>LR736867.1:893603-1074089 GCA_902654985.2 Oryctes borbonicus | reverse complement strand
GACTATTTATTATATTACTATATAATTAATTAAACTTGTGTGGTGCGGAGGTTGCCGATATTTATGTGTTGTTTACCATACTACGCCACAGTCCTTGCTATCATTATAGGGTTCCAGTACACGCATCGTAACATGTACAATGGATTTTTTTTTTCGATCTGTCATTTTAACTCTAACTACGACTTTGATCTTTTATCAGTAGGCGAAGTTGCAACCTCTTGAGAAACATAGACAGTAGATCCAACATAAATTACTCTCTAGATGGTACACCACTGTTTCGATATGTGTGCTGTATGCTTTGTACACACGTATTTGTGCCAGCAGAGTAATGGTTTATCGCAAATTTCACACTATTTTGGCACCATCATAATACAAATCCAGAAATTCACTTCATTGTCAAGTGTTGGTCGCTTTTTGCGCTTCGGTACGCCCCACATACTATGAATTAAACAAACGACGTTCGACTAACTCGACGGTCCTGATGTACAGACACGCTAGCCCACTCTATTAATTATTATTTTATGCTTCTACTACGAAACTTTTAAGTTTCTTAACTGATCAACTAATATATAGGGCTCGCAATTATATAATATACCCTTTGTATTCAAAATTATAAGTATTAAACAACCTATTATAATTCAAAAAACGCGGGACGAGAAACGAATTTAGTGAAGCGATAGCAGAGCCATCTAGTGAGTATGAGTGGTAGGTGTACTCTTTGCGCCTAATAAATATTTCCTATTTCAAACACTTTAAGATAATAATAATATTTTATCTAATCTAAATCAAAAAACTAAATATGGACAATTTTAATATTTATTTTTAGGGGTTTATTAGTAACACGGCAATTTTTAATTCTACAGATGCATTAGGGATTTAACATATACTCTTATGTGACTGATTATTAAAGGACTGACAGATAACTGTTCATCTCGACAATTATTTAAATAATAAAAAAACAAAGAAAGATGTGCGATCATACAAGGACATTGGTTTCACGATTTCTCTTTCTATTTGTAACTGGTTCTCTATTACTTCACAGATGTCAATACCGCCCGCTACGCAAGTTGCTTACGCGTTGTTGTCGTGCGTTTATATTTAGATACGTTTGGCAAGCCTGCAAGAAATATCAGCCGCTACTTTTTAATAGTCCTTCCAAATCGTCATCGCGTTTCACCTGAAGCAAACAAATAACTTTAAAATCATGAAGTTGTACTCTCTCGTTGTAAATCGTAAATACGTCGTTTGCCTGACGTTCCGCGTAATAATGGACTTATGAAAGGACCGTGTTTATTGACAGTGTTTCAAAACTTTGTTTTTTTGTCCTCGTTAATGCTGCACTATCTCAGATGATAGAGTAAATCTATTATTACAGTGTCTATATGTCTGTCTTAAGAGCACTCAAATAAAAAACCCTTCATTGCTTAAAAACAAAATGGTAAGTCATGTTTTCAATTGTTATTTTTTTTGACAAATATAAGAATTTTTCTTACATATTGTAGCAAGGAGACGATCCCCCGTCTTTGCCCGTGGGGACCGCAGTTAGTGCTAAATATAAAGGTGCATTTTGTGAAGCAAAAGTGAGCAATGTTGTTCGTATTGTAAAATGCAAGGTTTGTACATTCTACTTTACTTAACTTAAGTTGCACAACTAATCACCTTTTCTGTCTTATAAAGGTTACTTACAAAATGGGCTTGGGCACCGCAACTGTTAGTGACGAGCAAATAAAAGGCACTTTACGGGTTGGCCAATCTGTTCAAGCGAAACATACAGATAAGAAAGAATTTGTTGATGCAACTATCGCGAAAATACAAGATTGTAGTCAGTATACTGTCGGTAAGTAATGTAATTGCAATATCTTTCTTATTTTCTTTCATTTCTCATCTTTTTAATAGTATTTGATGATGGTGATATAACTACATTGAGGAGAACTGCCCTATGTCTTAAAAGCGGAAGGCATTTTAACGAAAGTGAAACATTGGATCAATTACCTCTGACGCATCCGGAACATTTTGGAAATCCAGTTATGGGTGGGAGAGGAACAAGAGGAAGACGAAGCAGGCAACTTAAGTAATTTTTTTTTCCATACTTAAAATCTAACTTTCTATTTCATTTCATTATGAAAATAACTTCCTTATATAAAATTATGTTTATCATTGTGCTAATTAAAATAAGCTCTGCGGTAGCTATTAAATACATGGTTAAATACAGGATCTAATGTAGATAAAGTTGCTAGTAATGAATTACTAACCTAATCTAAGAATTTGAATGGTCGGATATATATATTTATAATAGGAGGAATAGAATCGATAGTGACGATACCTATTTAGTTAAACAAATAAAGTAACACGTTAATATTGTATTAAATAAAAGTCGTTTTGTATTGTTTAAATTATTCGGCAATTTATAGGTATAATAAAACGGTCTATTTTAAAATAAAAAATATGCATCTAATAAAAGTATAGAATCTAGTCTTAATTCTCATAAAATTTAATAACAAATTAAATAATTTCATCACAATTATCAATATAATAATACAGGCATAAATAAAGTTAAGAATTCCATATTCGCATATCTTATCTTTAATGTATTTAAAATAATAATAATAAAGCCACATCTTAATTGCTACTTCTTGAATAGTGTATGAATATATATTTTATATATCTTTACGCGGTATATTCTCACTATTTACAGTTAATTATAAATGGATTTAACGTTTTATTTTTACTGCAATTTTTTCTAACATAAAGTAATTTTATCTTAGAAAATTTATTTTTACTTGCAATTATAAATTCTTCAAAGGATTATCGAAACCTTTTACTTTTCGTTACCGTGTATTTGATAGCTTTGTAAAATTTAATATGTCCCAGAATTTCGAGAGTATTTACTTTTTCTCGTGTAATAAAAAAAATTTTACGAAAAAAATAAAAAATAAAAAAGAACTAATACAAAATGTATGCAGTGTGGTTCATCTAACAAAGCCTGCTAAGCTGTTATAACATAGTTATCCTCCTTAAGTTTCCATAAAAGCAATATGACAGGCCGGTACCATTATCCATATTATTATTATGGGTAAGGGTTGCCTAAAATTAAATTATTGCGGACCAAAGGAAAAACATAAAAACCAATTACGTCTCAATTTTTAGCCCATGCACATATTGCGATGGTTTATCTCTATGGTGTGAAACAAAGGAACAATTTTTTATATCAATTCGTTGTATAATATCCTATATTCAATATAAGTTTCTTTATGGCATTTTATTGGAAAAATGCGTAATTGTAATTTGATTATTTATTGCTTTGTGGACTTTTATAACACCTATTATAAATACATTAATGTATATAAAAACTTGTTTACTAGGGAGGATAGTAGTGAAGGTGAAGGTGAAGAGGAAAATGAACCAGACTTAGAAATGTACAGTGCCGACATTGGACGCGTCGTGAGTGTTGAGATTGGTGAAAAAAAACGTAATAAAGACAATTGGTTTCCGGGAGTAATAGTAATGCCGACTGCTCAACCTACAGTTAAGATAATCGTTAAAGAAGAGTATCTCGTAAGATCATTTAAGGATGGACGATAGTAAGTAGTCTTAATCATCTAAAACCAGCTTATGACTATGATCAATTTGACTTTACAATTCTTTTTATACAATTTAACACAATTGCCTATTTTATTCATGACTTAAGAATCAATTCATATCTAAACAAAAGAAATGCTTTGCTGTTGGTGAGTCTAGGAGTAAAGAATTTTACATAAATTTATGAAATTGTAGTAATGAAAGAAATTTTATTATTTTTTCTTATAATAGGTAATACCTGTGAAGCATGTGCTAAATACAACCTTTACAAAAATAATGCAAAAGATTCTTGTATATATGCCATTGCATAGCAATGTGAATCTCTTTAACATTACATAAACACCTATTATTGTACCTTTCGATTTTAATCTATAGTGCTGTCCTTAATTTATTTTGTTTTGTTTATTTAAATGTTTAGATTTTAACGTCACCACTTGTAAAGTTACATAGTACAATTGGGATAATTTTAACTTTATGACATATTTCATCTGATACAGTTCTGGCCTGAAACCGGTCGCATTTGTATACTCAATGTAAAGCACTTGTGAGAAAAAGGACCCTCCAACGCACGTGTGTATTGATTGCGCACTACAAACTCAGACGCCAATTTTTTGTTAATTTTTAACTAATGTTGATTATGTAAAGAAGCAGAGAATTAAATATTTGTCAAAGTACAACATTTTCATAGCTGGGCTGTAGGGTGGCAATGTAAGACAGTAAATTGTGGGCAAAAGAAAATTGGTCGACAATGTTCTAGTGTAAAACGGCCGTACCAGTCAAAACATACGTCAGATATATGTATTAATTTGTTAAAACGATTAAATTTAAGAACTTAAAAAAATGATAGCTACTAGAAGAATTTTAGGACAATGTATATTCAAGTCCATTCGCCTTGATAACATTGGCTAATCTGTGAGGCATAGATTTCTGAAATAACACTCCAGGCGCTATAATAGCCTCACATATTTTCAATGGAATTAAGATGAGGGCTATGGCTCGGCCACTCAAGCACGTTTACATTATTGTATTAGAACCATTCTTATACCTTGTCAGCTGTATGAATTGGACAGTTGTCTTGTTGGACAACGAAAACCAACCAAAACCTTAAACGTAAACATGACTTATCAGCCGTTGCTCTACTTGTAGTAACATCCCAAAACTGGTTACAGAAATCCATGCATGAATCTTTCATTGCTTGGTCTATAAACCCGCACTTTTCCAGAGGTGCTCTAAAGCAAATTCCACTCTGGCTTCTTTATGTTTTACTCTAAGACGCCGAATGATTGTTCAAATTAATGTGCGGCAACCGTTTTTGTGCTGTGCAGGCTGATGCTGAAGTTTGTTTCGCCCACGACTTCTACCACTGAAGTGAAGGAACTCTTTGCTATTAACACTACTAAGGTCGTGTCTTCAATTGCAGTAGTTGCATGTGGATGTCCAGAACCAGGTCTTCTTTCAAAGTACCTCCTCTTTCTTCAGCGTTTTGTCAGAGCATACTGTGCTTTTGATAAACAATTATCTCTCCGTCGGAGCCTAGATCACCCAGTGCAACAACCATCAGGCCCTCGGGGCCTCAGTCGCCAAGCACTGGTAACTATCGACTAATGTCTAAAACGGAACCGACTACAAGGTACAATCGACTCGCCTGTGATTTAAGCCCGTACAATAGGGATAGTCGAACCAATACACTATCCGTCGTGCCTGCCCAGAAACCTGGGATTAGGATCCAGGTAACAAGCTCCTGGCATTAGGACGAATCCAAAGAATTCCCCGACCAGCCAAGATACGATCGGCGCAAAGAAACATTGCCTCTTCCCCTATGTATACTTGCCCTCACAACCCCCGTTACTCTGCGGCCAACCAGAGATTGGGTAGTGAAGCAGGGCCTTATGGGTAAACGGTTGACCAAGCGGTTTTAGACAATTGTATTTGATCTACTTCACCATGAGACATGCCAGCCTGAAGTAAATTAATAACTTTTACTTTATTATATATAATACAGCGGATGTACTTATTGCCTGCTACAAATTTTCAAAAACTAAGATAATTGCGAAAACTTAATAAGCGGGTTACGTAAAAAACCCTTTTGTCTTTTTCCGTTCAAGGGGGTAAAAAATCTCATCAGAATGACGGTGTAAATTGTGCAATTCTAAAAATTGTCGTGTGTTGGTTGACATCGTGAAATATTCCCTTGTTAGTGTATAAATATCGTTTGTAATATTCCGTGGTTCCGTTACAATCACTTCCTCGTCGTTAAGGGCGAAGGGTGGTTAATTATCTCCCCATGTGCAAAAGTGACTTGACATTGTACTAGACTGCGAGAAAAGCAACTATCGTCCCTAGCCGGCCACGAACACACTGCTAACGCTTTCAAAGTCAGGAAGAGATCCTCTTACCACTAGTAAGATTTGATTTACGTTTTCTTCTAGATGGCAAGAATATATGTAATTTCGACAAGCAAAAACGTTTTATTGCTAGACATTTTTCACTTACTACTAAATTGATCTAAACACTTGCTTGTATGTACTTGTATACACACATACACTTGTTTAAATTCATTGGTGCAATAAGTTAAAATACACGTGCTTGATGTAAGACTTAAGAAAATTCATGAATAATTAATTCCTGGCAGCAAATAATGTAATATTTTACTACTAAAAATGTATCACATGATCTATTACATTGTAATAAAAAAGGAAAACTGATGATTATAATAACATTTTCTAGGGTATTATTAATTTGCTACTATTAATTATTTTTCTCAGTTATACAGTACCAAAAAAAGATGCATCGGAATTCACTCGTGAGATGGGGGCGCGTGTCGAAAGTAACCATCTTGCCGAAGCTGTAGAAAAAGCTTTAAAGTACCTGGATGAAGATGAATTGCCAATCCATTGGGATAGAAGTATTCTTTTCAATACGCAAAGTCAATATACGGATTCCGAAGAAAATTTTACAGACGTAAGTATGAAAACGTTATTTAACTTTATTATTCGTCATGTTAACATTCAATTTAATTTAATGTACACCGTCCTGTTAAAGATGAAGGTCGCATCTATACTTAGGAAAATTTTGAAATAATTACAGATTACACACAATTATGGCATCCAGCGTATTTCAATTTTAATTTAAAAATGTATAAAAGTTTTCGTTTTTGTTATGCAATTTGTGTCACTTTTGGTAGGTCAATCCGCAGACGCGCAGGCACCGGTGCTTCGAGCTTCCCTGGCTCTCATCAGCGTACTGCACTGGACGTTAGCCTACGAAACAGTGTCCGGACGGAAGTACTACTAGGTCTCAACAGATGCCAGAAAAACTTCAAGAGACATCTATTAGCACAACAAAAAAGCACCAATTCGGTTTGAACGCTCTCGTTTGGCACAGCCCATGCAAGAGGGCATTCCGTGTGTAAATAGTCACTGCTACAGAATGTACAAATTCACGTCTAAAACGAAAAATACTTTTTACACGTATGAAATAAAATAGTTCAACACACGCCGTACCCTTAAGCGTCGAAAAAACGCATTGCACCTTCAACTTTGAAATTATTTAATCGCCGGACCCGTTTTATAAACTTTTTTATCCAGGTTTCGGTTGTTTCTAGACCACTGCACAGCGTAGTATATTAGAGAACAGTAATGACCAATAACAACATAAAAGAAAAGCATTTTTTACGAACAATTATGAAGAAATTGAAGATAACTGTGTTGTATAAGGAACTGTTAGAGGTATCAAAAAACCGGCTCAACAGCATCAAGAAAGTGCTCCAGAAAGCCGAGCCTTACTAGTCCGCCTAATGATTTACGCATACAATTAATTCCTAAACGAAATCGGTGCCTAACAACTCCACAAATCCGTCCAGAATTTAGTGAAAGTCGCCAAAACCTAGTGTCAGTAAATACAGTGAAACAATACTTAGAAAAGATGGATTCAAAAGCCCCAATTCCAGTCTACACTCTCAAAATCGTAAAGAATGGTTAAATTAGGCTAAAGAACATCAAAACTGGGATATTGTGGAAAAAAAGGCCAAATATCCAAGTGTTGGTCAGCAACCGACTGATATTTATTCGAAGAGAGGTGGATAAAAGAATCCTTACAGAGTGTGTTGTGTCACCGGTGAAGCATGGAGATGCCTCTATACTGGTATAAGGGTGCTTTTTTTTCTATGATTTGTATCAAATTAGAGGAATTTTAAGGAAAGATCATGCAATTCCTTCTGGCTAAAGATTAATTGCAGGTATTTCCCATTTTCCTCGGGACAACGACCCCAAACATTCGTGTAAACTCTGCAGGAATTATTTAAAACACAAAGATAAGGAAAGTATCGCGATAAACATGATGTAGCCTGTGCAATTCCCTGACATTAATTGCATCGAAAAATTAGAAAACGCTGCCCGCAATCCCAAAAGCAGCTCCGGGTGTAACTGGGAGTGATATTAAAAGAGAATGATATTTTCTTTAAAAATATCTATCTGTTTTATAAGTGTTCAAACTTATTTTTAAGATAACTATGTTTTTAATTCAATTTATAACTTATTTTTCAGAAAATGTTACATCTTCTTTCACATCTAATAATGATCCTTCACTTTTCGTCGACAATGTACCTACATTCATCGAATATTATAGATCATATACACTGTTAAAGCTGCAGTTACATTTGTATTTAATTCATAGTTTTTCTGTCCGTTCTAATGCCAATTTTATCTATAACAAAAACGCAAACACGTTTAAAAACTTACCATATTTTTAATATAGCTGATGTTTTATTTAATTACACTTCAGAGTTCAGATGATGAACCACGTGAAGAAAAGGACCATTTCGTTGCACAACTGTACAAATTCATGGACGATAGTGGAACGCCGTTAAACAAAAGCCCTATGATTAGCAATAGAGACGTTGATTTGTACCGCTTATTCAGGATCGTTCATAAACTAGGTGGCTACAATAGAGTAACCAATCAGAATAAGTGGAGGACGGTTACATCACGACTAAAGTTCTCAAATACGCACAATATTTGCAACCAAGTTAAAACGGTATACAAGAAGTGCTTATTTTCCTATGAAGCCTTTTATCGCACACTAGGTTGTACAATGTCGGATCATACTAGAAGTGCTAAGAAAAATCGAGGAAGATCTTTGATAAGGGATAAGGACCGTGTCACACCTATTCAAAGTCCAAGACCCGAGAAAGACGAAACACCGCCAGAACAACCCGATAAGAAAGAAGAAGAAGATAAAAGTAAAGCAAAAAAAACCGAAGTAAAGAAAATAGAGGACGAGAAGAAACGTTCATTGGGCAGTAGTGATAGCAATAATGAAGAGAATATTGAGCAACCTGAATGTGTTGCAAGCACGTCAAAGGATAACGGACGACCAAAACGTGTTGATACTATAAAAGGAAATAAAGAGAAAAAGGGGAAAATGCAACTAAATGACAAAGCAAAAACTACAGAGAAAACAGAGGATGCAAAAAAAGAAGAAAAGGATAAAGAAGATAAAAAGGTAATTACGTTAAGGTGCTAGTACATGTGTGCGTAGATGGATGTAAGATTATTTTATGACTACGCCTTCTAATATTTATGACAAGATCTAGGATACTGTTAGGTACTACTGCTTTAATCTCAGCCAACATTAGCATTGCTTACAATCAGAGAATTCAAGAATACAAAATTATATATTTTACGAATCTGACTGCATTACTACCAAACTATTGACACATAGTTATGACTGTTCATTACTGCATTTCTTTTTCAATGTTAATTATCCTAATGAAATGGTTTTGTAAAATTTGCACATGCATGTTACTACCATTCTCTACAAATACACTACCTACTTCTGTTTATGTTATTAAAATGTTGTAAAATCTTAAAACACAACGAATAAAATTTTTGCCTCTATTCGGATTATATTTAAACAATCCTCCGTCATAATTCTTAAACTAGTGTTAATATTGAAGCATTAAAGAAATTGAGGTATTTATTAATATGCATGTTACCCATATTATAACTCTAAATTTTAAATTAACCATGCTTATAAGCCATGTTTCAATATTAACTCCATTTTCCATAAGATTCACTAAATTAGTTTAAATTTATGCATCTGCTTGATAAAAAAACAAATTGAAGAATGTGGAATAAATGATGCTTAGAAATGTGAGACAAGAAATGTGAAGTGTGAGTCAGTGTAAATTGAAGATGTACTGTAAAGTAAAAGCCGCGCGTAAATGTAAGTAGTAGTATTTATGCTATGCTTCTTTAACGCTTTTAATTAAATCCTAGAGTTTTGTGTAATATGAAAACTTATTTTTAAAGGTTCAACAAACTAGATCTAAAGGACCGCCACCCAAACCTAAGGATATCGCACCATCACCAGATCGAAAAGCAAAAGAAACTCCCACAAAAGAGATTGCAACTAAGGCAACAGCTAGTAAATCTGCCAAAAAGTCTGTAGAAGAGGATAAAAAGCGTGGCCGAAAAAGAATAAATGCGGAAGATAAATCAAATTCTGATAGGTGTGATTTTCCTCAGTTATTTGTTAGTCCTACATTGCACATTAATGTCTTCAGATTGCAGTTGAGCATGTAACAACTAATAGAAATTTATTAAGCACATCTGATTAGATTTTATTTTATCTTTGATTAAAGATAAAATAAAATGGTCACCCAATAGTAACATTCAACAAATATTTGTTGCTTTGTGTAGTTCTTCAAATAACTATCACTTTATGCAATTAGACTGTACATATTAACTCAAAAAAAAACCTGACTTCAAATGAAACTATACAATAAAATGATTCCGGTTACTAGTCTTAACCAATAAATATGTTTTAGTACTCCTGAACCAACAACTGCTGTAATTCCTGTAAACGTAGGAGATAAGTTAAAAGTGTATTATGGACCAACACATGAATCTAAAGCAGTAACATACGAGGCTAAAGTGATTGAAATAGATAGCGAAGCGCACGGGCCAGTGTACATGGTACATTACACGGGATGGAATATAAGGTATGATGAGTGGATAACTCCTCAACGTATTGCTGAAAACTTGAGTGCTACAACAAAGGCAAAGAGACTGAAACAGGCAACTTCTACATCAAAGGTACGGATTAGAATAAAAAAATACATTATAATTACAATTTAATCGGTTGTAGTCATTTGTTTTAGTTGTACGTTAATAATGTACACTGTTCACTTTGAAATATTGCACGATGACTTTATATCCTTATTTAGGCTAGTGCCAGCACTTCTGGTGTTACACCAACACCTAGTACTTCAAAATTGCCAAGCAAGAGAGGACGAAGTATCTCGATAAGTGGTAAGAGTGCAGCTACAGAGCCTCCCAGATCAACAACGCCTTCTAGTATTACGTCATCATCCAGTCGCACTAAAAGTCCTGCTACACCAGCGACTACCAGAAATAGTCGATTAACTCGACAAGGTAATGTTTTGTTTCAACAAAAACTCTCGCGAGGAACTGTATCGGCATATGAAAGAAAATTTGATAATACATATACTGTTGATCCAAAATATCTTCAATTGTCTAATTCTTCCTATTATACCGGAAGTAGCTGTCAACTTTATTTTAAATAGAACACATGTTTGAATTCCTAATTCAATTTTAGTGTTCGTTTGATAAAACAAGTATGTTGCTATTTCTAACCGTATTTGAGATATTTCAATTTTTTGAAAAGTTACAGACGGACATGCATGTAAACTCGTGTAACTTGGAAAATTGAAATATTAGAAGTGCTGGCCGCATAAGCTAGGATTAGAAATCGAATGGATTTTTCGAAAAAATTAATGTCGAGCAATTTATCATTAAATCTATAAATTACTTCTCACGCCTAAAACGATTCTTTCCATTTCTCATGCATATTTGGTTGTAACAACGTAACCTAGTAGCTGAAAAGCCGTTCACTTTCATTAAATTTGTTCTAATTTTAATGAATATAACTCATTAACAAAAACAGAATAGTATCCTGTTTCAAGTAATTGTTCTCAAAGATAATATAAGTTGAGATAGGGAAAAATGCCAATACGCCAATACAAAATGCTGCGATCTGGCGATTGCAAGTAAAATTAATTAGTAAATTACGATGTCGTACGACATCTACTATTAAGAAAATAACACGAACGCGAAAGAATCGGTCATATACGAGGCAGGAATTAAAGCACGTGAAATTGTATGTTAGTTAGCCGACCTCTAAATTTGTATCTTGGACGTATGCAACCGTCGTAGGCAATATATTATGCACGTTCGAAGCCAGCCAAGTGTCATTTAATTATGAGCAAACTGTACCTGTATTGTTAACATGTTAAGGAAATCGCAACAGTATTCTGTAGATTCAAAAAAAAAACAAATATATTTTCTGCTATGCCGTGGTAAGTAGGAGAAAATTAAACTGTTAAATTATATTGCAAGACATCTAAGATGAGACATATGCCGGTTTTTACATGAAAGATTTCACGTAAGGAATTTATTTGAAAAACCATTCAAAGAAGTTGGACTAGAACTAGGTGAACAATCAGTGTTCATAACAAGTTAAGCAAAACTTTTAAAAAATTTTATATCCACATTTATTGTACCTTTAATATTATAAAAAAGAGTAAAAACATAATATAGAATATATTCAGTTTAATTAAATCAACACATTACTGTAAGAATATTGTGTGAATACTGTAAAAATAAACAATAATTGTCTACATACATTTTTATTCTCTCTAGGTGAAAGCAATAGACGTACTAGAAGAATATCTGTCCAAACTGACGTGTCTGTTCAATCGGATTCAGATTTTGAAGCATCAGAAAGTGAATCTGAACAATCAAGGACTCGAAGTGGAAACAAAAGTGAAGATGGTGAAACTAAACCAGTTAGAAAAAAATTGACAAAAACAGTATGTACTTTTGTGGCCTTACAGTGGCGGCCAACTGATTAAGGATATTACTTTCAATTTTTTATTAATGTTAAAAGAAATTGCGGTTTGCTAATTATTTTATCAGTTCTTTAGGACCGGTACGTCTTTAATAGTATATTAGTTTTTTGATTTATAAAGATAGTATTTATTAGACAGTGGTAATATCAAATTTGACTGCATTTGTTTGAAATATATTGATTGGAATGGTACCCCAGGCGTCAATACTACATTTTATGTCTGTTATATTTACTTTTACTTCGTACCACAAATTCAAATTCAAATTTGAGCACATGATTTGGACGTGGTTGCCAGTGATGTTCCTATAAACAGTGGACCTGTTAACAATTCATTGTCTACAGGTAAACGATTGTAGTTCTTGACAAAGTTAATATGGACAATGCCAACAATGTAAATTATCAAACCCGCAAAAATGTGACAAATATTTCGCGTATGTGGGAAGTATAGTATTTTCTGAATTGGTAAAAGTGATATTAAATATTGGCAGACTACCATTTCAAAAAATAGTACGGTTTAATTTGCTCTTTTTTAAATTCCCGCTCGTACTTTCAAACACGCCCGTTCTTCATTTTTACGTTCCATTTATTGATAAAAAATTATGTCATCAGAAAATTATTGATAAAATTCTTTCTTTCTACTCGTATTTGATAATTGTTTATTACAATTTCAACATATTGTGCTATATTTTGTCTTGCCGTTATTTATTGTTTTTATTATCCTAAAATCTTGATCGAACCTTGGTTTTTTGGTCCTCTGGGAAAATAGTTAACTCCATACAACTCAACACAATTGAAAAAGTTACAAGCTCTCAGTAAATGAGAATTTTACGGTTATTTTTGGTTATACTTATTATTTACATTATCCACATTCTTGACGTGTGAATAGTCTACATGTAGGTCCACAACAGTGGCGGTTGCTAAATGAGAACAATGATCTGAACTTTATGGCATAAAATAATTCCCCTAAATCAGAATGGAAAGTATTTGCGATCCTTTCGATCTTTCTGTTAGTGATTTTCATGGCCTTGAATTTGGTAACCGTCTCGCTGGGATCCGCAAAGGCTCAGATTTCAGTTTAATTTGATTTTAGTTCAACTTTCTTTATTCTAATGGTAATCAGGAATGTTTAGAATACGCGTTTGCCTGAATGATTTGTATACATCGCGATAATGAAGGCATATAAATTACTGAATAAGTCCAAAAAGATTTTTTAACCATTTTGGAATGGTTTTTTACCTGCAACACTCCAGTGTCCACCGAACGAAGGTACATCACCAATTAAATGACACTGTCAAACTTTAAACATTGTCAAGCACACATCGAAAATATGGCCTCCCTAATCGATAATTGGTCCACCTTTTCTTTCTTATGTAGGGAGTAATTCTGTACTTAAAGGTGATAATATTAAAGAATCTCCAAGTTGAATGCGATGGAATCAGGAGCGCGTTATATACATGAAATTCTATACCGGTTCAGTAGAACGGCTGATAGTTGTATTGCTATGCATAACGTTACATATTAATGATTTCCCACGCGAATGTCGTGCGAAAAAACGGCTCTGTAACTACATTGACAGCCGTTTTTCGTACATTTTTGTAAAAAAAAGTGTGAAAATAAAACAATAAACCGAAAATTAGACAACTTGATAAAAGCACATTGGATATACCAAAGCAGATGATTTAGCAAGTAGACAACAAAGTTGAATATATTACGGGATAAGAATCACGAAATTCGGAGTTTACTCGACTACTTCGAGGAGTGAGTCGACTCGGATTCTATAAAACATTCAAGATACTCGGTCGAAATAATTCTGACAGTACTCGGTTGTCTTTGTGGATTAGAAAGAGATAATCTAATTTCCAACGTCGTTTTAGCACAAGTGTGCAGCAGGATCTTATAAAAAATAAACCAAGAATTTAATGCAGATGGTCCAAAAAGTTCAGCTGGTAGGGTTAGGAGACGCTTAAATACTGTAGGATTAAAAAGTTGTAAAGCAAGAAAAAAGCGATTACTGTCCGACATCAATTGAAAAAACCGTTTAGAATGAGCAAAAAGAGGCCAACATTATACATTTGAACACTGGAAAAGTATGTTGTGGTCCGATGAAACAAATATACAGGTAATTATTAAAAAGGGACTGCTTTTAAACTGAATCATCATGATGATTTAAAGAATGCTTTCGATGAATAGAATACATCCATAGTTCCTTTTTCAGCTTTTTAGTGCCCCTGACAATACCTTTGTGCGTCGTAGAGTTGTCAAGGAATTTCATACAGACTGCTTCGTTCGTACTCTCATGAAGGTAGCAGTATTGGGGGTACAAGTCACCGCAAAACGGTGAGGAAATGTTTACGTGTCATGATCATCGTTTCTACATAGTTCACAAAACCCATTTCGTATAGGAAATATCTCCCGGCTTTTCTTGGCTTGCCCAGTCTCACTTGTGGGGCTTTGCGAAAACGAAAGGGATACAAACAATCTTTAAAAACACTCCTTGAAGCCGAAATAAAAGAAGTGTAGAAAAAGAATTAGTGGTACAATGTCTGAACGTATAGTAGGTCATACACGATATTAATTTATATGTAGAATTTTAAAATGGGTCACCATAGCAAATATATTTCGATAAAGTTTAAGGTGCTCGATTTTATTGGCCAAGGCTGTATGGTTCGGTGCATAGTTTTCACGACTGCAGTCTAAAATAGAGGAAATTGTATCGAATAAAAGTGAACAGCACTGTAAGCGTCCGAATCAAACTAGACCAGACAAAACCGAACATCGCCGAGAGAAAATGAACCAAACCAAAAAGTCGGTGTCAGCAGCACTAATTGGAGTTGGGCATATAAAATAAAAAATGCGGTTTGCTGCAACTAACATCAAATTAGTCAAATAATAATACTGCGCCATTTTATCTGGCTACTGCCCGGACTAGCCATAGACGGTAATAGAGTTACGGTGATTTTGAGATTATTTACATTTTTTTTGTTACAATATATTTTTTGTATCAATAAACCGTGCATTTTTGTTGTCACTCAACGTATACATTTATTTTGCCTTCAGGAATTTCGGAATCAACTTACAGACTGTATGGAATATGGAGGTAGGCAATTTGAACGCTTGTTGAAATATTAAACTCTATTCATTCTATTTTCTACTTCCATTATGATTTCCATTGCAATATTTTCTTTGTTAATACACAATCAAGTACGTACCACCTTTGTGTGGTCCGTTAATTAGACAGGATCAAAAATTTGATGTGAAAATTTCACGTATTTGTGTTTTATTTTCTGTAATAATCCTAAAAGCAAGTTGTCAAGTTCAGTGGCAGAAAAAAATGCCTGGTATATTCTATGGTACCTACTTACCATACCCACTTGGTTTATATTGTCTTAGAACAGAATTGAGTCTGCTGAACAATAAAGTTTTATTCTATTCTGTGTTCTTCTATATAAGGTAGCGTGATTCCTTTGATGTTAACTTAATATTCCTTCAATCTTAGTGGACCTCCTGAGAGAAACGGCCCCAAATTTTTATAGTACCATCTCGAGATTTGACACCCAGTTTTGTATATTTTAAGTGAAGTTCTTTGCACAAAGGGTATCGGATATAATTGTTACCATTAGAATCCATACTAGTTCTTTTCGTTTAGATTTGTTCCAAATTATTCCAGTTCAAATATTCGCGAAGAAATGCAAATCTTCTCCTCTTATTTCTTGAAAACTTCTTAGGTACCACGCTCCGAAATAGATTTGCTAAGTCTTCACCAGCACTTCCAACTGATAATCCTGTCGGCCATTCACCAAAAATAAAAAGTTTAATATTAGTGACAGTAAAATCAGAATGCAATCTAGAAAAGTGCACGGCTTGCAAAACAGCTTTCTGGGATCACTTTCTGCGTAGAAAGTTTTCTGTAATTACATAGATTTTTTCTGTTGGAAAGATGCAATTGTTTATTTTTTCCCAACGTGAGAAACAGATGTATATTGGTTTTAATTGGAGAGTTAAATACACAATTGTATTGTACATATAAAATCTTCAAGTGAACTGAGCATATTTGTTTGTCTTTATTTTAGTAACCAATCTTTCGTGTAACAGGACTTAGAGAAAGAAAAAAATGGGATAGATTGTATTTTAAAAAATCAACGTATAATGTTCTGGCTTATAAAACATGCATGTAATATAGTCTGTCCTTAATTAGTTGGCCGTTATCCTGTACTCATTTGTTATAATAAGATTAATTTATTTTGATTTCAGAAAGGTGAAAAGAGAAAAGAAGATGATGACACTGAAAAAGAAGAAGATATTGAAAAGCCAAAGAAAACGCAAAGAAAATTGAAAAAATCTCTTGAACCAAAACGTATAGATGATAGTGATGATGATAACATAAATTTACCCAAAGGACGAGATTTTGATCTTAATCAAATACGTTCAGAATTAAAAGGAATTACTAAGCTAAAATTGCATAGTACAGAAAGTAGTGAAAAAGACACGGTATCATCCGACGATTCCGTTACAACACCCGATATTAAAGTACCTGAAGAAACGGAAGAAAAAAAAGATAAGATTGAAAGTACGTCGAGTTCAGAAGATGTTTATGAATTTAAGGAGCCAGAACCGTTCGAATTTGAATCTCACAAAATAGTTGACGATAAAAATAAGAAACGATTTGTACCTAGAATTTTAGACAATATCGATAAGTCACCTAAAAAGAAAAGTCCAAAATCATCGGTCAAGAAGGAAATAAAAGAGGAAGATAAGAAGAAATTCAAGCCTTTATCGACAGTAAAGAAAGAAGAAGATGATGATGAAAAAGAAATTAAGGTAACTTACTAATACCGATAGCTGCCAAGTAATAGATTTTACGAGAAATACGGAATGTAATATTCAATATGATCCAAATTAACGAGCCACTATTGCTACACTACACAATTGTTTTTCTATTAGCTGCATACTAACGTTTGAACGTTAGGTTCGTATTACTTTCACTGTACGTAGTACTACTGATTGTACTTGTGACATGCAAGTAAAGCATTGCACTTAGAATCATTTTTGCATATAAAAATTTATTCCTTCCGGAGTAATACACAAAAGCACTGTTATTTTTTGTGCAATGGGTTTCTAAAGGTGTAAAATTACCTATTCCAAAACCAATTGCGTTTTCTTCTAATATTAAAAGTAGCAATTCGGCTAACCAAATCGCGGCAAACCAAAGAACTTGGAATACTAGAATTAGCATCAAATACTAGCAGTTGCATGCAGCAGTGAAGCCAACATAACGTCAATTTTGTACACAAACATAATCTTACTCAGGCACTTCCAGCTGGAAGGTTCCAACCTTCACCAAGTGGAGAAGGTCGATGGACCACTTATGTCGTCCTATATGTTTTTGTATAAAAATTGCAAAGCTAATGCTTAACTAACCTCTTATTGTATTTAGTGGGCACTGGTCTTTTTCCTATCTTGTCATTAGTCCATTATTACTGTAACCTCACTCAGCAATGTATTGTAGGATGGACAAAAATGCATTGATAATAATTTAATAAAAATAAAGGAAAGAAAAGTACGCTGCTCTTTTACACCATGGTACTTCTTCACGCACCATTACCATTGTAGTACGTTCAAATGCACAAGAATCGATTTGTCGATGAACAACCAGGAACCAGCAGGCGGAAATTACCACCACTTACGATTAGAAACGACAATGTTCGATCCTGTTTTACTTCTACTCTTGGAGGGTAGAATGTCAATACTTTGATTTTATGTCGACTTCACTTTTAAATTGACACAAATGCTTCTGTTACTGCTACAAACCAACTCCAACAGCTCAGTGAACTAAAGTCTATAAATTGAGATTTACAGACGATACAATTCTAGGATTATACCTCGTGTTAAATCAAAAGCCTATATTACACTAAGAAACTTAATTTTAAATAAATATGAGTTATTTCAAACAATTTATAATATAAAGTTATTGTTTTACTAAGTTAATAGAAAGTTTGTACAGTGTAAAATTTTGATGAAATTTGTTTTATGTCTAGGTTGAAGAAATTGAAGATCCATTTGATAAGTTGGTAGAATCGCCATCATTTCATATAGGAAAATCTACCACAGAGAAATCTGTCGATTACAAAAAGGTTTCAAAAATATTGAATCTCGGTTCGCCTTTGGTTCTTTTTAAGGAATTACCTTTAACTATGGAAGACGATACTGATGAACGATTAGACATATCGGATAACGAAGATTCGCCGAATGAGCCACTCTTCACTCATAAAGAGCAACTCTTTACAAGTACTTCGTTTTCCAAATCATCACCTAGTTCCAATATAGATTCAGACTGTGTAGGATTCACTACACCCAAATCCGATGATAGAAAACCGACTACGAGTGATGACGAGGACTTACTAGAATCAACGATGAAGAATGTCTTGTCATTTGATAATGATAGTAACGATGCGTTATTGATTAACCATCCAAGTCCAAAACAAGATGATTTATCAAAAACTATAACTTTAAATAGACTTGAAAGTGAGGATGAATCGAAAACCTCCGAAACTTATCTTGAAAGCAAAGATACCCAAGAGAAAATTGCTTCGTTATCTCGTCAGATAGCGCCCGTGTTTCAAGAAAGCGATTCGACACTTTTAAAAGATCTTTATGTTCCTCAATTTTCAACAAAAGTCGACAGTTTAAAGGATATCAATGTTAAAACTGGAACCAAAATTGCCGATTCCATTCTACAAAAATTTAATATGATCAAAAACAGAGAACCTGCTAGCCCGGTTAAACAGGAACAAGTTGAAAAAGAAGAAGAGATTGCTCAAGTTCAACACAGCCCCCATACAGAAATTAAAGTTGAAGATGAAGAAGAGAAGGAAACTGGCGACGTCCTCCCAAAAGCAGATGAAGTTAAAGCAGAAACTTCCGAACTAAAATTACAAGCACCTTCGCCGAAGGATATCGATTCAAAAGTAAAAACCTCCGAAAAAATAAAAGACTTAGATTTGAAGAAACGTACTTCTCGCAAAATTGTCAGTAAAGAATTTATAGAGGAATCTGATACTGATACTAGCGACTCAGGTAAGAAATGGTTCTCGTTGCTTAGGTAAACTATGTTCTACTCTTTTTTGCTTTTAGACGAAAGGCTTATAATGGATGAAGATTCCCAAACTAGCATGTCTTTAGATATGAAACCGTATAGCAAAGAGAGCGATAGCAATGCTTCGTTTGTTAAACAAGATCAAATTGAAATCGATGAGCCACAAAGAAATTTCAAATTTGATTCTATGACACAAAATAATGATACAGCTATAAAGGAAGAAATTAAAATGGACGTGGAAAATGTGAAAGAAGAGGAACCTGATTCTCATTCCTTGTTATGGTGCGAAGAAACGATACCAGGTAGTCCAACACCTACTGCCAATGAACATGAAATAAAACCAAAAAAGAATGAGTTAGAAATGCCGTTTGCTAGTGTTCCATGTAGCAGTACCAATAGCAAAAATTTATTGAGTGAGATTAAAACGAATAAGGAAAGAGTAATACCCCCGCCTTTAGCCATTAATATGGAAAATCATGAAAATAGGGACGCTTCATCAGCTGTTCTGGATAATACGCCGCCAACAACACCAGAAAGTACGCTTAGCAACTTGTCTCCTAGAGGGTAAGTTATATTAACAAGTGTTTTTAATTTTCCTCTCATTGTTTGGTGCTAAAAGAGCAATTCTGTATTACCCATTTTGACTTTCGACAGTGCTAACCACTGGAGGAGATCCGAAGGTTTTAAACCTACCCAATTTCTTATATTTTTTTCCCATTTCTAGTAGTGTTGTCTCTAAATAAAACGGCACAAATAAATATTATCAATCGATTTATTATAAAAAGAACACATGGATCTTTTATGACAAACGTCGCCTACTAGTGACTGCTATGTCCAAATCAAGTAAAAACATCCTATTGTCTATCTGAAAATAGCGGGTCTTAGTAAAATTTAAGTTTGTAATGTTAAACATTATACCTTTTTTCCATAAAAATTTAACAAAATTTGGGAACCGCTTGGCTATATTTGTTGCGATATATTTATGTTAGAAATATTCTTGGGTACAACTGCTAGTCGAGATATACGAGAGTAGCGTCTTAAGTTTTTACGTACGACCACTAGATGACACTATTGAGATTTGACTACTATTCGCAAAATTTGACATTTGTTATATTGAAGCAGTGACATCACATAAATCGGCTGACTAATTTATTTACAGCGAGCATGTTTAAAGAAAAGAATTTCGCTACGAGGATTAGCTTTTGGTTAAGATTCGAATTTCAAATTTCAGATTCAAAATGTATATTCGAATTCAAAGACATTTAATCATTAACACAATATTCCTTTTCTCACAGAGAAAATGGTGACCTATCGCCTAATACTGCAGATAATGATAGTTGTAAATCTACAGAAGCTGAAACAGATTATCCTAACTTAAGAAGAGGATCAAGCAATAAAGTATCGCCATATAGTGAAGAAGGTAAGGATTATATTTTACCTTAAATATACCAGACTGTTTATTGTTTCGTGTTAAAGAATAATAACAAATTACATTTTGATTGATTTGTGATATATTTATTAAAAAGTAAAATTTCTCATTGCAGATACATTGATGAATAGCGAATCTGGTTCAGTGTGCAAGAAAGGAAGAGACGATGTATTGCCATCACCGTGTAAAAAGCGGCGTAGGTCGTGTAAAGGTGATGATATACCCATAAAGCGAGGGAGAAAACCAAATAACCGTTCAAGGCATAATAGTGATAGTGACGATACATCAGAGCACTCAGTACAAGGCAATACTAACATTGGTTTAATAAGTAGTGTAGATACTAGGTTAACTCGTTCTCCAAGGCCCTCAAAGTACAATTTCTTCGTTGAATTTGGTATGTTTTCCAAAAATTGAATTCAATCCTTATTAAATATAATATTTTTGTAGATCCAAGCTTGGATAGTTCTCAAAGAATCGCAGTTTTGCAACAAAAACTTGCCGAACTGAGAAAAACTTATGCCAATGTAAAGGCAGAATTAGCGACTATTGAAAGACGTAGAAAAAAGATCAGAAGGAGGGAAAGAGAAGGTAAATTTAAACTAGCAACTAAAACAATTATTAAATTTGTTATTTACGACATTGTCAAAAACACTAAATACTGTTTTTTGATTCTTTTAATTGTTCCATTTCTTGTGATTACGGCGTCATCTGTGGCGATTCGAAAACAAATTTCGAACAAATCGTACGTAGTTTTCGACGTAGAATCCGAATCTGCGATAAAAAATGAGGGTTCCTATTCAAGATTTCAAATTTATCCCCCTCCCCGCCCACAGGGGGCGTGGGGGTGGGCGTAGTTTAATACTAAAGGAGGCCCCCCTTGGAGATATTAAAGTTTTGATTCGGCAAATTTTTCGAGATATTGCAAAATTCCAGGTTAAATAGATCACTCGGCATACCAATCAGTTTCTGGTATATACGCGGCCCGCGGAAATTCCGCCGATTCTGTATATGCTGTAACCCGCGTTTCGTATTGTGGAGCATATTTCGGCTTCTAAATAACCTAAAAATTCCATAACAAGATGCTAACATAAACAAAGGTATCACTGTATTACTACAGTTCCTTTCTATTAACTTTTATTCTATATTGCTTTGCTTTTATAGAAATCTTATCTGACATGTTATAAATTTCTGGATTCGCAAAAATCAGGAACTTTGCTTAAATTTTCTTCAAAGTTTTCACATATCGACTTTAAATTAAGAAAATCCCTTCCATCAAAAAATAACTGTATTCTTGTACATACATAAGTTAAATAAATTAATTTGTATAACATTACCTTATACCGCTTATTTTTTTTTTTACTTGCAGTTCATGTTTAAATTACTCGCAATACTTCTTTCTTCCAGCGAAAGCAAATAAACAGGAGTTGACATGCACGTGATTGTGGATGTGTTCTTCCAGTCAATAAACATCAATTCAGATATTAAATATACAATACTTTAAGTTTTTGAATTAAGTTACTTGTTAACGATAACAAAATATTCGTAACGTTTATTGCATGATCAAAGATTGTGTAAAATGATGGTTAATGTACATCAAAAACATTCATATTCTAAATTCGCATAAGCCACAAAAGATAATTATGTATGTAGGTGCACGAGAATCACTGGGGAACTTGTTTTAAATTGAAACTGTTCACTTCGCACATACATATAATGTACAAAAGAATAATTTATCATTAATTTTATGTGTCACCTTGTTTATACGCATAAATACAATTTTATTTATTAAAACACGTATCGGTAGTTATCCTCCATACCTTCACATTTATAGTTAATTCAATAAGAAAAAAAAGAAACGAGTTATAAAAAAGTTTTTTTAAATACCACAATATTCGCTACATTCTTATAGTTTTGCTAGAAAGTATGGTCAAGAAAATAATAGTAGGAGATAGTACTATTAATTTGTAAAAACAGGTTTTTGTCAAATTAAGGAGCCTCTGAAGTAAATTTACGTTTTAGTATTGTTCTAAATTAAGAGCATAGATTATTAGTTATCACATTATATTTCAATTTTATTCATTTGGAAATTCGTGTGTGTATGTACTATACTCTGTATTAATTTATTAAGCTGTTAGAAACAAATGCGTTTTAAACTTATAAAAGTTAAACTTTTAAGAAATGATCTCATTGTCAATGGTTAAAAACAACATTACGTTTCAACATAGTTGAATGTTTGTACCTGAATATGAATGTTTTTAATCATACTCAACTACTCATTATTAAGTTTTTTTTAATTACTGTACATTAGTTTTTTATCAATTTATAATATTTTTAATTGTGCATATGAACATAATTTTCCAGTATGTTTTGTTATATATATTTATCATAATCAGTTTAGCAACAGTAAATTATGTAATTATATACATAAGTATCGTGTTCGGAATGAAAATGTATTTAATTTACAGTCGGTATTGTGTAAAGTTGTATGAGCGGTATGAGAGAAGTGGGTTAAATTTGTGTGAATTAAATACATTTCAATCAATATCATTTTTACAAATAATATTTATTTAGGATATTAATTTAAAATAAAGTTATATATTGATTGATATCCTGGTTGTTTTCCTAATTAGTCTAGGCTAGGACAACTATCTACACTGTCTAAAAATAAAATCACACCATTCTACCATGACTAAGCACTAAGTATAGTAGGGCTGTTTCTTTTTTTTTATGGGATTTATGAAATGTAATTAAAACTTGGGTTAATTAGTTGAGCCTGCAGGTAATTTGTACCTACGAAGGGTCGTTTTGATATACCCGGGCTAGACAGTTTTCAATTGAATTTCATTCTGTTCATTCACAATTGGGCCAATATTAATTCTAATATCTGTCAGTTTATGTTGTCACGTATCAAGATGAACAAACTCGAATATTGAGCAGTCATAAAATTCTTAACAAAACCTCCAAGAATTATTCGTGGAGAAATGTTGGCTGCTGACAGGGATAATTGTCTCCCAATGTCAACAATTTGGGAATGTGCGTCCAGACAGAGATCACTTCCGATGTTATTGAAAAAAACAAGTGTTTAGTAGTAGAGAATGCAAGATTAAAGAAGCGACAATTAGCAGCTATATTTTTTCAGAAACCACGCTTTTCTGAATTCTACACGAATACCTTTGGAATAACAAAAGTTAGTGCAAACTGGGTTTTGGTGCTTTGTGAAGACAATTGTCGATCGACTTTTCACCGATTATCATATAGTAAGATATGTAATATTGGTTATTGCATTTAGGTAATAATAATATCAGTATTCGTAATAGCGAGTATCCAAGAATTAAAAATGTTTATTATCACCCGTTTCACTTCATATGCTTATGTTTACACTAATAATCACCGTCATTTTGAAGAAAATCAGGTGATCAATAGCATTTGAAATCCGCGCCGAGTTCAACAGACATCGTGAAAAATCTGATTTTCTTACAACAATGAAGAGACGACTGAGTGCGGCGAACTTAGTAGAGATGTAACAGTCCGCAAGCCGTTCCTACGCGCGCCAAAAAAATTACAAAATTACAATGGACTAGAACACATCTTGGACATCGATTGGACATTAGAAAATTGAGGAATAATTTTCTAGACTGAAACCAAGTATAAAGTGTTTGGTTGTAAACGCCGAATTTTGTCAGATCTGCTGCAGAAAAAAATTCACTACAATATGTAGTGCCCAACTGAACGCATGGTGTGTGGTCTTGGAATGTTTCTCTCTATTTGGGCTAGGTGACATTGTAAAAGTTGACGAAACTTTCAAAAGAGAAAACTAGAGGTATCCTCGAACACAATGCTGTACCATCGGATCTGCGATCGAATTAAGTATTGGTTATGGACCCTTCGGACGCCGAAACTCTTCGAAAATGAGTGTCGTGCCTACGTCGATAATGTACAGCAATGATTAAAAAAGCCAAAAGAGGTAATTCAATGAATATTCAATATTGAATAAAAAAAAAACAATAATTCATCAGTTGCAGTAAGAAAAATTGTAAATTCACCTTCTTGTAAACAGCTTGGTTTGAAATAAAACATGTAATGTTTTTCTGTTATTGTTTCATTTTTATAACATTTACGAATCCTATTGTAATATCTTTATTGAACTGATGGTGATTACAAACTTATGGCCGGCAGTGTAAATGAGAGATACGTTTTAATTTCTATAAAGGCAATGAAAGAAATGATACAAATCGTTTCATTGTATCCTCAAAACGTGGTTTTTGAAGTGATCGCTGTCCACGCATTTTTTTTAATTGAGATTGGGGTACAGAAAGAAGTCGTTAGGCGATAAGTCGGGTAAATACGGCGATGAAGTATTAATTCGATGTTTTCTTCCTTGAAATAATCAATTGTTTGACATGCTGAATGAGAACTGGCATTTTCAAAATGAAGGATGATGCGACGTTGTCCAGTGTTTTTCCGGATTTCATCAATAACTTCTGACTAACAAATTGTATACCATGCAGCATTAACCGTTCTTCGATCCTCCAATGCAATGTTTCCGACATATCCAGTACAATGAAAGAAGCAAGCAACCTCTTGCGTCATGAACTCTTCTTGGATTTGGTTCATCTGGAAACGCCCAAACTGTTGATTGTTGCTTAGTTTCCAATTCGTACGAATATATCCAAGTTTCGTCACTTGTTGCGATATTGTATGCGGATTTCTTAAACATCTCCTTACACCAGTTAACACGAGCCTGTTTTTGTACTTGGATCAAATTAAACGCAATTTGTCGAGAACGGACATATACAAAATCGAATGTATTGCAGAGACCACGGAAAAATTCTGCAAACAGTGCTTTATTGCCAAAAATTGAACAAAACGATTTGGGGTATTGTTGATGTGTTAGGGTTTTACAAAAATCGTCAAAAATCATCCAACGAAAACCTTTATGTGAAATTTTCATTTTTTTACAAAATTGCTTTCACTGTAAATAAGGTACTAGTTTGATTATTGTATTGCTACTGTTTCAACAATAATAAATGTCAAATTAATATGTTTACGCCCGTCGATGAAATGTGATTTCGTTGGTATTACAGACATAAACACTCGAAAAAATTTCGCCCAGTAAAGAATCGAACCTGACATCACCCGTTTGCCGGATAGGCGTGCTAGCCAGTACACCACGTTGAGCATGTTCCAGGAACGAATCAATTTTTAATACCTAAATATTATCTTCAAATATATTATAATATTTCGATTCGTATATCCTTACAGGGATGTCCAGTTGGTTTCCTTACCGGGCATTGGAAATACCAAGAAACCCATGGTAAATTTAGGGGAAAAAAATAGTAAATTGCAGCATCGCCATCTAGTGGCCATTTGTAGAAACTTAAGATATTACATTTCTTCGGCGTTATTTGGGCTAAGTTTATATTGGAATGTTATTTTTGGGAATTATATTTCGAACTGATTGGTTATAGATTGTGACAAAGTACGATTTTGATAATTTTATATGGTATATACTTGTAAGTTTCCTGGTAAAAATTATTCGCGAAGTCTCCCAGGTTTCCGTAGTAGTACAGGTTCCTAGAACAATAGTCAAAAATGTGAACCTTTCGAATATCTACCCTTGCTTCGATTTCTAAAATATTGGGACTGTTGAATATGGATATAATGAATGAAGAGGAAGTTGATGTAATGACAAAATTTAATACATCTACTTCACAAATAATTTTGGCTACAGCATATTTTTCTTAATAAATACTCGGTTGCTGTTTAAATTTATAATTTATAATTAATTAAACTACAAAAATAATTTTAGCCACTTAATCTCTCTAAATGCATTATTGACCGTCGACGGACCAGCGCAATCTCTACGCTGTTCCAGGCCGGAAACCAATAAACATGACAATGGCCGGGCATACCTATAACAACAAACTGTTTCCAAATATAAAAGGAAGTGCGTATAATTTGCCATCATATCGTTTTCGGCTAGTTTGTATATACTTTAACAAAAGCATTAAGAATTTTTTTCTTCTCTTTTATAATTCATCGATCGACGTTGGCCATACACATATGTTTACGAGAGTTTTTTAATTAAAATTACTTTTGAATGTAATAATAATATATCCATAGTACACTGCTCATCAATTGAAGTGGATAATGAAATAATTTCTAACATTTTTATATAGTATAGTTTGTTTAAAAGGACAAAAGTAATAAACTACCAAAGGTCAAATAACTGTTTTCCCGGACAAGTAGCTTTAGCATCGCGTTGGACCACCTCTGGCTAGCCTTAGTGTTTACTTTTTAAATTTTCGCTGAAGTATGTTATGCCAAATTCAGCGCAAAGCGTCAGCTAGTCTGGGGCGCCTGTTCGATTAGGTTGATTTACCTCAACATCTCTGCCCAGACGTGTTCGATGCAGTTCATACATCTGGTGAACAGACTGGCCAATCCATTTTCTCAATGCCATGGAAACCTATCCGTTCATTTACACTCGTATCGTGATGATGACAACCATTCTCATCAATTAGAACGAATCATTCACTAATTATACGACCAAATGGTTGCGATACTTTGCGGAGACGATGTTCAATCGCCTAACGATTTCTGTGTGCATGGCGTTCCCTTGTCGGCGGGAGGTATGTAGCACGTTTTCTTGTCCTTAAATTATGCCCACGCAACCTCTTTCTAACTGTTTGTCCAGAAATAACAAATCCAGTGTCTTCTCGGAAAAAGCTATTAATCCTTGAAATCGTGTATGTTGGGTTTTTCCTTACAGTGAGCATCATCCAACGGTTTCCACCAGGAGTTGTCGCCCGCTCTCGTCCTCTACCATGCATGTATGCTGCAGACCCAGTAAATATGTACATACCTATTCCATGCTTGACTACGATACCTTGTGAAACATTTAATCGGCTGGTGATTTCCTGTTGAGAAAAGCCCTCATTTATTCAACGAACTAATTAATCGTGCTGTACGATTCTGCAGCTTTACTTATCAACAAACTGTTCAAAAAGTCATATACGCTTGGACAAACAAAAGAGAAAACAAGGAATTATCAGTTACTTGGTGTTCAATAACATACGAATTAAAATCCTTTTTACATATGCATTTTAGAAAGTTCCACGATATCCATTTCAATTGTTGAGCAGTTCCATAAAAATAATTTTCAAAAGTTTTGAAGCCTCTGGTTGTACAAATGGAAAGTATTGAGAATAATAGATTATTACATTATAAGGTTTACTAGTTATCAATTATTATTCAGCAACTGAACTCGGATGCTTTGAGGTTTAATGGAAAAATTTTCTACAGTGTGTCCGTTCTCAGCGTGTTTCTTGAGAAATTAGAGAAAAAGTTTCCAGATAAAAAATATTCGGAAACGATCTCCTGTACACCCTGATAATTTTATGCCTTACGTGGCTTTCAAAGTTGTTGCCAAGTACGGTACTTTTTAATGGAACATCTTGTACATTTTTCAGATTTTGTTACAGACACTTTTAGAAATTTTGTATACACATTACTCCATCTAGAGTAAATTTCCTGTAACTGCGAAGTAGCCCAGTTGCCTACATTTAGTTAAGGAAATTTCCGTAAACATCTGCGTACGATTTCGATAGGCATCTTATAGATTCTACTTGATATGAAAAATGTACTGCCACGCAGTAGGCGGAATTATCATTAAGCTTGCAGAAACGAGTGCGCGTATTGCGCAATATCATTCCTCGATAAAGACTAAGCTTGCAGAAACGAGTGCTTTCGCAGTAGCGTACGACTCGGTAGTAATAATAGTGCCAGTGTATTCTACTATCGGAAATCGGTTAAGAATTCTATTAACACTCGCCCAACATAAAAAAGCAAGCCGTCGATTCGCCATCATCAATCCAACCCGTCATTCATACGTAGGTGAATGAATCCCGCTTTCGAAATATATCGTCGCCGCCAATGAGTGCGCACTCGTTTCTGCAGGCTTAATTATTATTCACTAGATGATATTTTAAAGTAAATTAAATTAAATATAACAGTTTTTGCAAAGTTTAATTTATAATAGATGTATTTTTTCACAAATGCGAAATAAGATAAGGGCTGTTGTTTTAAAATTACTTTAAAAATAACAGTAATTTGTCATCATTTATAACACAAAATGTTACCCTAATATTGGAATTCAAATGAAAAGATGTAATAAATAACAGCAATTAAACCCGAACGTAATGATCACCCGGTGATTTCCGCCTTTCTTCAGAACAATTTCAAAACTTATTCTTCTATTTGAAATAACGCAAATACCGCCATCTCCGTTATTTGTATATCTACGTACGCATTTCTTAACTCCTAGACGTTAATGGGATTATTTTTTGCCAAAAATAAACGACTTATCCATATGCATATGATGCGTATGCATGTGAAAATGCACAGAGAACGGCTTTCGTTAGCGTTATGCATTACCTTACGTATATACTGTAAACTGACACGGGTTTACTCGTCCGTTAATTATTGAACGGCGTACATATGTTGCGTTGTATAGTACACCCCGCACAATTTGTTGCTAATGGCAAGCTAATAGTTATTATAAAAATGTGCAAACTATAACATTATAGTAGTAGAGACGTAGATATCCAGATCTTTCTAAATAACTATGTCTCTATTTATTACGAGTAAACCCGTGTCAGCTTGAAGTATACATAAGGTAATAACGGAATCTTTTCCGTTATTCCGCGAAGTACTTATTAATCCTTGATTTATTATTTCAATTATTGGAGTAGAATCAAGAAACAATAGTTGAATGTTACATAAATTTCGCTCGTTCGATTTTTAAGGAACGTGGAACCAACATAACGATGATTTTGTACAAAAAGTTGACGTTCCCTACCCACTGAGAAGCGTATCCTCGCATCGTCTTTCCTATTTCTTCAGCGACGTAACGTATTTAATAAAGTTGGAAAAAACAAACAAGATAATATGTAATGAAAATAAGCACAAACAAATGAAAACTACGACGCTTTTTTGCTATAAGTATCTCTACCTCTCGGCCCACATTTTAGGTGATAATATAGCTTATTGTGCGAGGATATAACCGAAATATATGTAGTTCAACGCAAATAAATATACACAAGTTTCATTTATATTTAGCGAGAATATCGGGCAAGCTCAGGGAGAGATAAGATGTCGTAACCCAAATGAACACATACAAGTATATACGTTTATACCGATTGCTGCCGTAATTCCTCCAGTGGATGAGTTTATGTAGTTTGGATTTTCATCAGTAAATATGTAACAATATAAATGTACTGTTGCTTATGTGAACAAAGTAGTGTGGTAAGTGGTTAATTATTCAGATGCGACGATATCACAAAAAGGCTGGCTGGAAACGTACGCGTTTCATTAACGTTTGAAATGAGAGATTTGTTTCTTAAATTTTTATTCTATATCAAAATTCTTTATTTTTTATATACGAAAAACGTACAAATTGTCCATTGGAAAACTTCGGTAAATTATATACCGATGGGGCTAACTCATAATGTATTGTCGCTTTTGCACTGAGAAAAGAAAAATGCTTGAACCATTAATTCAACGAACTACAAGTTTTAATCACCTATTAGCAATGCATTTTACTTGTTCACAGAACATCTTAAAAATGCCATTCAACAATGTTTCGTTTCTAATCAACAATGTTACTGTTTTGCTTCAATGAAGTGTTAAACGCTTAGTGAACATTAAAAAGAGTTAAGCAGACATTGAGATATTTTTCCTTTAAAATTTTAATTAGTTGATTGAAAGAAGAATGCGTATTTAGGTTAAATTAAAGAACGAAATGTACTGGTCTAAACCACTGTTTCATCGGTCCAGCAAATTTTAGAGATTCCTTTAACACCCACATTATTTGTTCGAATGAAAACCTATTTTGCTCAATACAACTCAACATTTTGTCATTTTTGCAACGTTCGGTAAAGATGCTGCTGACTAGAAATCAGTTCACCTAACTACAAATGATTTGACATTCACTAGGTAACTGATGTAGGACATTCTTTTTTCTCAGTGTGCTTATATCAGATGATGATGGCAACCTGCTTATTTTAGATGGAACTTTCAATATATTATTATTTTTTGAATTCTGCAAAAAATGGACGTTGAGTATGTATTTCTTTAAGTAACTGTTTTAAAATTATTTAATGTTTTGCAGAAAAATTGACGTGCAGCCCAGAAATGCCCCCATATTTTTTAATGTGCTTTTGTGCAGGTCTCACTACGTTGCTTGAAGTATATTTTTCTTGTTTATACAGGTAAATAATTTCAAACTACGTGCAAAAGTGATCGTAACGGTCCTTTTGATCCGAATAACGCGGGTTCAAATCCAGCCGGGATGGTTGGTTTTTAATTACGAATAAAAATCGGAGTATGCCTTCTCGGATAAGAGAGTGAGCTCCGTGTTAATACGATGTTTGATACCTTAAAAATCCGGAAGTTGGAATATTTCTGGCTTCGAAAAATTTTGGATTCGGTGATGATTACAGTAATGAATGCCTAGAAATGTGAGGGGTATCCCTAACGCTTCGTCCAATATAATACAACAACAACGTTCAAAAATTGAAAAGAATCCTTTTGCTTAAATAAACAAAGTCACTTTCTGTGGGTTTCCTCATATCTAACTAGGTGCCGTTATTAGTAATGATAGCAACGACTGTACCGTAATAGCACAAAAGTATCGGTAACCTCCGCACCACACAAGTTTAATTAATTAACCGATCAAACATTTGGTCACCGGTTGAGAATGTGGATCATTCGTATCCTCGAAACGGCCGTCCCGGATTAATTAATTAAACTTGTGTAGTGCGGAGGTTACCGACACTTTCGTAGTGTTTACTGTTATTAGGAATTTGCCAAATATTCCGATTTCTCAAATTCATTGTTTTTCAGGTATTCATCGTTGTAATTCTGCGTGGGGCACTATATGCTGTTGTCGGTAGGCATTCGTAAAAATAGCGATTGAATATTCGCGACATTATCACCAGTTTATGAAAAACTGCATATTATGATTTTCAAGTTTTAATAGTACAAACTTCAATAGTATATAAATCCTCTGTATTTTATTCGTTATTGTTATTGATTATTTAAATCTAAATGAATAGATTTCAATTTAATGTTTAAATGCACCGAAGAGAACATTTTGTGCTCCCAATAATTTCCTCCTCACTACTGTGAATTGGTTTCCTACTGACTTTTCTTAATATTCATTGTTGGAAAGCCAACTTCTTTATATTTTTTATGTAAAAATTCTGCGTTAATGTTTGCAACCACCAAGTAACACTGAAATAAATTAAAGTTCGTCTATAAATTATTATACAGGGCAATAATTTAGTGCGTACAAGAGATACAATGACATACAGTCAAAAGTTTATTTATACTTTTTAGAGTACCGCTGTTCTAGAGCAGTCCTTGTTTTTAATAAAATAAAGAAAGTTAAACTTATGAAAATTATTTGTCTGCTGTTTTTCTATACAATTTTTTTCTATTTTGCATTTTTATGACTTCAATAGTATATTACAACACGCCACGAATAATATCTTCAAATTTACTTATATCGAAGAAATATTGTTTTTACTTGATACAATGAAATAACGCCAAAAAAATATATTTCTTTCATTTAAACAATCCTTTTTTTTTCTGTGTATACACATTATAAATCCAGAGCAATTTTTTCAGTCAATTCACTGCTCATGTAAGTTCGTTTTTGAGATAAAAGTCATCATCAAACACTTGCGTATAAATTAATTTGCGTTTGTTACGTTTAATTTTATGAAATGTGTTCGTATTTACGCCATTGTATGATACTAGTGACAAGTACAAGTATTTGGCGTGCGTTAACCAGATTGTCCAGATTATTACTTACGAGGAAAACGATTCCCTGTTCAAAAACAGGTAAGCTAAATACAAGTATTTATCTTTCCACTACTCCAAAACATGTTCTTCAGTTTTGATATTAACGAGTTTATAGCGCATTTATGTTTTAATAAAAATAAATAATTTTTTTCTATAGCAAATGTTAAAAAGTTCTATGCTACTCAAGATTCAAGTATTAAAGTATTATTTTATCCGCAAGGGTAGATATAGTAATACTTTAGTTTCATATAAAATAAACACATTGTAAATTAACACATCTTAATAACAATTCTCACGGTTAGTATTCATAAACACTTGAATCGTAGAATGGACGTTTCCCGCAACATTTATTTTTGGAACACAACCTGTATTTTCTGACTAATCCGGCGATTTTATGGAAGTATTGCTCCGATTTTCTAATTTAACATCAAGAATACGATTCGATACAGCAATCTTACTTGCTGTCAGCAGATCACCGCCACCATTCGTCAACATTGTAGCTGTAGAGCGTCGGAAACAGTGACCATTATACATTTCTGAATTTGAACACTTCAGAAATTCTACGATTTTCTTGAGAACTTTATATAAGGATGATTTATAAAAAAAAAAAACTTCTTGTGAGGTATGTTTCCAGGACGCAAGATATTTTCTTATAATTTCTAATACACGTACACCATCAGGCTCATTATCGTTTATGCAGAATGACGGATCTTTCTTGGTTTTGGTATCGACTAATAAAACTGCGGTAGTACGCGTTCGATCATCAACATTCTAGATGGTGCAGTTTATCTGAACGCCACGTTCCATACAAACCGGTAATTCCAAATCCGAATTACAGAAATTACCTATTCTATTAATAATTTTGAATGTTACCTTTATAAACAAATTGTCATCAGAATTTTGAAAGAAACTTCAAAGCTTCTTTCGATAATCTGATAACATCATCCTTTTCAAAAACTTTCGATTTTTGGGTTTGTACCCGTCAGCCAGCTTCTTTAACAGAAAAATCAGCTTGTTACATTTAAAATACCATCACGTTCCGAATGGTAGCTAACGCATCCACAATGCGACGGACATGTTAGACGATACTCAGTCAGACGTGACAAAAAGAAAACTACGGAATTGTTTTTATTTATTTATTTTATGATTCACTGTATCTACTTAACAAAATTATTTAAAAACATATTTTTCTGTTGCTCAAGTGTCCAATTAAAGGTTTGGGTAATAAAAAAAACATTCTGTAACTGCTGTTTCCGTTTTACAGATCAGTTTAAATTAGTTTAGATCAATTAGAATTAAATCAGGTGAAATGATTCTAATTATTTTGAAAAATACAATTGACTATCAGAAACTTAATCTACTAACATTTGCCGTCTAATGCTGAATATGAACCGATAAACCGATAAAATATCTGGTGTCCTGGTCAGATCAGTACACATCAAGATTGCGAACGCATGGCAGGTAGTTAGATGTTGTCCTTGCTCGAAAGTGAAAGCACTCTGTGTTTTAAAAAATATTTGAGGCAGACAAAGTAAATCGGAGTGGTCTTAATATTCACTCCTGTTTATTCGTCTCATGAGAATAGGTTCGTGTTGCCTAATGGTTTCCCCGAGAGTCGACAAAACACGAGTCTGTCTAGTCTCTGCTAATTTCATGAAGCGTACGCAAAGTGGCGAACTTTATTCATTAGTTAATTAATAGCATACTCCATCTGAAAATCTATAGCACTCGGAACATGCTTGGAGCAAGAGTTACGTAGTCCACGGGAAAAGTCAGAGTTGCACTCGGAGCAATTTTTATAGCACCTGTTAAAGGTGCAAGAGCACGCGGTAGTTTATTTGTATCGGTTTGAAAAGAGTTTTTTCTGATGATACCTGAACATCCAGTGGCGGCCGTGCCTTGCGAAGGGTCCAAGGGATAGTTTACCTAAAACCCTTACACAAAAAAACTTCATATCTGGGGCCGTCCAAGACATATCATACAGATTCGACATACGCAAAATATATTTATATACGATTCTACCACCGGAATACCATTGATTTACAAAGGGCCCCAGGAGTAGTTTACCTACAACCATTACACGGCAAAATTCATATCTCGGGTCGTCCAAGACATATCATTGATATGTTTGGGATGTGGCTGCCACTGAACGTTCGGGTATATCAGAAAAAGTGGCTGCTATCTTTAGCTGCTCTTTTCATGCCGGTTTTATTTGTTTATAATCAAACAAATGTTCTCAAATTCTCTACTTCATCTCTGAATGGTGAACTCATTCCAAGTGCCAAATATTAGGGTTGCCACATTAAATATAAAAGAAATGGTAGGAACTTCTCTCTATTATCTACTGTATTGCTTTTATTTTTCATGTATTCTGTTTATTATTATTATCTGTCCATTAGGTTATCGGTTATCGATAGTAAATAACAATTTTGTTTCTCAGAAAATTATACTTGTTTATTTGTTTTACAATTGTAGATGATGAGTTTGAATATGCTTATTGCTGGTAATTTGAATACTATTCCACTTCAATTCCTATAGCCGTATCTACGAACGAACTTTGTTATTTATTAGAGATATATCGATCAATATAAAATATGAAATAAGGATCAACTACGCTGGGATATATCCCCATGGTAAATACTAACAACAGTAGTTGGATTTGTAGTAAGAATAAATGCAACATTTGTTCTTTAGATTACGTTTTTTATTTTTTATTAAATGTTGCTGCATATTATACGGGGTGGTTTGTAGCATGGTTATTGTTACACAATTGCTTTTCTTGTAGCATAGATTGTTACAATTAGACGTTGAAATAAAAAACACCTACCTTGTTGTAATAAAATCTGCAACACATTGGATATTGCACTCACATTCGTTAATAGAATTTGTTGTTACGTGATTCAACAAAAGATTCACGTATCCATACCACCTCAATTGTGCTTCTTCTTTTTCCAGTACAGATCTTATTTTCAAATTTTATTTAAATGTTGTGTTTCTAATCTTATTTGTTTTTGTTTTATTTTCAATTTTTCTCAAAAATCTCATTTCCATGGTTGGTATTTCACTTTTGTGCCGTCCATGTCTTCGCTCCATATATCAGTATTGAACATTTCTATTTTGTTATCTGTATGTATTTCTTTCTTACCGAAAGATGAGCTCTTAATACTGTTACATAATTTTTTTCCATTTCCTATTAATACCACTCCCAAGTATCTGAATTTGTACGCTTGTTCCAATGTTTCATTCCTTCTGTATTACATGTTGTTGTTCTCTGTTGCCTAAGATCATCATTTTCGTTTTTTCTTCACTAATTTTCATATTTATCATCTCTAGCGCTTTCTTATGTACTTCATATTTCTGTTAAGTGCTTTTTCATCCTTCCCTATAATTATCATGTCATCCGCGTAATACCAATATCTTCCATTTTTCAATAACCTATTAATTTACATTTTTATCTCCTTTATTGCCTCGTGCAATACTGTCGCAAATGCTAAGTCACAAGGTTGTTTTAAACAATTTCGATTGTTCTTGTTTTGATCCTGCGTAATTTTTTTTATACAAACTTTGTATACCTCTTATTAATATTTTTGCAATGTTCCTTTTACCCTTAATCTTTTCCATATGTCTTCCTTTTTAATCTCTAACTTGTCTTTCCTGTTATTACCTTTTCTCCTATTTGTGTTATTATAAGAGTCGCATCATTTATCATCCATTTTGTCGAAATTCAAATTACGTTTCTTCTAGTGCTTGTCCTAAGTTTGTTCTTAATCTTCTGCGTATATGTTTTCACTACCATACTGATTCACGTTATACCTCTATAATTTTGGCAGTTTTTACTATTCTCTTTTATGTATAAATATACATATAATGATAGCGATTGTCCAATATTCTAGTGCGTTGCTTTGCATTATGTCATTTACTAATTCTTTAACTTCATCTATGCCTATATTAAGAAGTTCTGGCCCTAATTCCAGTTTTCAAATTGCTTCTTTCACATCCTCACTTATTTCCTCTTTTCGTGTATTTTCTACATGTTCAGGTTTGAGATTTCTATTGCTAGATGTTTATTAGGATTAGGAGTTGTTTTTTCCATTCAATAGCTCCTTAAGGTATTCTCTCCATATTTCCATGATTTTCTCGTCCTTTCCTACAAATATTTCCTTCTTTATCTTTGATGATTTATTATTGTTTGTTCTTTTTTTTTTGTTTCACAGCTATTTTTATTTAACTTGTCCATCAATTCGTTTTCTTATCATTTCTATTTACTACTTTTGTTTAGCCACAAGCACTTTCTGCTGTCATTTTTTAATCTCCGCTAACTTTTCTCTATTCCTTTCTTTCTATCATCTTCGTTTAGCATATCCTCACATGTTTTCTGATGTTTCTATTTTATTTCGTTTTCTCTTGCTTTATAACATTTAATTCTATTTATTATTTTACGCTTATTTTCCTCTGTTTCCACTTTTTCCAGTTTAAGTATCATTTTGAGGAAAACCTACACCTTCGACCCTCTTTTTACCTCGATATCCTTCACTTTTCTGTACAAATCTTTCTCTATCAAAAAATAGTCTGTAGTTGACTTTATTTTTTTTGAGAGTACTTGTGTGGTTATTTTATTTGTCCTTCTTCATAAAATGCGTATTCCCCATCTTTAGTTCGTTTTCCACACATAATTCGTTTCCCCCTTGTTATTTCAAACTTCCTCCCCATACTTTCCCAAGCACCATTTTTCCATTATTTTTCCTACTCGTCCATTCAAATCACCCATTATTATTGTATTATTTTTTGTCCCGTTTATTTCCCTTGTAAAAACTTGAAAAATTTGGCTTTTTCTTCTTTTCTCGCGTTATCGCTAGGTCCATAGCACTACGTATAAGAATAAAAATATGTCCTGTCTTAGGACTAGACGCAGATAGTATTGCTTATTCACTAGCAGATGTCAAGTCCAATCAGTTTCGTCATTAATGTATTGACAGCATAATGCCAAGTGGGGTACCTTATTTCTCCCAAATTTTGGTGGATGCTTAAAAACCCGATCACCTTAACATGGTATATGAACATAGACAAGCCTGTAAATGGCGACAGCCGTTGGAGATGCATAAATATGAACTTATTTATCTTGCTTACTCTTTCTTTTCCATCCAATATTAATATGTCAACAAGAACGCTACATAAAGTAGAAATTTCTACATACGCCAGTAGCATTGTTTGTCACAAAAAGTAACAATTTAATTCAGTTGAGTAATTTAAATAGTATCACACCATGTCCTGCCTTTTATTCCATCAATATATGAATTATTCATACAAAAAATTCTGAATTCACTATAAGCAATAGAACAAAACGTATTTGCTCTTATGTTATTTTTCTTACACTTTATGCTGTAATATTATGAAGATTTTTACTAGAAATTATACTTATGATTGTGTGTGCTATCTATAAAGTATGGTACAAATTTTTACAATTATAAATTTTGAAAATTTTTGTTTAAGTGTAGGATTGTGAGAGCAAACGCGGCATCCATCTTCCCGAGATATTTTTTACACCCAATTTGTCTATGGCCTCAACTATTTCGCGCACTTTGATTCGTCGATCATTCAAAACGATATCGTGGATTTTCTCAATCATTTCGGAGGTAGTCATTTCTATTGAACGTCTAGAACGATGTTTATCTTTTGTGGGTGTACGCCCATGTTCAAACTCGTTTCCCCTATTGTAAACAGTTGCTAACACAGGAGCAGACGTGCCATGAGCTTCATCCAGCTTTGATCTCTTTCGGATTAAACCTTTTAAACGTAAGTGTTTAATCACCGCTCGAAACTCACTTTTTTCCATTTTTCTACATAACCAAAAATTCTTTAGTTAAATCGGCAATAAAAATAAAACCGTGTGATCGATAAAGCTGGGACTTTGACAGCTGTCTAGTGTTCTAGTCTAGTTAATGATTCTTGCTACAAACAAATCATTTTCGATACTATGACCGCAATATTTTAGATTTTCTAAGGTTGGTGCTTGGGCTGCAATTTCCAAAAGAAGAATTGTGGATTCGATTTTCCTTATTGACAATATAAATACCCAGCACTATCAACAAATCTTGAAATCATTTATAAACAAGTTACATGATGATGAATTGCAAAATGGATACTTTCAGCAAGACGAGGGTATAGCACATATAAGTAATGCAACACTTGCATTCCTTCAGGAATATTTCAATAATCGCTTAATAAGTGTCAATTTATGGCCTCCTCGTGGACCAGACCTTACTCCTCTGGATTTCTTTTTATTCGAATAATTGAAGAATAAAATATCAGGAATCGTTTGCATACTTAATTAAATGTCACGCGAAAAATCAATTAAAGTTTTAAAATTATGTATTTAGTAAATTATTGTTTTCTGCTGCAACATTGTATTATTGAAGATATGTTGCATGGAGTTACTTTTTAAAGTGTAGTATTCGAAGGTGGTAGCAGCATTCGCAATCTTAAATGCGGCACATCCCTTATTCCGCAGAAGCGGCAATCATTGTTGCTTCCTGTAGTAGGTATATATCTAATAATAAACTCATGCATAAAGGTAAACATACTTTCACACGTAAGCGTAGTAGATAAAAATACAATAGACACCACTACAAGCTTTAAAAAACAGCATTTGGTAGGCCAACATGCTGAAGTAAAGGTACCGGTGTTTCCAACTTATTTAACTTTCATCATTGTACGACACTGCAAGTCAGCCTGGACCTACTTTACTCCTGTTACCCCAACAGGTGCCATGAAGAAATTCAAGAGATATCTATTGGCACAACAAAAAATTTGGTCTAAATTGACACAACTAACACAAAAGGACGTTCCGTGTGGAAATTGTCAAAAATCAGAAAGTAATTTCGCAAATAAATAAATTAAGTAAATTACTGGTATGGCTATAGGCAACATAAGCAAACTATTTTAAAAAGTAAAAGTATTTTTATCTTCACGCGTGAATTTGTATAATTTGCGTTCGTTAATTTTAGGCGTACAAGTAATTTATTATTTAATTTATTTATTAGTAGATACTATATTTTATTGTAAGCGATCTTCTATGACGTAAGGCTAGTAAGGTTAGGCTACGCTTCAAAATAACAGATTTTATAACACCATTTATCACCTTAACTGTGAAATTCTCACTTCTCATACGCTAACGCAACATCCTGTCAAGACAGGCATTTTTTAAATAAATATATATAGTAGACTGCACTATATTACGCGTTTTTGAAATGAACTACATAATAAAATATTGGTAAGTTAATACTTTGGGTGTTGTAAACTTTACTAAACTGTGTTTCTATTTACTATTTTTTACAATTCGATGTCGTTGAGTGACAAAACGTTATTGTTAAACTTACAAACCCATTGCGTTATGAGTACTAAAATTGTTGCTATTTGTTACTAGATTTTCTTAACAATATACTAGTTACAATCTATTTCTCTCCGTATATAACTAATCAAGCAATAAAATCGAACTCGATTATGAATTATAGATTTAATTTGTTTCTTTTTGCTTTATTTTATTTCACAAGATTCTTTAACTGCATCATTCTTAAAGATAGTGAATCTTTAAATTCTTTATGGCAATTTATCCAGAGTAATGGACTGCAAAAATTGATGTAAGTAAAGATAGGAACATGAAAAAGTGAATTTTCGATTTTCCATATTGCTGATGTAATGTCTAGCGTGTTATATAGAGCCACTCTGATATATCATTAACCATTCTTTTGAAGGCGGTATTTTTCCTAATAACTTAAAGCACGCAAATGTGATACCTCTTTATAAAAAAAGGCGATGTTAACGATTTAAACAATTATGGGCCTATGAGTTAGCTTTCTCAACAATTTTCGAGAAGGTTGTATTTGACCGGCTATACATTTTTTTTTACTAAATACTACTTGATTCGTTGTCATCAGCATGGGTTCCTTAAAGGTAAAAATATTGAAACCGCCGTTTTCGATTTAATGAATTTTATTGTTAACGCTTTCGAGTGAAAGAACTTACCATGTTGCATTCTACTTGATCTGTCGAAGGCGTTCGTTGTTAGACCATTCTAAACTAAATTAATCTATAAGCTAGACCGCTATGGTGTTATGAGAACAGTTTGATCGTGGTTTTAAATTCTTCTTGAGTCATAGAAAGCAGACCGTTGAGATCAATTCAATTGGTGTTCGTGTTCATTCAAATCCGGTTTATACTTGTAAGGGCGTGTCTCAAGGTAGTATCTTGAGGCCACTACTTTTTGTCATTTATTTTAATGTCTATGTTGTCGAATGTCCTTCGATAGAGAACCGACCTATGCGTCTTGGAGGATCTACGCTTGAGACAGTCATCGACAATGGTTCCAGGTATATGAATGGTTAATTTCTAGTAGCTTAATTCTTAATCAGAGTAAAACCAACGTTATGCCTTTAATGACAAAAGAAATGAATTATTCTGAACTTTTGTCTTTCAATAACCATAACTGTGATGTACAACGTCTTTTGGGCCTTGCTGTGGATGACTGTCTTAGGTGAAATAATCATATAGGTTTAGTTTGTAAGAAAATAAGTATGTTATCGCACACGAATACTTTTCTGTCTGCTATCCGCAAGCTTAGAGTCATCTTTTGGGGAAACAGTTCGTGTTTTCGTCAATCAAAAAAAAATTCTTCGTTTAATGTTGCGCCTCAGTTACAGCCAATCTTGCAAAAGGCATTTTCAAACTAACATGTTTTTGACGATGTTTGCAATTTACATTTTTGAATATTTTTTTATTTAAACATAAAAAATTTGTTTGGGCTTCATACTTTCCTTTACACTCACCATACTAGACATAAAACAAATTACTGCTACCCCAAACACAGGTTACTTACTGCTGACTGAAAGAGGTCTTGGTTACGTAGGTTTAAAGTTTTTCAATAGTTTACCCAGCATTCATCCATTTAAAAAATCAATTCGCGAATTGTTATTAACCATCGAAGCTTAAATATAAATGCATTTTTTTTTATTTATTTGTTTTGGTTAACATTTAAATAATATATTTTCTTTGAGGTTTCTAAAATTACGAAGAAGCAATAAAATATTATTATCATTATTATTAATGACGTTTCTGTTAAAGTGAGAATACGTTATTTATTTTTACTTTTTACTTGAAACCGGCTTAATATTGTTTTTTCTGTTAGCTTATAGCTAAAATGTACACACAAAGAAGGTCCCTTGTTAGATCAACAAAAACTCTTAATTGAGATTTTTTGCTTGTTTTTTGTTAACGCAGTGTTTTTTGTTGAAAGAACAGCTGGAGTAACTGTGTTTCCCATTTGCATTTTTTGTTGTTTTTTTTTTTATTTTATGAGTTATGAGTATTAAATAAAAAAAAATGGTTTCGCCGCATACAAGCGAGACTATTTGTTAATTTCACCAACATTTTGTTGAACCAACAACCTTTTCTCAGTGTATGTACGGATATTTTTTTATGTATAAAGTTTTCAGACAATTTCAAATTTTAGTTTGATTAATAATAATGATTCATTCGGTCACCGGTTGATGATGAGGACCATTCGTGTCCTCGAAACGGCCGTCCCGGACTAATTATTATATTACTATATAATAAATTAAACTTGTGTGGTGCGGAGGGTGCCGATACTTATGTGTTGTTTAGTTTGATTGTTCTCCACATTTTCAATCATAATGTGAGTATGTGCAGGTAATAAAATGAAATTATTGACTGTATACGCGCCGATACTAGAATGCGATGTTGTTTTATACATATACATAACTGTACGTGAGAATTTTATACTTAACAGACCCAATGTCAGCATTATGTAATCTACAAAGAGCCGACGATTTGTTAAGTTGGTTCGTAAAGCAAAATTTTGATCAAATAAACTTTTACTTTAAAAAAACGTTCGTTCTTCAACCGCGAGATGTCCAAAAATCCAAAACGTACACATATGCATTCGTGCAACTGTGTGTATTGTGTGTAACTTTCTCATATACTCGACTACTCCTATCCTAATACCGTTTTTTTAACGGTGCGTTGTCGTTCTTGAAACTAAAAAACGGGCGTACATTCCGCTACGTCAGAGCTACAACTTCCAAGAAACGTTTCGAAAAAATAAAAGCGCGCATTACGCAGAATATATACATGGTAGAGCGTCATAGTTGAAAATTACACAGTTATAAAAATACTTCAACCCCTAATACACACGAACAAATCAAAGAGCGCGAGCCTGCGCCGTGCCTACTCCTGTAGAAGCATCGATCTGGTCCACTATTTAACTGGTTGAGTGTGTACGCTGCCTCACAATGTGACCGGGACGAACGTTCTGTCTTTGTCTAGCATCAACGGTGGAATATCCCCATCTTACTCGCCTGACGTCAGCCGTAGATGTGAAGGGACCGAGTACAAAAATAGCTGCTATCGCTCAAATGTTTTATAGAGGCCAGCATTCGATTCACATGTTTTTCATGGACTGGTAGATTCGAAAAAAAACAATTTCAAGTTTTAGAGGAAATTGTTAATACGACGCTATGCGTTCGTGAAGCACGGACACTTACATATTTAAATGTGTACGTAGAACGAACTCCGGTGTATTTACAAGAACCGGGAAACAGGACGAGATTTTTCTTGTGATGCACTCTCGATGATACGTTTTCTTTGTTTGATTAATAGGGTATTAGTAATCTTTCCTTTTTAGCTTTAATTAACTGCAGTGTCTGCGTTTCGTTGACGATATTAAGTCCTTTTAATTATAGATTAATGGTAAATGCGGCGGCAAAAACTAATAATAAATGTTAAGCTATGGAAAGTACTTACTTAGACGTTAAATAGGTATATATATAGGGAATTTATATGTTATAGAAAGTGAAAATAATGACACCCATAACGTTATTAATAGCTGCATATTAGTGATAAAAAAAGGCAAACAAGTAGTACTCATTAGTCTCATTACTCTACTACTGCATTCAAAGTAAATTACACGATGAGCAAATGCATAAACAATTTCTGGAATATTCAATCTGGGAAACTACATGTATGTGCTAAGTAAAATTAAAGCATCCCTGCAAATATTATTACCTACCTAAAGTACAATAACAACGGATTTCGAATGGTTCTAAAAATGTTACATTATTTTATAATAAAGTCTTATCAATTAACACTTCTTGGAAAAATACATATAAGGGGAGGGAGATTAAATTAATTGTACCATAACTTTTTGATATACGGTTAAAGAATGCCCATAACTTTTAACTAAATATGTACATGGAATAGTGAGATGAAAAGAGACTCTTATTCTCAAGTACTCACGAAATTATCGAAATGCTTAAATATTGTTCTTGTTGGAGGTATTACTTTTAAACCAAATCCTTGCTGATCGTATTTAGTGATTATTGCAACTTTCCAAACTTTACTGTTCGTTACCTTGCAAGTTTAACAGTACGTTCATTATTTTTGTTTGTTAATAAAACACTCTCATACAACGTGTTAAGGCTAGGATGTAACCTCATATGACACAAGCTTGTGAATCACATCATGAAAAAGGTTTTTAATTTTGAGTTAACACTGCGTATTGATTCACAAATCGCAAACTTCCAAGACTTGGGAACGAAATAATTCCATTCCATCGTTTTGTACTTCGAAATAAACGTTTCTAAATGGAACTTGAGCAATTACAAAAACATTTTCCCTTTCTAATTATCACTAAATAACGGCCTTTCTCTTCTACATTCTACAGTAGGGACTACCAAGAGAGACTGCATTATATGAAAATATACTTCATATGTCTCACCGTGCACGATTAAAGGAAAAAAATCAATAAAATTCTAATAAAGCTTTAGTGAATAAATATATTATGAAACGTCAATTTATAATTTTGGATTTTGCAGTATTTGACCTACACTACAACGTGGTATCACTTCCAGTTTGAGAGGAAATGGCAACTAATCTATTATTTTAAATAGAAGGCCCTAGTTATTTTTACGGATATGGATAGCAGCTTAAATGAGCTTTTTATGACTAATTTTTGAGCTATTATACCAAATATGTAAATTAAAGAAAGTCAATAAAAACAAATAATAGCTTGACTAATTGTAAATTAGAGAATAAAATGGAATAGTTCTTGAAGCAAATGCTGAAACTGTCGCAGTTCTACTTAAGTACGTAATGGACATCCAAAGCTAATCATCATAAGAATCTCTTAGTAGAAATGTCTTTTGGGTGTTGTCGCGTACTTGATGTTTGAGTTGACGTTTCGCTAATCATGCTGTCACCTTCTTCAGGAGATTTCTAAAAACTACACTCAAGTATAAGAATCTCTTGTAAACACTTAAGCAGTTTTAAATCGTTGTTTTTATTAATTAATCGTCTACCTAAATTTGTAAAAATATACAGGGTCTTTTATTTGTTCTCTCCATCATTTTAGTAAAAAGTACTCGGTATTAAAAATCTCATTAGTTGCATTGCCTTCCGACTCTATTTTGGAGTAACAATTACGATAACCCTCGTTCTTTTAGTGAAGGCGCTTTAATGACGCAAATTTAGAAGGCAAACATCTTGTTGACGTTTTGTTTGAAATGGTGGGCATTTTGCGTCACAATCGTCTTTTTCTCATAACGCAACCCATCGGTTGGCGTACATACACGGTATTTTGCGTCGCGGCCACACGTTGCCGAATACTCGCCTCTATAGTAACGAGGTCTGCCTTGGTTAGAACGGCAGCCGGTCGTTACCTCCATCCTTCTCATTCTCGCCGCTTTCTCCCTTTTCTATCTCGTTTCGTGTTTACTGCTGCATTCGTCCGTGTGCGGTGGTGTGGTGTAAAGAAAAGTCGCGGCAAAAACCTCCTCTCCTAAAAGACAAAACACGAACGCTATCTGTGCGAGAGTCGACTTGGATACATTCTGGCGCCAAATTATGGAAAATGAAACGTTTCCCTCTTTGGGAAAACGCACGCCCACACGTGAAAGAACAACGTAACGGTCGCTGGCGACGCGTTGTTGCGCAAGTATAAATTTGAAATAGAAAAAACAGGCATCTCTACACGCATGGTCCATAAATTCGAATTTGAATCCAAACTATATAAAAAAAATTGTATCTTTTGTCAAATTCGTATTGTAACTCTAATTCCAAAAAAAGGAATTGCTCCTAACTGCCACTAAGAATAAGTTTAAGGAGTAAAGGAGTTTAAGTCGCACACTCCAAGTACATAATTATAATAAATCCATGAATAGATACAAAAAAATCGACAAAATTTATTATTTTTCATTGATTTTTTGATCATTGCTTTCTAGATTCCAAGAAATTATTATATAATTATATATATTACATAATTATAGAATATATATATATAATAATAATGCCAGTGTCAAGGCAAATATATCAGTATGCTATTATTATTATTGAAGCGGACCGTAGCATATAATACATATATTATAATTGAAGATTTTTAACAAACTTAACTCTAATCTAGGGTCTTCTTCCTTCAATTCAATGGAATATCCGACTGAAATATTTCGTCGTTTATGACTAATGGCAACACATTTGGGAACGTGTTCTGATGTCCACGGATTTCCATTAGCACAAATATCACAGCTTTCAGCTTTAATCATCTTTTCCAAGATTGTCTAAGTACTACTTTAGGGCTCCATGACCTGTTAGTAGCTTTGTTAGTATTCTGAGATCATTGTCTTTGCTGTCTTTGGCAAGCCTGATATGAGTGCTTTCGCCTGATTTTGTCCTAGTATATTTTTCCAGTATGAATTCTTTTCTGTACACCAGCATAAGGGTTTGAATTAATGACGGGCATTTTCGCTGCTTTTTTGACCAGCTTATCAGTCTCATTTCCCTCACTCTTTTAATGGCTTGGAATCTTCTCTAGTGTACAGTGGTTCTTACGCCCCAACTGCCTTAGATTCTGTACACATTCATCTGCCAGGTTAGATTAATATGTGTAGGTTTTAAATTTAGTTGCATCTCGTACCCGTTTTCAGAGATTCTCTCTGGCGCAAAATATAAAGCAAAAGCGTCTACTTGAATTATGTTAGTTTGGAGTCTCATATGCACTTTTAGATAGTAGCTGGGACCACTAATATCTATATATCACCATGCTAAATTTAATTAAAAGATAATTAGTATTTTTTTAAATTATACAGAAAAATCTTTTTGAATCACTAAAATTTCATTTGAATAAAGAAAATTTTTACCAACTACATTTTTGCAAGATCAAATACATGTTTTGGTTGAAGTAGTTATTTATTTGATGTAACAATTACCGTTTTGAATAATCTAAATACAATCACTAAGCTGCCATCTTCAATAAAAAGCACCAGCAAGAAAGTGTTACCCTTAGTACGTGTAACTAAAGCAAAAGCTTGGAAAATGCTCCACATCGGATCAAGTTCATTTAAAAAATGTATTCGGAAATCTATAAACCTCTTATTGGCTTTACCACGTTTTCCTGCAATGCAAAGGATTATGGTTATTAAATTAATATGTATTCGATATTTTCATACAAACTTAGAAAATTTCATATTAAATTAGACATAAAAAACAACGTAATGAATAATGTGCATTTTGAACTAAAGCATACCGAATAAAACTTGTAAATGTTATTAGAGAAAATTAGCATGTCAAGGGTTCGATTCTAGTCACAGATATTAATATTCTTTTGTGATAACGTTAAATCAAAAATAGTATCATCGGTAATCGTCATGAATTTCGAGATCTTGCTTCGGAACGCGATCATCATCATCATCATCACATCATGTAGCTCCATTAAGGAGCAAAACACCTGACAATGTTTTTGTCGCAATGGCTGTTTTATTCTGCGATTGCTGGTCATACGCGCAGCTCCGTCCTATTGTATTAACTAGTGATTCCAATTTTCTTCTATCCCTAGGCATCTTCTTATCTTGATTCCAATATAAATGGATTTGCTTCAATTCCTTGTTGTTTTGCGACATGCAGTCAATGCTCTTCCCTTACGTCTCCTCCCTGGAATTTACTGTTGACTTTCTTAATGTGTCCTACCCATTTCCATTTTTGTTTTTAGTTAGTAGCTGGATGAACTTTCTTTTCTTATTTGTGGAAAATGTCTTTGTTTTCGTTGCGTTTATTTTTTTTGTATAACCTGTTTTGCGTAGCTGTTTAATATGTTCATCTTTTCATTTTTCATTTGTTTTTTATTTATTGCTAATAAACATATGTCGTCTGTGAATTCCAGGTCATCCAAATTTCCAAATTCGTTCTAATTTATTCCTGATCTTCGATTTTGCATTTTATTCTTTGCCCAGTCAGCGACCATTATAAGTAGAATGGTGGGAGGACGCATCATCACCTAACGCCTTTACCGACTTTTATTTTGTGAGAGAAATGATCTTTGCATTCTACAGTTTCTCCGATACTCCATACATTTTCAAGATTCTCCACATTACTTATCTGTTTACAGATTCAAAGGCTTTTTTAAAATCTACCAACTTCCAGCAGTTTGTTCTACAATAATTAAAGTGCAAGTGTGATCAGAGCAGGATCTAGTGAATCTAAAACCTGCTTGATTTTCTATTAATGGGCTCCCTTAGTCGTCCTAGGATTATCTTTGTTAGTATTTTACTTGCAACACACAACAGTGTAATCGGTCTCCAATTTTCGCACAAAGATTCTCCTGTTTGAGTAATGTGATTGTTAGTCCTTCATCCCATTCTTTTGATATCCCTTCTTCTACCCAATTTCTTATAAGGAATGTATGGAATAAGGTCGGAGTGCATTTTGATTAGTTCGGTTTGTATCTGCAGCTTTGTCATTTTTTAGACTATTTGTTGCTTCTCTTATTTTGTGTTTGATAGATTCTTCTTCTGCAATATTAATTCTTCATAATTATCTGTATCCTCCGTGTTCTCTTTCATGTCAGCTCTTTCTTCAAAAAGCTCTGAGAAGTATTCTATCCATCGTTTTAAGATTCCATGTTGACTGGAATATAGTTCACCATTTTTTCCCTGTATTTTCACTGTCCTTATTTATTTTCTTTCTTTTAGTTCTCTAATTTTATTATATAGTGCGCTTTTTTTTTTATATGCCTCATAGGAAATAGAAAAAACATACCTGTGGTTTACAGCATGTTCTACACGATTGAATAAGTTTAAGACGAAATGTTTCATATCCTTCTATATAACCGGTTCTAAAGCCCGATGAAAACAAGTGGAACAGAAGGAAGTCTGTGATGAGCTTATCGTACCAAATGAATTATTTTTAAAATAAAAGTAAATATTTATTTGTGTAAAAGAACATTTCTCTGTATTTCTGCGTAATGTCTGTAATGTCACTCATTATATTTTTTAATATTTCATTGCTTAAAAAGAAAAGATTTCTTTTATTTTAAAGACTCATCCAAAATACAATCTTTCGATGAATATCTGAGATATTTTGTCAAAACATAATTATATTTCAATGCTAATATATAATAATTCACATTGAAATGGACGCAACGTGCATTATTTTAATGTCGTAGAAAACTTAGGTATAACAAAATAGATTATAAAACAACTTAACTCACTTCTTTTATGCTTTTAACATTTTCAAGGATCGACTTTCTGCATACTATACATAACTGTATTTATTTCAATGGTACCTACTTATTTTCCAACATGGTCAGCCACAGAAACACTATTCAAACTTTAAAATGTTGTATAATGAAGAAATGTATCCCTAAACATATGTGATGTTGTCGAGTAGTACTAGCTCGCTATCGAAAAGGTCATCCTTGGACTTAAAATAATTATTGCATACACTGATACATTAGTAATTGGTGCTAATATATGAAAATTGAGATGGAATGTTTTCGTAAATCATCCATGCTCTAAAATACTGAAAATAAATTCTAGGTTTAAATAGCTTCTAGGAATCGAGACCGATGTTCATAAGTGTTTGTTACTTCCCAACAATATAATTTCAATGCAAAATCCTATTGGTACGATTAGTGATTAAGATTAGCGAATAAATAAGGAAAGTAATGTAACAGCGTTTTAAAATATACCTGTTGTTGTCCGTTAGTTTAGTGTTAATATAAATTGCTTAATAAATATTTTATTAAACCCTTTTTTCTCAGCGTATATGTGGATGAGTTCCGTTTTCAGTTTCCACATATCAACAAATTATTCGTTGAAAAAAAAAGCTGGTACATGTAAGTCAATGGATACTTCCATCAAAATAATATCACAGCTCTCAAAACACTATAAATAACGAACTTCTTATATGAATATTTTGATAATCGTGTAAGAGATCTTCGTCCTGATCGAACTCCACGCCTAAACGATAATTCTTGAAAATTCACCACATAAAACATAATAAGTTACCGAAGCAAATCCAAATGTTTGTGACACAAAGACGCCTCAACACCTCGTCTACGTATTTAACAACATGAAACTACGAGTAATTTGTACCGAAACCGAAGGATATTATTTTGGGCATTAGGCATTTACGCCTTAAATAGAAACGCAAGTGCTGTTAAATATGTTGTAATTTGAAATTTCAATTTCGATATGGTTTTTTAACTGTCAAATGCAGTTAAAACAAGCATAAAAAGTAATTAAAAAAAAAAGCTCCGGCTCCCTCGTTTTCTATGAATATATGTACATTTGTATAAAGTTGTAAATAGAAACTAACAAAACATAGTTATTTGTTATTCCGTTCAATAAATGTATCCGAAATCGAAAAATTCCATAATTCTCTAAAATAAAACTGCATTATTGTGCAAGATTTATTTTCAATAGGCATTAGTAACAGCATTTATTTTAAATCATCTATGTAGACTCTGTGTGAGTTCATGGTTAAGGTAGAATAAAAAAAAACAGTTGGTTCACTGTTTCACAGTATTTACTATTAAAACAAATTGATAGTGACTGATTTCGTGTACATAATACATCTTCAGGCCTTGCTAAAAAGAAAACAAAAGAGGATCTGTCTAAAAAAGTTGAATGACAAAGATAAATAGTGGTGAATTGTTTTTTTTTTTTCTACTAAAAACGAATTTATCAGTACAAAATTGTCATTTGTGAAAACTGATAGTTCGTTTTTATAAATGTTCTGTTGTCGTCACATATTTTATTTATTGTTAATGGACTATATAGGTATTTTTTCCGTGAAATTACATTTTTATGTTATGCTTGATATTTTATAACGGAAAGTGTTAAAATGGTCACACAAATCCGTAATTGGTGAAAAAGCTTCGACTGATTTAAAGAGCTTTTTAAATTTATTACTGAAATTGATCTTCCATTTCAAAAACAAAAAAAAACTGCTATACATGACCCCAGAAGGAAGAGTCAGTAAATGGTTCATTGTATTTCACTTTCGCAAAAAACGGCAATTAATTCAACTTATTTGCTAATTTTGATGTTTCCCCAAAATCATAGCCTATAATGATCTATTCTGTGCTCAGTGACAAAAGTACATACTGAATAGTTTTGGAGAACGTTGATTCTGATGTGTTGATAGTCAATCTTTGCGAAACCTAATAGAAAAAAATAAATATAGCCAAATATCATCGAGAAGATCTATCAATACCTCAACAAAATATAAAATTTTATTGAAAGAGCAAGTCAGTGGTGCCGAATCTGTTAAATATGACATACTATCAAAATATAACAATTATAAAATATTAACTGATTATTCTTGTATATTTTTTAAAATTCAACGGTAAATAGAAGTTTTATACGTTATTTTTGGGGAATTTGTTATAATTATTAAGTAGACCAACATAGTACTGTAATCAATACTGAACACTTCCACTATACCAAAATAATACCAAATAAGTGCAAAATACTTCGATAGTGGTCAGCATGGCTCATATCAAAACACCCCTGAATCATACTCAAAGTGTAGAATTGGAACGCTAGTACAAATCAAAGAGTACTTTGTAACTTACTTTCTGTTCTTCTCTTTACTTTAGCAACGAGCAGAGTAATGCAGAACTTCAGAGAAATGTTTTGTAAAAATTATGCCTATGTTATATTCCTTAAAAATTGTAAAATATGTAGTTCTATATTTCGTCTGTTATTCATTTTATAACCGATTTTAACGTTCGAATGTATTAATAATATGTTATTTACACGTAGGTTACCTCTGTTGTGTAATCAGGATAACATAAGAGAGCTAGCGAAGAATCATGCGTACCTACCAACATCTAAATAGATACTACTGAAAAGATCTCACTTTCTACAGACTACACATAAAGGAATAACAAAATAAACGCGATGAATTCTTTCTTTATTATTAAGGCGCATAACTATATTTTAACAATCTTTATGTACCAAAGAATATTGTGCACTTGGAAATTATTAATAAAAAAAAATGGAATAAACCAAGAAGTACATAACTTAAAAACCAATTTCCTTAAACTTTTGGACGCGATAATATTAAATGTGATTGTTAGAACACATTCACAAGAATTATTTAAAAGTTTCTTTTTTTATAAATTTAATGTTCTAAGTAATTTGTTGTTTTCTTGTCTTAAAGAAGAACTTGCATCAACAAAATAAATTCCTTGTGGGTTATCTACAGGAAGGAACTAGCAATTTGCAGCATTTACCTATTTTTAATCGACTACTGCTTCCTCATTTTTTAAAGAATTAACAAAAAAAATCAAACGTGAATGAGAGTAGATGCAATCATTAAGCTTCTTTGCCCAAATTAAGATGCACAAATCAATTGATGCAGATTATTTTTGTATGAAGATTATTTTAAATATTTTTGATTCCTTACAGGTTTCTATCATGTGATGGGTTACGAGCTAAAATCAGACGAACTAAAATTTTAATAAAAAGTAAAAATATTATAAATACACCCAAAAAAAAATACTAAAACCTGAATAATAACAGTTCTTTTTATATTTAGCAGGAGTTTTTTAACATATACTTCCTCTTATTAAAAAAATGTCTGTCCCTAGATAATGAAAGATTTTAAATTTTATATGTTGGTCCACATACCTAGTATTATCTATTTTTGTAGTGCACTAGGCGAATTGTCGGCATCTTATCATATATCAGATCGACACAATGCAATTACGCTCTTAAGTTAAGTTCTCTTTTTAACTATGAAAGTGTATTTGGACTTAAATCACAGTTAACACAGGAAATACAGACGACCAACGAAGCATCAACTTCGTCTTGAAAATGCCAGCCGCAGTGTTTGGCGAAACGTCGACATACACCAGCTCTAGACCACGGCCAACAAACCCGGAAGCAAGTACTATCAGTACGAACTCAAACTCCGGCCAGGAAAGCTTACTGTTATTTATCACAGTTAACAATGTTGGAAATACTCTTCGGAGGCACTAAACGTACTATTTTAGGTAGAACTAGTTTTACCTTAAGTATATTGATAATACTCAGCACAATTCTAATCAGTCTATTTTACAGGGTATTTCAGCAATATTTCAGATGTTGAAAAGATACATACGTACATATGAAATAATTTGTAAATTGCGGTAAGACCGCAAAAAAAAATTGTGAACATCAAGATATTAGTAAAAGTAAAATCTAAATGTAATAATTAATTGCTTCTGCTGCTGTCTTCTTTCGAATTAAGGTGCTACAAAATTCATTAGCCTTAGGAATGCTAAGTTTGTTTTATTATGTTGTCGATGTTCGAACTTATCTAGGACGCAGAAGAATGAAACTATGATAAATGCAGAATAAAAGTAACAAGCTTCTAGAACTGAGGTTTGACAGTTTAACAATTGTTATGTTTACGTTGGCTAACAACGGAGACATGTTGGCTTTTTTCCTAGCTAACCTTGTATAACAACAAATACAGATTACCAAAACTGTTATTGCTGCATATCCTAATATTTCTTAAGCTAAGGTATAAATATGCGGTATCATTGGATTCGGCTTTCGATTGTCTTTTCAGAAATATAAAAATATATAGGGTCTTCTATTGAAAATAAGAAAGATGAAACTACTTCCGAAGATACCGGATATGCAATTGAACTGCCGATAACGCCAAAAATTAGTTAATAAAAAATAGAAATCGATCTGTTTTCTCTTCTAAAAGCATTTGCTTCCCTTGTTCAAAAGTTAGCATGGGAGATCTGAAGAGTATTTCACAAAACTAGTTAATTAGAAGTTTTATTCGATTTGAAGTCTTTTCAGTTTGAAAATATCTACATTTAGAAATAGTTTATGAATACCCTGTATGAAATTTAGTAACCTTCCACTTTTCTACAAAAGTAAATACCTTCATGTCCATTACATTCTCGAATATTTAATTTCAACAAGAAAATAAATTTCAACATTTCCTTGGAAACAGTGCCCCAATACAAATTATTTACATGCGATGTAGACAATCGATCAAGCTAATAAAAAATATAGGTACCATTGTATTTCAAATAAAAAAGTTGATAACCACTTCCGGGTCAAGCGAGTGTTTCGCAGCTGAAAATATTCAAAATTTATAGTCTCGATGCTGTGGCTAGCTATTGCAATATTTCGGAGTTCCATTCATAATCGCATCATTAAAACTTCTAACTAAGGAGTTTCGTGAAATATCCCGTATAGATTTTAAAGTCCTTTCATATGCCCCATTTAAGCTATACAAAAGTTTCGATTTCGATTATTGCATTAATTGTTTTTGTTTAAGTTTCTTTAATAAGGTAAAATATTCCAAACTGTGTGTCATTCATATCCTTTACAACTATGTCTTTACTAATCTTTGATAGCTTCTTCGCTTTCTGAAGTAATCGACATGAGAATCTTAAGGGTAGTATAGGGAAACGGAAAAATATATTGGTTTGTATGGAAAAACAATATTCAAACGTTGTGAGTATTTAATCAAGTATAATGACAAAAAAACATTATTTCTCCTTTAGAAATTATAATTTTATTTTCATTATTTTTACAGATGTTTTAAAATGTACAAAAAATAAAAAAAATCAACCCGGTGAACTTGAAAATTTTAATTGAAGCTGTCAGTGTGCTCATTTTTTAGGGACTCCTAACAATTATTAATATTATTACTACAATATTTAGTAAAATATGCCAATTATAGCATATTTTAGCTAGCTCTTCCAAAAAGAAACCTGGTAATTATCACTGAGAGCTGCAATATGATGTAATTCGATTAAGTTTTTGCCAATCCAGAACGTTGTTATACAACCAAACCGTGTTAGTTTAAGCATATAACTGAAGAGGCGTCTCGTTTATAATTTAGTGCGCCGAAAATAGAAAACGGCGCTCGACATTTTAGACACATAGTCTCGATGCGATAACGACGCCCTCTGTCTGGAAAAGGCAGCACTATCACTGTCTGCTCCGACTTCAGGACTGGGATTTCGAACGTCTCCGCGCTCAACCCCGGAGTCGACGAGTTTAGAATTTACTTTTAATTTGCACTGAACAAGAATAGTGGCCGCGTTTAGTTTTACGTAAATAACACTACCAACGTTGGACCAATGGATATTTAATGATTTTTGAACTAAAGAAAGAAGAAATAAAAAACGAGATCACTAATAAGGAACTGTAGAACAAGAAGAGGAAAAGATTCAATCGATAATAAACTGTTTCGTTCATTTTTGCTTTGTTATAATTTTCGATATGTACATACAGGTGTCTCAACATTTTGAAATTGTAAAGTTATGCAGAAATTAATATACAGCATTTCGCTCTTAAACTATAATTTGAAAAAGCTGGTGAAACTTATAAAAGAAGAATTTTATTACAATGGTTGTTACTTACAAATGGAGATGTATGTAAAACAGCAAAATTGGCAGTAAATTCATCAATACAACTAAAAAAACTGGGAACTTTAACATTTTAAGTAAAAATTTAGACATCTTAACAAAAATTTTGCAACATATTTAAAACGCAAATCGGAAAACGTCCAAAACGAAACAAATACAAAAAAACAGCCGAAAAGATTAAACTATTCGTTAACACATTGCAACATGTGTTACTTAATTGATCGGTGACCCATTTTAAATTAACAGTATTGTTTTTTTAACGTGATCCATTTCAAATCTTATATGTAGGATAAGAAAACACAAATTATACTTTCAATACCGGGAAAAGATTTATTTTAAAGGTTAGCTCTAAAAGGTTATTCTCAGTCATTGATGTCTTTAAGAAACAGTAAAATAACAACGCCATCAAAATATAAAATTTGGAAAGTAAAAAGGTAAAAGATGTTTGAGAAACGCGTGAAACATTAAAAACAGGAACAGCAAAATTTATCATTAGCAGTTCGTCTTATTCGATCCTTGTCCACAACAGAGTAATGTCCTTCTATTTTTCAAGATAAAACGAAAATCGTCGCACAATATTGAATATTTTGCCAATTAGGTAGTTTATTATCACATTTAAATTTAAAATTATGTGAAGATAGTTTTCCATCAACAAGGATGCTTCTGATGAAGATAACAATGTTATTGAAACGTTAAGAATGTATTCTTAAACTATCACGACCAAGAAAATCTAATCAAATTTCCTCAATTATTTAGTGGTAATGGGATTACATTAAGTCGTATAATTTTTCTGATAAATAGTGGATACTAGATAGTGTATTGCTGTCCCGCAGTTGATGCCACTTATTACTTATATCTATTTTTCTCAGTGCAATGATTAAGAAATTTATTTGGAAAGTTTTTATTTGGCAAAAGAAAAAAGGAAAAGAAGCCGCAATTGATATGACCAGCGTTATTTTCTTTTTCCAAACACACGTTTACCAAACATTTTTTAACTTTTTACATTTAAAATTATATATTGACGATATCCTGACCTTATTGTGTCTCAACGACTTCACAATTTGTATCTTCCTATACTACATACTATGAATACCAACTTAAGGAATTTCATCAATTTTATTCTGTTCTTAGCATTAGTTTCAAAATCTAGTATTTGGACGTTGTTAAAATCGAAAAAGTGATCATCGTATCAAGGAATCTTATAAACAACATAATTTCTGTGTTAAAACGAAATTTTATCTTTAATAATAGTGAAAAGATTTCCAATGATGATTTGAACAATACGGTTAGTTAAGTTTTCTGTATATGGTATTTAACAAGCACGTTTCTGTGATCTATGGGGCCATCATAAAAATTAGAATTGCGTATTAAATTGCGCAAAATTGATTTGGGATATCCACCGTTAACGAAAATCTCAATTTCTAAATTTTTTTATTTACGCTACTATTAAGAATATTATTTTCTTTGTTATGCGGTATGACACAAATGATATTTAAATAAGATAGGTAAGTGTACTTCTGAAAAGGTAATTATGGAATCGTATTATCCAATAGGAAATTCATTCAATCAGAGCTAGAATAGAATTAATGGGTAAACCAGTGTCGTGTTCTAAATGCTGTAAGTAAAATTCGTTGTCAAAAGCAAAATAGCAGATCTTAAAAACAAAACTGGTTAATTGCAAAACAGACCATAAAGATAAGGAAGTATGTGTTTTGACGAGATCCTATTTTTGTTTAAGAATATTTAGAACCAATTATAAGGGAATGTTAGTAAATAGAGATAATTAACTGGAACTGTAAACCCATAAATTTTATTGCTAAAAATAAAAGTATCTTTAATATTTAATCTATGACTTCTTCTAGTGAATCTTTAATATCCCCAAAAGAAATTTTGAGATTGTAAGTAGAGTTCATGGAACTAATGATAGGCGGAAGTGTTAAGCTATTTCAATAGTTCATCTGACAATTGGTTAGTGGGTGGGATTTTTAAGAAGTTTACATTTTTTTAGCAATTTCGGTTGGATCACTGTTCAATTGTTTATATGACAAAGTGTCTTGTAGCGAAAGCATGTTTTTTCTATAGCTACAGAACATAACGGATATGTTGGCCAAACTCATTGCCAGTTGATGGTCAAACATTACATCTTTTTAGAAAATCATTTTAAGAACTAAGGACGGCTTATCTATGGCATGTTCTGAACCAAGGCAACAAGAAATCTTAACTGATATTAAAAAATGATGAATTAACACTAAAAATGAGACGGAAAGTAGGAAACTTGAGTATATCACACAGTGTGGAACAAAGTGCGGCAAAGCTCTATATATCTGTTCGTCTGCCCCATACCGCCAATATAGGGTTTCATTACGTTATACTGGGTATTTGAAAAGTTATAGTTAATTTTATCCAAAAACATGATAAACTTGATAACCCGTATCATGATAAATAATTGATACTTAATTGTTTTAATACTGCCAGGAGTTTAGGAACGTACTCTTACTTTCATGTCAACTTTAATTTTTTTTTCCACAAGTATCCAAGAGTAAGTTATTATAGTTGGAGAGATATTTAAAAAAAGGGATTTATAGAAATTATTTCAATTGCATTATGTTTTTTCCAATTAACTTTTTAAATAGAGAACTGTTAAACACCGTTGCTAAGTATCAATCGTTTGACTTGCATTAATTTTTAAAACAATAAATATATTCCAGAATGAACTATTCTGTTGATGAATTAACAGATATGCGAAAAGGGTTTTCCAAGAGAGAAAACTTGAATGAAGACAACCTGACAGAAAAGCATTTAAAAAATTAATGTAGCGTTTTAATCATATAGGCTTAGTAGTATATGAGAAACAGAAAAGATCAAAACTGCTACTATGGAAATGATACTGAGAGTCGTTACATATTAGCCAACATGAAATTTCGCGTCAACTGTTCTACAAACAACCCTTATATCATGGAGGCTGAAAGTCACACTGGGTGGCCTTTGAATGCTTGAGGCGATATAGTTGGAAATTACGTTATTGGACCAATTTTTTTTTTTTTTGAAGGACGAGTAGATGGTCAAGTAAAGTAAATGGTTTATTTGGATTTTAAATGTTCTACAAAAAATGTGATGGAGCTCCAGTACATCACACTGGATTCATTCATAACCATCTTAATACCAAATTTCCTGATAAAAGAATGGTAACAGGAGAACCAATTTTGACAAAAATATTTCTTTACGTGAAGTTATATAAAAGACCCAGTGTACTGAAATCCTCCACTAATACCAGATGATACGAAGAACAGAATACGAGAAGCATTTCATAGTAATTAGGTATGACAAGATATATAGGGAATGTGGGTCGTTCGTTTGAGAATCGTTTACAATGCTGTATTGATGTTATGGCTGGACATTTTGAACATTTGTTTATTGTTTATAAATGTTGAATTTAGGCATTCCTTTTGCTATTAATATAAGATACATGAGTGATACATTTGAAAAAGAAAAATTTCGATTTTGACTTACAATTGATAGTTGGTATCAAAGTATGAGTATATTCTTGAACTCGTGACAGTATTAAAACAATTAAGTATTCATTATCTATCAAGATACGGATTATCAAGTTAGTCATATTTTTAGAATAAAATTGACTGTAATTTTTCAAATACTCAGTATAACATAATGAAACCCTATACCATATTGGAGGTATGGGAGAGATGAGCTTAACCACAAAATATGATAGGTTCACCATGGAATTATCCTGTGCATAAATGCAAATAATTTTAACATGTTATTCTTAAGAGTGTCTACCATATTTATTAGAATGTTTTTTGATATCCCTCTTAATAATAGATATATCGAGATTTGCCATATACTATTGCGCCACCCTAATACCGGCAGTTTAAAATCAATTTAAAAGGGGTCAGGTTTACAATAGCTTATCGTATTTTGCCTATACGATCTTTAATTAGAATTAAAATTATGCCGCGAATGTGCTGGTACTTTTCATTCGGTAAAAGATGATGTAATCTTCAGGAACATGCAAACAAACTAATAGCTTTTGTTTTAATACCATTGTATTAAAATTAACAAAAACAAAACTTTCGTACCTAGGTATATCATCAAAACAACCTGTTAGTAAGTCATATCTGCTTACGCATTGGAATGTTTCAAAACATCCAGTCAACTTCCGTTAATGATATTTACTTGACTGATAAATGAAAAATTCTCATTTATTTCCCAATTTGCAATTTCCGATAAATCCTGGAAGTGGTATTAAAAAGAAACGGATAGTTAGTATTAATCAATTATTAAATCAGTGACTTCGCTAGTAGTGTGTATTAGACTTTTAATCAAGAATATGGTTAATTGTCTTGAATACAAAGTTAACAATTGATCACTTTCCAATGCATTATTTAATACTTTATTACTTTACCCAACAAATGGAATGAATTCTTCCGAATGATTAATGTTTACTTGAGTTTCATTTTTGTCTTGAATGAAATATTGAACTTTAAGAAACAATAAATAGTAAAGAGTAGATAGAGTAAAACAAATAGCAATGCGGCTCATTGTTTTACTCCTTATCTATTTAGCCATGAAGAAAAAAATTTACGAAACAAAAAAATATTTTTCAAAATATGTTTCCCTAACAGCCACACACCTATTCTAACGTTCTTCTGATAAAGTATATCCTTAAAAAATATATTTCGGTAGGTCTTCAAAAAACTCCTCCATCCCCGCCTTCAAGCATTCGTCCGATGAAAATCGCCGTCCTCTCAAGTGTTTCTTAATTTAGGAAAAAGAAAATAGTCGCTTGGTGCTAAGTCCGGACTGTAACGTCTTTCTATAAAATCGCTGTCGTTGATTTTTGGACTTCGATATGTATTGTCATAAAGTAGTATAACAATTTTGAGGACCCTTTGTTGAATGGAAGTTTTTAATTCTTTGACTGTTTATTTATAGCCTTTATTTATCATTGCAGTGCTTTTTTCGCTATATTCAATTAACAGTATTCCTTCTACATGCCAGAGCATCACAGCCGTCAGTTTTTCTGATTGCGTCCTACCCCTTTTATGACGGAGATTCCTCATAGATTCTTGTTTTATAGTTGTGTCCCAATACACTCACGTCTCATCATTGCAACCCTTATTTTTTCGATCCTCTAAGATCAGTTTCCTTAACTTTCTTAATGTTTTCATTGATTCTTGCTTCAACAATCCTTCCGCATCTTGGGTCATCTTGAATTGATTCTTTGTCCCATCGAAATTGTTTGCATCAGAACATTATTGCAAACAATTAAAAAAAAAACATTCATGATCCTCTCCTAAATATTCTCGGTTCCACTTCCGTTCTTCGTTAAGAACTTGATAATACTTCTGCGTTCTAGCTGAGTTCTACTCATCTCTTCTTGATTAAACCTTTATATAGAGAACACAACCTTCGAATATGAGCGAAACTTGGTCAGCTTGTCAGCCAAAAAGATTAAGCCGCCTAATTCCAAGGATTTTAAAATAATTCAAATCTTGTGGCATATTTGTAAGAATTAAATTTAGCAATTTCATCAAATTTAAAGTTGGTCTATCCCTTAAACTAATTGTAAGTGAGATCCCTATATATAGCTATGCATAATTACGGATCCATTATTTTCATCAATATTTTGCTCGCACAGTTATCCCAAAGTTCTGATTATAAATTTAATTATTTTCTATATTTCTAGTAAGCAGTATAATTAAAGGTCTATAGCGTAATATCGTTGTGCGAGCATTTTATAAAGTAAGTACATTAAAACTTAAACGTCTAAAATAATGCAATTATTTAAGAAAATTTCACTTAAATTGAGTTCCTAAACATGATTATGTACGGAACGCTAATATACAGCAAAATTTTCTCTATGAATACAATTTTAAGCGAACCTAGATAATTTCGATAATAAAACAAGCAAATAGCGTCCGGACGAAAACAAAAGACTACCAAATAATTTTATTAAATAGTTTCCTGTTGTATCACAATTGCCGTTTACAAATAGTTCGTCCGTTCTTCATTAAGTGGCTTCTGGCGCTAAATTCAAAAGCGGCAGTCCAGAATGCGATCGATGGCCGATGCAATGTGATTATATGTAAAAAGCCGGTTTAGGACAGGATGGAGAGAGACGGGCATCACTGAATATTGTAAACTTGTTTTCGTCTACTTCCTTTGTAGTAAATTAATTTCATCTTCGATGTGTTTATATGAATCTATCCGCATTTAATTACATAGGTACAGGTATTAGATGTCATGCTTTCGTTTTTATAGCATTAAATATGTGTCAAAAGCGACGGCAGTTAATGCTAAGATCCTGAAAATGTTTCCAGGCGCCAATGACCGGTTGTTCGAATTTTCCCGGTGGCGGTCATCTTCTGTTGAACATAGCGTGATCGCTAAGCTCGAACTTTTTACAAAGTTATTTTGTTTAATCTTTGGAAGATATTGTACACCTACCACTGTCCCAATATGCTAAACCTTTCTATGGGGTTAATTGTACAATACGATTATTATGATAATTAAATGTTAATGAAATTTTAAAAATAGCACGAACCTTCGTCAGGAGAAACAGAAGATATTTACAATGGCCATCTTCGCAAAAAATGGTTTCTAATGTTAATATTGTTTGGTTGCCGTGATAACAGTAAGCAAAACATACTGACGCTGTTATTGCTACTACTCAGAAACCACTTGGATACAATACAAAAACGCAGAACTCGCCATTAACAGTAAATGTCTCTTTTCGTTCGACGTTAAAGATATAAATTTTCCATACGGTGGATACAAAAAGCATAAATGGTTCAACTTTGAAAAAAGATGACGTTTCTGATGTTTGAATTTACTCGAACAGTGCAGAGGATTGGTCCATGTTTTAATGAACTAGTATTCGAGAATTAACTATCGGGTAATATAGATGAGATATATTGCAACGACACCTATAATTGTCATTTGTAACAAAGAACATGAAAGAAATTGAAAAACTGTTTTCGGGAACATACGGGTGATTTAATAATTGAGAATATTTCTCTTATTACTTGTAGTGTAGCAAATTAACTTATTAAGTTCGTCACTCGCCCATAAATTTCACGTAAACTAGAAAACTTCTTATAGAATCTTGCACAGCTGGAGTAGGTAGGGCAGCGAGGAAAACAACAGTGCAACTTGCCCTAGCAAATTTTGTGAATCGCACCCAAAAAAGTAAAACTGGATGCAGTGCACTAGGATATAAAACGAAGAAGATTACTTTATTTACGCATTACTGCTTTTTTTTAAATCTTGATACTAGAAACCTGTATACAAAGTAACATGGACTTGTGTGTCGAGCCTTCCTTAGAAAAACAAAAGTTTATACTATTTAGTCACAGCACTATGGAATTTAGCAAAAGAATTATTTGAATAAATTCATATATCATTATTAAAACAGGAGACCAGAAGTACCGAGTATCAGTAAACAAGTTTAATTTAGCGGAAAAATTGTTTGTACCCAATGGTGGAGGGATAAAAGATCTAATAACCCATTGTTTAAATTCTTTCATTAATTTACCAAATTTTCGCTAATTATTATAGTCTGTTATTGAACATAGACATGTACATTCTACATATTTTTAAAAATAATTCATATCATTACCCCGAAGAAGCTAAAAATTAATTAGCGAAAATTTGCTAAATTAATAAAAGAATTTAAACAATGGGTTACTAGATCTTTTACCCCTCCATCGCTGAGTACAAAAGATTTTGGACGCTAAATTAAATCTGTTTAATTATGACAACAATAATAAAAAATGCAATATGTTATTAAGATTCTTCGTGGTCCTTTTGCAATTGTTACATTTTATAGTTTTATCTTAGGGATTTTTTGTTATTTTAAAATGTCCCTAGAACAAGACTCAGTGTATATTTAGACATATCAAAATGCAATCTCATCAATAAATAATCATTCGGTCAGTCTTCATCGAAATTCTCCGTAGTAGAAGTTTCACGTTGTAGTTGTAAATATTGTAAAATGCCATCAAAGAGCATAGAATCTCAACTTCAGTTGCATCCCTGCATCGTGCTACAATAAAAATAAATAGTTTCCGCATATATTTCGACATCAATATAATTTAAATAGTAAAAATTATTAAAGGTGGTTGTAGAAATAGAGCGACCACCAACGCGATTAAAAATTGTTTCAAATGACGCTAATTTTATAATAGTCTATCTGTCACTCACGTAAAGCGTGTCTGAGTAAATTTCAAATAAAAAGGTGTTAATTTGAAGTCAAATTAATTATTTAGAAGTAGTTGAGTAAAATAAAAAAAAACACATAAACATAACGTTTTTGAAGTAGAATTTCTCTTTACAATGTTAGTTACTCCTACTAATATCCATTTAAAACTTAATTTATCAATTCTAAAATTGTCGAATCTCCTCCAAATAGTTTCCGAAAAGCATTAATTTCGAAGTTTTCTCTATTTTTCTCAAAGATAAACATTGCATTACCTTTACATCACTTGTTGTTAATATGTATGAACTTTTATTCGAATATCTCTTGTTTTTTTTTTGTCTCAAAGATGCGTTGATAGTATAATTCTTTTTTATTATAGTCTGCGATAGCATCAAATCTTAGCTACAATTGCCAAATAATTGTAAGATACAGCTTGCTACACCTTCTCCTATTTTTGAATTATTATTTTTTTTTTTAATTATTTTTGAATTAACCGTCTAAGATCGTCAATGTCAGCATGTCTTGTTTACTGTTGCAATGGTAACCAAACTATATTAACACTAGAAGAAGGATGTAATTTCTAAATACAAGACTCGTCTTTGACTGTAAGTTACTACTTGGACTAAAAATGTTGAATCCATATTCCAAAAAACCTCAATAACAGTATGTTTTCTTTACTGTTTTCATAGTAACTGGAAAGAACAATATTAACACCAGAAATCACTTGGACGCAATATCCAAATGCAAAACTCACATTTAACTGTAAATATCTCTGTTACATAAAAGCAAGTACGCAGCTTAATTTCGTAAAAATGTTTGCTGGAATATAACTGCATTTCGGATTTTTTTAAGGAAATAAGTGCTAAATTTAGGCAATTAAGAACAAAATTATAAATGTCGCCAAATTTGTTAAAAATGGACATATGAAATTTGTGTTATATTCCATTTAAAATAGTGAAATCCGGTACTTATTTGATCGCCCTATACATAGAGAATTTCGGCAGGCAAGGATTTGTCTCGATATAGCAAATGCGATTTCTTTTCAATTAGCTAGCTAAATTTCTTCTAAGCTTCTTTGCATGATTTTGTAGAGCGACAATACAGTGTCTAAGTCACTTGGTTTGGAAAACCTTGAATTTGGTTGTTCCAAGAAATCGGTTATTGAATTTTCGTGGGTATCGAAGACGCACAAAATGTTATCAAGCTATCTGATCTAAAGGCGACGGAAATAGGCGAAAGTATTCTTAATAATAGTTTAAAATTTACCATAAAAGAGGTTAGTTATAAATGGAGATAGCTGTTACCCATTGTTGATTTGAAAAAAAATTACTTCACACATAGTTTTGCCAAACAACTTAAACTGCTTCTTCTCAACGCATTTAGTTATCCAACATAAGCTTTTCAAAATATTTCAAAGTTAAATCGGCCGGAACGCTAGGAAATAGTGAAGTTATATCAAACAACTAACGAGGCCAAAACTTTTTTTTCAGAAGTAACGGAGTACTACGTAAAAAGTATCGCCGTCAACTGACTGCACAAATTAAAAAGGAAAAAATTGTAGAGGGCTAATTATTGTTATTTTCTTTATTAGAAACATCCAATTTCAAGTGCTTTTTCACGCTTCATCAGGGTGACACTATCACAAAACAATTATAATCAAGACATGAATTGAGAGTACAAGAATTAACTTGTAACACATATGAGAATTTCTAAATGACTATTGCATTGGATAAATCGTGCTAAGAACAAGGCATATGAAACTTGAATAATCGTACGTCTACAGCAACAGAAGATACTGTAAGGACTAACATTAAGATGTATAAATATCAAATAAATATATTTTAAAGTGGTATTTATTTGAAAAAAAAATGATAATGAAGTAAAAAGACAAATGTATACGGTTCCAGCCTATTGACCCGAAGAATCCTTGCAATTAATTTGATAGATGACATTAGATTTCGTCAATTAATTCAGACCGTTATTAAATTTGGAAGAAAAAACACCCTTTGAACAAGTTAGAAATCCCACCACTAGATACTGGTTGAACTGCGATATTCTCCATACTAACATTTTAACTCAGAATTAGAGTCACCCAATGTAGTACTTCCTGATACTTTTTGATACTAAACCTTTATCAGTAAGCTTATTAATTTTCAATAACCGCGTATTAGAGTATACAAAAAATTCTCTGCTAATGAAAAATGGCGTAAGGTAACTCCAGAGCGCTTTATTCTCAAACATGATTTGAGACTAATAGTACGATGTCAATAATATTTACAAAATTTTCGCTATGTTTTGCTTGTTATTAAAAACAAGAGAATATACCGAAAAAAATTATATTGTTAAAATGTAATAGTTGCAGACTGTCTATATTTTCCGTACGTTCGATGCAAAAAATCCATTCTGTTTTAAATGTTGAATTTGTCGCCGTGTTGTCTGACAAGAGCGTAGTGTAGTTATAAGATCGGTGGAAAGGTGTTATGTTTATGTGTTATCTACGAACGATTAAAACGGTTTTTAAATGGTTTACCTGTTTTATTTATGAGCGAAGATACCAATTTCATATTCGCGGCACCCAATGAGCAAGTGACAATTCGCTTAAATTTCTGGTTGGCCAACCAATAGCAAAAAAAAAGTTTCATATTTATCAGTGATTGGTTAACGAAAGTACATCTGATTTGTTAAATGTTTTCGTGCGTTTTGTTAATATTAAAGGCTAAAATCAGTTCCCCTATCCCTATCCGCCTGCACGAATTTTATATTTAAGCCCCAAATCAGGCACTGAGCAACATTAGCGTCCTGGTAAAAGTAATTGCCCCAAAATTTAGTGTGCTATAAATTAAATAAATTAAAGTTCTCTTGTGTGAATAAAAAAACAACCAACTTAAATAACTTAAAAAACGATATCTTTTGTTTTCAGCTTATTTCTTTTGATCTTTTTCTTCTTTATATCCTGGAGTTTCGAAATTCCTCCTGGTAGCCCACCATCAACCTCACATTTGGAATAGTGTTGTGTTGTAGTGCTTATGCAGTTTTATCGGACGTAATCGGGTGTTGATAACGTTGAATGTAGTACATGCAACTGACGCAAATACGATTGGACACGACGTTACAAACATCAAAAACGATATAGCTTTTCTAACGCAGCACCTTGGGACGTGTCAAAAACAATTGCATCACAAGTGATACGACACCATTAACATGTGCAGTATCGCAAAATTGTAGAATTAGAAAAGTACTACCGAAAATATGTTTCGACACAACACTGTGAAAAGCAACACTCTCGATCCTTACAGAATAACACTGATGTTGGTTAAAGAATAAGTGTCTTCTTAGACCAAAATTTGTTGGCCTCCATGTTTCTTCTACCGACTTGCTACCGACTTCCAACCAAACCAGAAACATATTTGGGCCTGTAAGTCAATTCTCGCACCAATTCCTGGTGCCAAGTAAACCCACATCCTGTGTTATACTAGATCTTTGCTTCACAAGCAAATATTAACCCATTATAACTTTCCTTAGATAATAACTTTACGATAGTTTTTATCTTCTAGAAATTGCCTTTAACATTCATCGCTTACCACCGATTAGCATCCATCATTTTATAAATTGTGTTGTGTATATCTGAACGGGTTTGGGGGTATGTTGACAAGTTCAATCTCCTATTAGTCCTAATGTTAATGTTAATGTTAAGCTGAACTAGTCTCAAAACTTATTTTGTCAATTGACCATGACGAAAACAAGTAAGTGACTGGGACAATTATTGTATCCACAATAAAACTAGATGTGGCTTGAAGCAAACATAACATATTCTGCATCCTGTTTCAATATAATTTCAAACCATGACCCCAACCAAAGGTACCATCACACGGGGATATTTGGGACAGTAGGGGTAATTTGGGACAAAATGGCAATTACATTAACTTTGCCGACCTCACTTTAACCAACATATTTCTGGTGTGAAATGAATTTCCCTAGTTTTAACTGTTATCAACGAACATTGTTGCTCACCCACTGTTTGCCAACTGTGGTGTTCATGAAAAAAATTCAGCAAATAAAGGCAAGTATTTTCAATAGTTTCGTCTCGTGTGGGTAACGTGTGGGGTTGAAGTTGGACATGTGTTCCAATGGAAGTAATATTTACTCAATTTTGATATGGCGTAAACACATTTTGGAATTTATCTTTTCTTTTCCATAAAATATTCTATTTAAACAAAAAATGCACTTTTCAGGCTAATTTGGAACACCATGCCGAGGAAATACAAAAGGAAATTGGGTGCACCACTTCGTAGGCAGTATAGTGAAGAACAGTTACAAAGAGCGTTGGAGGCTGTAGTCGACAATAGGGTGTCATGCTTCATCACAAAATACTCGTTTTTGGGTTTTTATCGTTGGTCCATATTTTATTGGTAAAAATTTAGATCATCATGTTTATCTGAGTCTTTTGGAAGATTTTCTGTTACCATTTACTGACACTTTGGAACCGGAAATACGACGTTAGCAAGACGCCCTGCTCATTCCACACTTCTGGTACGGCAATAGTTGATAAATCACTCTAGTCCAATTAATTCCTTTGCTAGATCTCCTGATCTTACACTGACGTACTTTTTCTTGTTGGGTGTTTTAAAAGAAAAGGTTTATGCAGATGATCTATCGCATAATCGCGGAATATTGAAAGCACGAATACACGGCGCGGTGAATGAAATAAATATACAAGCAACGATTCGTAAACCCTATGGTGCATTTATTAATAGGATGGAGAAATGTGTGGAATTTGGAGAGAGCTATGTATAACAATAATTTTCAAAAACATGATTATTGCATTTATGAGGACGCTATTATTGACAATTCAAAGTATAAAGTATGGTGCGTCATCCATATTATCAATTATTGTCAATTTTTGTGGATTCAACTTAAAAGCATAAAATTCGAAATTCCGACGTTAAAGTTTGTATTTAAGTTTAATTTTGGATTACATTACAGAATTTTGCATAAAGAATAACTTTTCGTCATAAAATTAATAATAAAGGTTTGTTTCCCTCTTGTCAACTCCATCGGGGGACATACTGTATAATAATCAATTTCAATTTCCATCAATCAAATTAGAAATGGTTAACATAAAAAAAATGTTTAAGCGCCGTCTTTTAGATTTAGATCAAAATTTCGTTATTCTGAGGGTGATAAGATGTATCAATTTAAAAATATTCGTCGCGTAATAAATATTTTATTATATTAAAATTATTATTAATAAAACTTGCGATTGCAGATCTCTACAACCAATATGCAACGCAAACTCGCGCAGGAGAAAGACAGCATTCTAATGGTTTACACCTCGGTAAAAGTAACGGTAACGGCCTTTCTCCTATTTTTGCTAATAGGAAAAAGGCCCCACTTTCCTCTTATAATATTACTCCCACTGTAAAAGAAAATTTTAACTCGATGTGCTTGTATACCTACTTTTATTGTTGTGCGTGTTTAATTCTTCAAACAGGTTTATTGCAACAGCGAGGCGCATAGCGAGGAAATGATGAGCCACTATCGTTCAATTTGATTACTTGCTTCTGATCAATGCAAATATGTAATATCCTAACTGAAAACGTAAAACTTATTACAGTATGCACACGCATTTAATTGTTTTTTTTGGTTTTGACTCTCATTGTATCGTTTGTTCGTTTCTTAATTATAATTATTCTGCTTTTTAAAGATTGCAATTACGAAATAAATATCTAACAAAATTAATGATTTATTTATACAAATATGTTAAAGTGTAAAGTAATATTCTATAGACACCCTTGTTTAATTCTCAAACGTTAAACCCACATACTGCTCTATCTAAAAAGGATAAGCATAGAAAAGGAAATGCTAACACAATTGTAGTCTACCCTAACCCCAACTCTGTATTTTAGGGGACAAATATACCCACCACTTTAAAAGATGATTCGTGCTCATCGTACAAAGAAGCACTTTCTTTTTTCCAATTGACTAAATAATTGCAAATTCTGTATGAAAATTGGCAGAATAGTGATTAAAGGAATAAAGATTTCGTCACGTTTAATACAAGATTTTGGGGAAATTAATATTAAATACAATTTTCAAATTTTTTTACGCCGTTCTAAAAAATCGCTTGCTGATCTTTTTACGAAATTGTTAAATTCGAGAGAAGCTTTTTAAATGATGTTAAAGTAAACTTAATTTTCTTCAGCGAGGCAAATATTTGCAAAATGCGGGTATTTCACGTTAGAGGTTTTAATGATGTTATGATGAATGGAAGTTTTGGAATAGGTAGTTATAGCATTGGATCTATTATTTTAAAATATTCTCGTCTATGGAACACTTCCGGTTGAACCGGAATTGGTTACCAACTTTTTTATTTTAAATACAGTGGTATACTTTTTATTAACTTTTTATTTTATTTATTTATTTTATTAACTAAAGGTACCACGATCCATTAAAACAATAATTAACAACGGTAACGATAAGATGTGGTATATGCATGGCTTTCCAACTCGTTGCGCAAAAGTAAATAACGCAATCTCAATTACATACTCAAATATTTAATTTCAACAAAAGTGGTGCAAGTATTTGAGTTGATGTTGGGACTATTTCCTCCGTTTGTTGGATATTTCGAATCCGACATTCTTCAGGGTAGCCCTGACTGTTTCTTGCCAAACTCATAGTTTTTACGTTAGTGAATTTTTCTTCGTCTTTTCTATCCCGTCTTCCGAGCATATCTTTCTGACTCTGTCATATAGGCATCTGGCATAACCAACATCCTGAAAAGAAACGGATCTGCCGAGTACACATTGGCCAGAGCAAGGAACAGTAACACAGGAACTAATCAAGGCAGCACCAACCCAAGCGGATATAGTATGCACGACCGTCATCCCACACATCAGAGGCCTTTTGGAAAAACTTAGACGAATAGGCAACAAATACAAGGTGAGAACTCCTATAAGAACAACAAACACCACCAGGTCGATATTGACAAAGACCAAGTTGGACAATGTGAGTCAACAAACGAAGAATTGTATATACCAAATTCTCTGAGAATCTGAACGTCCATATGTAGGAGAAACTAACCGTCCCCTACAAATGAGAATCAAAGAGCACAAGAAAATGGTTCGTCTATGGGAAACTGCTAAATTCAACTTGGCCCAATGCGCTTGGGAAGAAGATCACATAATTGATTGGGATAACGCATCGATTTTGAAAAAAGACGACCACCAAACCAGAAAGCTGTTGAAAAAAACAGCATACAATACCAAATGCCACCAACATCCCGAGCGTGGAATTAAAAGATGTCTAGCTCCCGCTGGTTAGCGAGAGCATTATCACACCAACAACAGCCTCAGTAAGGAACAGGAGAGACTAAAGACGGCTTCTGATAGTAATTTAAGATTTTACATAGTAATTTCTGTCCCTCCCAATAGCTTGGTGGTCAAACGTAAACGATAGTGTGATTACAACCTAGATAATTCTGGTTCGAGCATCACCTCAGTCGCAGGCGGTCATTAAAAAGTTTGGATGAGATATATATATATATATATATATATATATATATATATATACTTGTGTAAAAACTATGAATTTGGCAGGAAACAGCCCTTATCAGGGATACCCTGAAGACGGCAGAAGAACGTCTGCCGAAACGTCTAAAAATCCAACAAACAGAGAAAATAGCCCAAGTAATGAAATGGTGCAAATGCTAAAATGTCAAGATGATCGTAAATATCTTGAAAACAGTTGACTTTAGAAATAAGGTTCCCTAATGCAAATTATTTCTTTGTGATATGTATAAGTTAATAAAAAGTTTACCATTGCATTTAAAGAAAGTTGGTAACCCGTTCCGGTTCAACCGGAAGTGTTTGAAGATATTTTAAATAAATAAGTCCAACGCTATAACTACCTATTAAAAAATTTTAATGTTCAATTCATAATAACATCATTAAAACTTTCAACTAACGAGTTTCGTGAAATATCCTGTACTATACATAGAAATCCTGCAAATTGTGCTGTTCTTTGTGGCAACGTAAACTTTACTTATTTAATTTTTTTATTGCTTTTTGTATTTTTTATTTGATAAATGCATATGTGTATGTAATATTCCAAGATAGGAAGTACAAAGTCAACTGATATACACAATTGAAATCATTACGAAAATGATCGAAGGATGTTTTCTATTTGTTTTTTGCTCATTTAATAATTTAAAGGTAAATAATAGGCATCATTTATTACAAATTATAATAATATAATAAACTGCAATGAAACTCTTTTGAAAACAAGTTGAACTTCGTAGGGAAAAACAATAATGGTAGTTTTAAATGGATAAGTGGTCTAACTTCGTATATTCGGAAAGAAGTTGGATCAAAATCGATCAATTTTTAAAGCCAACAAAGTCGACATACTTTGATACTTATTTTTTTTATTTCCACTTAATCGAAGATTGTTGTTTAATCAAAGCTTGTCTGGAAACACCTTTTGTTTCAAAATAATGCAACCAAAGTTTACTTTATGAATAAAATTAAGTAACAAAAAAATTATTTGTAAAAATAGTCCTCCTAACATTTTAATCTGTTTAAATAATATTTAAACGTCGAGCCGGGAACTCAATTTTCAGAAGCCAAATATGGGCTTTCTTATGGAATTGACAGCTATTTATTTCTATGGAAGTACTATTAGATGTTTTGTGTTTTGGGACAGAAAAATTATAAATAGAATTATTAATGTTTTATCTTAAAAACAAAGAGAGCGGCGATAGTCTTCAACAGTTAAAAAAAAAATAAAAATAATCTTATTAGTAATACCCTTTCAAGGAACTTAGAAATGTAAATACATAATGCAGTGACTTTTTTGTATAAACCTTTATATTTGTCACATTTATTCACACTTAATGTAATTTTAATTTTCTAACAATTTTGTACTGATTATTTTTTTTTCTGATAATGTCGAATTCATAAGACTGATAGGAGTATTTTTGATTAAAGATTTGTGAGATATTTAAACCAATTTTTTTTCTTTTCATTTGGTTGATTAAACACTTATCTTGAATCTGTGCAATGCGTTTATAAATTTGTTTGTAATTAATATTTCTTAATCGGAATAGTGGAGTAATTTAGAAACAAAGGTAATTTCTTCAAATTAATCATTTCATCTGTGGTCTGGTCTTCTATGTATGCTTTTTTTTTCAAAATTGTTTTATTAATTCATGCTTCTTAATTTACCTTCTCTACCCTAGTAGCGCAGTTAGTTGTTGCCAGGCGAAAATGTACACTTTCACGTAATACCGTCATCGATGCCAATGTTGAGCAAAGCTGTCTGTGATCGAGAGCAAACGTGGCGCCAACCGTCCAACGTCCCAACCGCTAAGGGTAACAGCAGTTGTTTAATTCCGGGATCTTCTATGCCAGGAATAATATTTTAAACATTGATTTTAAATGAGCCACTATGAAATCTAAACAGTGAAATATCTGATCCTCAAACGGCGAATTTGATTTTGGCAAAACTGCTGCCAAAATAATTTCAAAAACATGGTGACGGCATCTAGAAAATAACATGGTCCCCTAGATCTTACTAAATTCAAAATTAGGGTTGTTACAAACCGTCTTTTTCAGAAACTGAGTAACCATCCAGCGCATTATCCGGTCCTGACGTGTGGTTCTAAAACCGTTTTCGGGTAAGTAGAATCAATGCTAAAAATTTCGAGTACCCGAAATCGAGTACCAGGTTTCGAGCAACAGCACAGCAACAAAATCATGTTCGTTTTCTAAGTTCCAACTTCGTCTCTTAAATAGCGAAGACTATTTCAATCCCTGCGGCGATAGGGGGATCTGGAACACCTAGTAACTAGCAATTACGGCCAATCTCTGTTGGTTTGCCAGTTATGTCTTGCAATTATTCTGCATATGTGAATATTATAGGCCACCGGCTATCATTTACTTGCATAAGGTGCTACGCATATATAATATTGTACTCTTGTATCGTAATTGATCGACGCAATTTGTGAACAAAAGTAAATATTAAATTAGCCGGTTATTCAAGTTTCTGAATTTCTATTCGACCATTCTAATCACTTAGTTTCATATTTTGCTTGGTTAATCGCCAACAAAAAATTCATGCTGCAAACCTATAAAAAATAGAAACAGAGATGTTTGTTTCACAATTTATACCATAATTTGATTCTCCTACTGTTACCAATTTGCAGAAATACTGTTCTCAGCTAATTGTTACTTACAAAATCTAAGTGGTTGCATTGTACTTTAAAAGCTCAGGATTCACTAAAATGTTTACTTTATAAATCTTTGGATCTAAATTTGGAGAAGTAAATTCACAACAATTAATAATTCGTAGCTATTATGTATGATTGTCAAAAATGCTAAAATAGATCAATATTTGATTTAACTGTTTCACATAAAATGTATCACATTTCATCACCTTCATTTATCGAAGATCAAAATATCTTTTAATTAATCTGGTACTGAAAGTATACAGTAATTAATATGTTTATAGAAGGAATGGAACAAATTTTTCATATTCATTCCTTTGTGTGGAACAACAAATTTAATAAAAAAATATACTAATGATTTCTGGCCGATTCTCAGTGAATGTGTGGGATTGGTTTAGTTAACGAGGCGTTGGTGTTTTTCAAAGTACTTCTCAGAATTGGACATCAATATTGATGTTTTGCCATAGCTCGTCACCAATCCAGGTTTAAAACTATTTGGAAACAGATCGTTCAAAAACTTTGGCCCTCCCAAGAATTGCGGAATCTCATTGAAAGTACTTAGCAAGAAATAAGTCACGATGGAAATTCTATTTTTAATTGAATTTTATTAATACCTAAAAGAATAACATTATTTCAAATGATGGTGCTCTAAAGCTACAAATAGATAGATAGATAAGTAAATGTAATTTTAGTCTTTTTTGAGAGAAGAAAAGATTTCTATCTGTGATCCCAAGAATTCAATTCCAACAAAATTTACTCAACTCCCAAATACGGCTATACTTAGAACTTTATTTAACAATTCAGACAGATTGCTCTTGATTTTATAAATAAACACCCGCATAGAATTATTACAATATGTATAATGTTATCAATTAGTACTTTATTACTACATGGAATTGAGTATATAGACAATTTGCATATTTCCTGTGCACATCTGGGAATATTTTAGTAGGACAAGGTTAGTATTATAATATGACAATTAAAGGACTACATGCAAAATAGTGTGCGCATGAATAAAATAGCTACCTGTATTGTAATCTAAATAAGTAGATAATAGTATATATAAGGGGAGACATTTTTTTAGCGACTACTATAAAAGTTCTTTTTTTTTAATTTTTAATTTAAAATTATTTTATCGAAATGTAGAAATATATAGAATGTATTCTAGTATTATTAATAATAATAGTCAGTACTGGTATTTATGTACTAAAGTGTCAACAAAAGTTCATGTTTGTTTGTAAATCGGGTTGAACCTAAAAACAAAGGAATTGAAAATCAAATGCAACAGAACAAGTTGAGGAGAATAAAACATTACGTAATTAAAGAATGTGATAATCTCTCTTGGTAAACTGTGTACCATAAGCTTTTGAGCTAAAGCTACTGTTGGCTTCTCAAACAAATAGTGGTAGCTGATAATAATCGTTATTTATCACTACTCGTGTGGTTTTCATAGTTAATAACAACAACACAATCTGCATGATTAGAAGGTAAGGTTACTTCTCCCGTGTTTACTATTCCATTATTAGTTTTGATAAACCAATTTTTGATAGAGGAAAAAAAAAAGGGCAAAAAAAAAACGATAACACGTTTAGGTTTGATGTTTGGTAGCGGTAAACTGTTTGTTGTAACACTTTTTGACATGCGTTTCACTTGTTTTGTGCAATTGGTATTTGGAGAATATCCCCATTTTATTTTTTTTTTATGAGGACAAGAGTTTAATTTTGCACAATTTGAAAAGTAGTGTCTGCCAGAAAGTCTGCACCATATGGAAACTTTTTTTTATTCAGTTTTAAAGTACCTCATTAGAAACCAAAAAATGTCAAATGTTTCAAATATGAACAAATGTCACAAAAAAAGTGGTTCATTTCTACCCGTTTTTTTTTTTTTTACATTTTGTTTAATATACTAACTGTAATGTATTTCAGTATTAGTTGGATTTATTATTTATTATTAGTTGGTTTATTAGGAAAGTTTGTTTTCCCAAATTAAATCATTTCGCATAGACAACTTTAGGACGCTCTTGGACTATTTTCGTAACTGAAAATGTTAATGGTGAAGTTGAAAAGTTAGAAAATACCGCTGCCTTCTTTATAATCGAAAGAACTTCTTTTATTTAATTATGAATTCAGTTCATTGTAAGAATAGAGAATAGCATTTATTAACTTTTGAGGAAAGTTTTATCGAAAACAGATTTGACATGGAATGATGTTCAGTGATGAATCCCGATTTTGTATAGGGATACATGATGGCCGCACGAGGATCAGAGATCAGATTTTTATACCGGTTCGACGAGACCCATGCCAATTTCTTGCCATGGTCTCCCAGATCTTCCGACCTAATCGAAAATGTGTGGGACATTATGGGAGAAAAGCGAATCATCCATAAACTCTGGGACTTCTTCACCATAGATTGCAGGTTGCTTAGCACACCATAGGCCAAGAGAACAACGACCACCTACTGGAATCAATACCACGTACAACAAACGAGTGCGAAACTAAAAGGAGAGCCCAACGCATTATTAATGCAAATAAAATTAAATTCCGTAATTCTTTTATTATAATATTTGGTAGTTATGGGTTTCTGCCAAGCTTGATCAAAAAATTCGCACCCCACCTTCGTGTTGGAATTTCCTTCTCGTGTGGTATATAGATTGGGAGTAGAACCTATAGACACACCTATCTTGATCGGATGCGAGTTTTGGTAACTACCAAAACATTTATTGTTGCTTTGCGGGACAACAAAAACAGATTTGTTTTTGTTGCCACGCAAGATTGGCCAGAAAAGAGTGCTAAATTGTTTCTTGTGACGCCAGATTAATCCAAAGAGCTAATTGCTAAGCAAAGTAGCAAATTATTATTGTTGTTTACAGTTGCAGTGTATAATCTGCATTTGTTTTACCTTCGTTCTTTGTTATTACTTTCTCTCATTATGGGAAGTATGTTTAAATTTGTTTTTGACAGATAATATGTCTGTTTTTTTAGTTTTCTATGTTACATTTAACACTAACCAACCACGTAAAACGGCTGAGTTAACTTTAATATTACGTAAATCTGGCAACAATTATCACCTTATTTGCTGTAGTTGCGCAACAAATATGTACAGTAATTTTTATTCTATCTATTCTTGACTTGCTTAGTGCTAAATTCAAGTATTTCCAGCTGTACAAGGACAAGTTCATTATCTTCCACTTGGTGGTAATTGTTGCCAAATTCACCGAATATTAAAATGAAATCTTAAAGTTTATTTTGCGTGGTCCATGCGGAGGTTATTGTAAAATCAACAACATAAAGAACTGAAACTGAAACACATTGTCCCACAAAAACTAACAAATTTAAACAAGCCTATAATAATCAGTTAATTGCAATAAAGTTCGATAAAGTGCAACAGTTAGCATAAATAAACAATAAGAATAATGTATGCTTTTGGAATGAAGATTTGACAGTTTAGCAATTAGAATAGAAAATTGGTTGACCAACCTTAAAGCAATGTCCAAATAGATGCCCAAATACATAGTAATAGGTATTAACCCAACAAAGCTCTACACTCTGACACTGGTCGTTAAAGTCATGCAAGTGCAGTGGAACTTCGCTAATGCGAGCTAATTGAAGAAAGGAAATGTTCAGATTAGCAATTGGTTAGGATTAGCGAATGTAATGATTTTTTTCACTTAAATTGTTTCAAATGAGTGTTTTAGAAGTACACATAGAGAGAGACTAACAATACAGAAAAACATGTTACTTCATACAAAATGTTAGTATTAAACATTAAAATATGAATCAATATAACGTTGCTCCGGGATTTTATATGAGCAGCTGTGGCTCGATCTCTAATGCGCTGTAAAAGTAATAGTTGATCTGGTAGGCACGTTATTTCCGTACTCCATTTGATGCACTGGTGAAAACACCTTAGGGCTTCTTTATGCGGTACATATTATACATAACCCTTTCTTCTTTATTGTTTGTTTGATCCACTCTTAATGATGAAATAAAGAAAATATATCAATTAGGCTTTATCCGCAGCTAGAATCCCTTTGTTGCCTCTCACAAGCCATTGCACAATTTAATTATTCTTTACATCAGTTTGAAAAACGTAGCTGTAGATATCGGTAATCTCACGTATTTTTTCCTCATCAGCGACTTGATGGGATTCAGTATCCTAAGCATTCTGATTATCTAATAACCTACGTTGTAACAACCTAACGGAATAGAATCTTCATTTTGATCATTTGTTTTGAGCAATTCATCCACATGGAGACGCAGATTTTGATGATTGTTGAATAAATCGCGTTGGTATACAACACGCCAAGCGTCTTTAAGAGATAGTACCACTTCTTCTTCAGATATGATAGACTTCATTAGAGATTTGAGGTAATGCAGTTTCGTCTTTTGAATCACACAGTAATCCATTGACTGAATAAGGGGAGTACAATTGGTGGTATAAGCATTACTTGAATGTTTTTTTCTTCGAGACATAGTTCTTCTACATCGGGATGTCTAAGGGCATTATTCAAACTAAGCAATGCTTTCGGAGGAAAATTCAAATAACTTGTTTACCTTTAGGTATAAAAAGAATCATAGAACAATTTACGAAAAACATCCACTGCAACCAATCCCTTATTGCGGCAAACAGGAAAATTTGGACTTCTCTCACATAGCATAGGTTTATTTGTCTTTCCAACAACTGGCAGTTTTAGATTATGCGTACCTGAGGTATTACCATGGCGCATAAGAGGACACCCGTGGTTACTTACTTTGCGACCTGGAACAGTTTTTCCGCTTCGGACTCTCCAAAACAGATTACTCTCGTCAGCATCGTAGACCTAATAAAAGTTATAAATCCATTTCTTTAAGCTTCATCAAAACTTTTTGTTGGAATGGCATGCGATTCATCGGCAGCTAATTTTTCGCCAACGACTAACAATTGACGTGTACTCTCACGTTTCTTGAACCTATCCAGGCATTCGGAACTTGCTCCAAAATCGTCTCTTCCAATTATTTGTTGACGAAGCGATTTAGCTTTTTCGCCTAATACATATCTCGCCAGACATTTGAATGTGTCGCGCACTTTGTTGTAAATTCCATGTAAAATGTGTGGTTTCAGCATCTGAGTTCTGACCCGATTTTAGAGTCTTCTCCGCCCCGGGCAACTATCTGTTGATTACACGTGGGCAAACATTTCGTTCTTTTTTCTTTAAATGTCACTTATTGTGGATTTTCCGACACCTTAAGATTTAGCATTTCCTGTCACGTTTTGTCTTCTTTCAAGTTTGTTTATAATTTCACTTTTATCTCGGAACAACAACGTTATACGAGGGATACTCTTTAAGTTTCTACAAATCAACGAAAACAAAAAGTTTTTGATACAAATCGTTTTATTATTTTTGAAAATATTCGGCATTAAGATTGATACACCTTTGCATGCGTTCGATCCAAATCTCGAAACATTTTTGAAGGTGAAATCTCCTAAATATGGTTTCTAAAGTCTTCAGCAGCTTATTGAGGTAATAAAAATCGCTAGCCACGCTTTTTTTGTTTAACATTTCCTAGCAAAAAGCGATAAATCAGATGGATATAAGCAGCGAGATACTAATTCAATGTTTTCTTCTTGAAATAATCAATTATTGATGTGCAGCGTGGGAGCTGACATTATCATGATGAAGGATGATGTGATGTTGTTGATTCTTTTCCTGATCAATTTTTCATGGATGACTTTTGGCAAAGAAATTGTTGTTTGTATTCAGCATTAACTGTTCTTCGACCCTCCAAAGCAATATTTGCAACATGTCCAATACCACGAAAGAAACAAGCAATCACTTTCTTGGAAGTACTTCGTAAATGAACAACTTTTATTGCATTCATTGGAAGACCTAAACAGTTGATTGCTGCTTAGTTATTACGATATTGTACACGGATTTTGAAGATACTCTGTTGAATTTCTTGAGCGTTTCTTTATACCAACTGACACTTGTCTTTCTTGTGCTTGAGTAAAATTATGCGGAATGCATTAAGAGCAGATCTTTTTCATGTTTTTATGCAAAATCGAATCTAGTATAGTCTTTGATATGCCTAAGAATGCTTCTATCTCACAGTAAGTCACGTGTGGATCCTTTTCAATAATTTTTTGGAATAACAAATAATTTTGGTTAAGCTGCACGACATTCATAACTGACGAAAGTATAATCACGATGATATTCTAAAAACCAGATGTAGAAACTGTTTTTTTTTATGTTGACTCATTACCAAAAGATGAATGAAGCAATTCGAGGGATTGTTGTTGCGGTAGACCTTTACTAAGATCTGAATAAGTCAACCAACGAAAATCTTCACCTGAAATTTCCATCTTCTTACAAAAATACTTTTTTAAATGCTCTCTGCCGATGTCTATGTTGTCACTGCTTCAACAATTAAATGTTAAGCTTTACGAAGACAATAATGTCAAATCTCAATAGTGCCACCTAATCTTAAGACGTTAGCATCGCATGTTTTCGATTTACATTTGTCCAAATACTTGAAACTGTAGCTGACGCTGGTCATACGAAGATACATAGCAAACGTCTTCAATTATGGATTGTTCTGGCATATAATTTTTCCTAAAGAATTAAATCGTCGTTCAACGGAACAACAAAAAAAAAACATTTCAATGAAATTTCAGCGACTTTTAAGCACATATTTCTGTAGCGTGCGACAATTGAGCCCATAAAAATAAAATATAACGAAACATCAAAATAACTACATTACGACAAGAAGCGGATTGCATCTTCACTGGTCGTACATACACTATACATCTCCTTATATGTATGACGCAGGTGTTAGTTTTATTTCCCTAAAAATAATTTAAATAATTTATTTTTATTAATATTGTCCGAGTTATCGAAATTTTGGTCAAATTGATTAAATGAGAATTTGAACTGAAGCTTATTCGGATTATTGAATGCTTGGATTGCGGAATGTTCGGATTATAGAGGTTCCACTGTATTTCAATTCTGAACAAATATTTCATAATTCATTTCAGTAAATTCGAAAATAGTTTGTTTTCTGATAGAGAGCTTCAAAAATTGTTCATACAATAGAAAAATATTTGTTAAAAATTAATTACACGCATTACAAATTGCTTTACCCTCATATTGCTAGCTGTTTAATAAAGTTGTTGGCGAAGTGAAGCAAAAAAGAAGAAAACGAAACAGTTGTTTTTTTTTGGCTAACATGTTTCATGGAAACATTTGGACAATATAGATATTCTGAAAATCGATGTATTGCCACTTTTAAGATAGCTCTGAGAAGAGGTGTTGCTTACCAAATCAACTCTAATGTTGTAGCTATATAAATCTTCTTCCAATTTATTACTACTGTTTATTATTTTTTACCTCAGGAGTAACAGCGAAACAATTATTTCAATATTTCGAATTGTAAGTAGTAAAGGCATGGAAAAAATTTAAGTTATGAGTGTAATTTTCCTGAAGGGAAGTATTTAGGTAGGTACATCCAAATTCCTATAATAGTAATCTTTTACACCATTCAAGGATTAAAAACGCTGTAATAATGTCACAAAAAACTAACAGGCTGAAATAAGTTAAAAACTTTATTATTTCAACACTAAATTGTTCATATATTTAACAATCAGATTCAAGTACTATTCATTTGGCTTACACGTGTAATAATACGTAATTTACGTTCTACTTAACATATTGATCTCGGGGAAGCAAAAGTACTAAACTAGTTGATAAATACGAAGATTAAAAACTCATTTAGTGCTTAAATGCATCCACTCTAATGTATATTACGCAAATACAAAGAAAACGGGGAATTTTCGAAACGTAGTAAGACTTTCAATATTAACCTGAAGAGTTTTCGTCTTCCAGGAATCGCCGGTTTCTGCGCGAGAGCTTGTCAGTAGTGGGAGCATCGCGAGCGTCACCGACGGAACAAAGAGGAAACACGATTAAAGCATTTTTATACGTTTTATACGAATAAAGAAGAGCGCGTTGGAGGTAAATGTACAGTAGAGGTCAAAAATATGAGAACGTGTCCTTAATTCAGCGATTCAAAACACTATTTATTGCATATGCATACCCGTAGAGCTTTTTAAAGATTAAAATAACTTTTTTTAACTACATTTTTTCATTTAATCAACGTTTATTTCAATTACTCGATTGTAACGCCAGAATTTACCAATTAAACGGACAAAAAAAATGAGAAAAGCTTAATGTATTTTCTTTATTTTAAACACTAACATTTTTCAAGTAAGTTTCCACCTTCCATCAGGGCAATTTTCTGAAATATTCATAGTAAGAAAAAGATTATGAAGTACAGAAAATATGTTAAATGCGAACAGAATGTTCTAGAACGACTCGTTTAGAACCGTTAGTTGCGTTGTAGTCCGTTACTTCTGTTCGACTTAAGTTTTATTATTTTTTCCCTTCTAGCATATAATTGTCGGGGATAATTGAAGTTGGCAGTTCCGTAAATAAAGAATATATTTGCTAGTTTTTTAACATAATGCATGCGAATATGACCTTTATTGCGAAACTGCTAATCCGAATTATCCGCAGAATTAAAAAGAATGCCAACCAAATGATTAAATAAATGCACGAAGAAGAAAAACATCAGGTTCTCAACGACACTTTCACATATCTTTTGCAGTATATCATTGCACAAATTATTGCAAAAATCGAAAATTGTAAATTGAACATGGAACTCCCTACGGCATACTACATATAAATATTTTATAGATATTTCAAAAAATAAATTTATGGATAAATTTAAACGTTTTAACGTTAAAATCCGGTTGCATATTATACTATGTGAAAATCTGTATATACTATTAAGTAACCACATATTTGCAGACTTAAATGCTTTCATCTGCAGTTTATTTTGAAAATGTTACTGTGTGGAATTTCCCCTTTATATATTAAATAGATATATGTATATGTCTAAATATTACAGATAATATACTGAAAAAATGATTTTAATCATAATGTATTAAAATATAATTAATAAATAAAATAAGGCTGAGCAATTATATTTGCAATTCTGGATTCGATGTTAAAAAGATATGATTAAATGATTAAATATAAATGCGCTGAAGAATATAACCCATAAATTCATTCATTCGTAATAAAAATAAAAATTAGGATCCCACAATTTCAACCCGAAACATAGTTATTCAATTGTTGAGTGTAGGCTTTCACGACCGTAATCCATAGTAGAAATGTCTTTTGGATGATGTCGTGTAGTTAATATTTTACTTGACGTTACGCTGACTATCCTGTCAGCTTCTTCAGAAGATTTCTAAAGACTGTCTTCAGTCAGCGAAACGTCAAGTAAAATATTAACTACACGACATCACCCGAAAGACATTTCTACTATAGTTATTCAATTATTTACGCTTTCTATAAGCAGTTGCTCTTCCAAAACAAGAGGTGCAGGACTTTATCTTCTGCTTGCTTATACCATAAAGTCGTAATATTAAAGCAATCTATCTATTTATTTAATAAAATATCTTTTCGTATACTGATGTCCACCATTTGCATTTGCGTCCCCACCGACTTATCGCATGATTCTCTTCAAAATATGTTTTTCTCATCAAATCGTGAAAATATGCAGCCATTTGCGGGTGGATTTCGGTTTGTATTCAGTACGATCCTTTAGAGGTATTATTAGCTGTTTATATCTCTTTATTTGGTAACAGCGCTGTAGTACCTAGAATTCTCAAATTTGTGTTAGTTTGGTTATTTTCTTTATTACTTATAGACAGATTTTCCTTTTCTATATTTTTCCTCGACATTTAAAGGTTCACTAGTGGATCGAGCATAACGTGTATGGACCATTTGACATGATGCTTCATTTTATATAGAATTTCCTACTTTTTTATGTACGTAATTTTATACGCGGAGGCATACAGAAAATTATTATTAAGTAGGACATATACATGGTTCTATATAGAAAATAGGTTCATACAATAAGTAGAAATAAGTAAGAAATGTGTAGCAATAAAATGTAGAAACTAAAGATGAAAAACAACGTGAATAATAAAAAAATGCTTATGTTCTCTTATGTTTGTATTTCCTAGCAGTTTCCCTGTAGAAAATTCGGTTACCTATATGGAAGTATTCAACTTTCAACCAGTTTGTTTTGGCTTGCTACAGTTCACTAGTAAACGCCAGATTTTTTTTATAAGTAACGTAGATAGTATATTTTATATAAAAAAATTATTGCAATATCATGAACTATAAATAAATAGGAATGAATTAATAGAATTATCATGGCTTCTAACTTTACGCCCTGTTAAAGTACTGTTTAAATAAAACCAATCAACATAAGAAAGGCCAGTATTAAAGACCGAAATCAGGCATATGTAATCGTATAAGTCCTTTCAAAAGGACATAGATATATTATACATTACATTATATATATTACATATATATACATATTGATTTTTGTACAGAAGAATGTGTATATGATTCTGTACAGAATCAGGCACCATGTTAAACAGTCCTAAGTCGTCATTTAAAGTGGATCTTATGATTTTCCTTTTTGTTCTGCATTTACATTTATCTCTTTTCCTTTCATATATAGATTTTGTAAATGTTGCCTATAGAAGAAATAGAAATCATTATCATTATATTAAATAAAATGCTTAAAACTGCAATTCATTTGTACTAAATAAGTAGAATGTGCGAGGTATACGATTTTCAATAAGTCTTGATTTCCAATAAACCACTCTTGGTTCACTTTGCACATAAATTTTCTGATAGCTAGTGAGTACACAGATGAATCTGGGTCTTGATCATATTCGCTGTTCATATCATAGAAGCCTTGTGCCGACAGTCCAATAGAACAATAGTAAGATCAAGACACTAACTTCATTATAATACAAAGCATCGTTCCTGAAAATTCGTAGAAATACCCTGATCTAACTTATTAAATTTATATTTCCAATAATCTTCTTAAAATCGTATTTACCATAGAAAAGAAAGTACGTATTTGATGCAATAATGTGTAAAAATTTCACATTTATTTTTTAGAGAAATTTATTTTTCGCTTATAAATATCAAACCCATCTTAAAAAATCCCTCTTTCAATTCTTCCTGTTAGTTTTTGCTGTTATAATTACATAATTATCAAAAACAAGTACGTAGACATAATGGTAAAGTGGTTGAAGCATAATTTTTACGTCGTTGTGAAGATGCTGCGAATGAGACGCCACATCGTGCCGTGGGTAAGCCAAACAAAATGCGTTCCACGATAAATACATGTGCACGTATATATACACAGATAGTACTACCGCGTGGTGGTTATTTAAAAACAAATGATTGACGGTCCGCCAAATGTCAATTGTTTTAAGGCGGTTTAAAAACGCCGCTTTACAGCGATCCTCAAACGCCGTTCTATGTGTGCATTAAAATCCATAAAAGTATGAACGCACAGACATACAACGAACACAAGTCCATCGGTGCGAGTGTATGTGTGTATACGGCAATCGCTAACTTATTATCAATTACTGTGACTCAGCCGTTGTGAACCGGTCCGTCAAGGAGTGCCATGCATAAAACATACGTTCTTTCTCTCTCTATTCCGGCATTCGGATCGCTTATTGAACCGGTCGGAGTACGGTTAGGTTGGGTCCCTCGGTCTCCCTACTCCGACCGACTTGATTCTAGCTTCCTCTCTTTCTCGTCGCTATTGTGCCGGCGCGATGCCGTCTCTGTCTTTATCATTGTCTCTCTTGCACGCGGCTTTCTCTCTCCCCTGACGTCACCATTGCAGAGTGAGTAGCTAGGCTACAGTATGCTGCTTTCACGGAACCTCTATGCCGTCCCGATCCCTCTACTCTATTCCACTCCGTATACAGTCGACCAAACGTATTACAGCCCGAACTGCTCGATAAACAAAGCAAGTAACGTCGAACAGTTGTGCGAGCCGCACATCTAGTTACATATAACCATGGAATGGATAATTTCGAAACTTCTACTCTGTATTTCAAGCATAATAATGGAAATAAGATAATCAAAATTTGCGCGTATATAAACCTCCTCCTTTCTGACATTCAAATTAAAATCTACATTTAAATTAAAAATATTTTTTTTCGGCCAATAGACAAATATTCTATATACTTCGAATAATTTCGATTAGTACCCACAAGTAAAATTACACAAGAGAGAAACAGAAGAAAAAAAAGAAACGAATAACGACATGGTGTACGTTAGCCAAATAAACTGGGCTATACGTGTCGATTGTCGATTGTTCCCGTCTTCTCTTCGGCGTACTCTTCCTTGATACGACGTCGTGTGAATCCAATGTGTTTGTATGTTGTATGTTGTGTGTGTGGCTCTCCTCTCGATTCTCTTCATTTTTCCGAATAACAAACGAGTGTCGGTCGGTCGACGCAGAAACAACTGAAATGCGACGACGTCGGCAACTCGCACGATTTTTCGTGAAAAACCATACAGCCTCCTGCGTGAAACTGCATTTTCGTCACATTAGACTGGAATTTGCATTCGCGTTTGCGCGTTATCATTGTTCGGACAATTGTATATAAGATGTTTGGTAACGTTCTTCAACGCTCTTGCGAACATACCTATGTGCGTTCCTTATATATAGGTGTCTCGAAAAATGCGTTGGTCTTAGCGCTTTCGTTCTTCATATAAAAATTAGTTTCACTATATACCGGTATGGGTACCACGCGGTTAATTATATGAATTTTATATGCATTTGCACCATGATCTTTTGCCGTGGTTATTGCATTTAAAGCTGTATAGTTACAACGTCTAATATTTCTCCCTAATTATGAAATATTTAATATATTTGAAAATATACCATTGAAATATGAAATCCTAATACAGACTCCCTTTGTTGAATTCCACATAGTGAAAATTATTCTACTTTAAATGGTAACAATCAAACAAGTAACAATTGTAAACTTATTGCTTAATATCAATATAAAACATCAAATTCATCAACATTGTCGAGTGTTGATTTCAACACGTTTTCAATTCTTTTTTGATGTTCTCTCGAATTCATCCGTTTGAAGTCAATTCTATCTCTAAAGTCACATATTTGAATAATAGTTATAAATATGTCTACCCATTGTATCAAATTCGAAGAAATATTCTATTCTTTAAGTAATTCTATTACAAGTCCTACAAAAGACGCACGATAAGTTGCGAATGAAAACAAACCTAGTTAAAAACGCAGAGAAAAATAGCTGTTGATTGCTCCCAAAAAATAATACACCAAAGAAAACCAAACTTTGACAAACTCTGCCTGCTGCACAACTTGAAACTGGTATCACAACAGTTGTGAACCCTTAATCTAACCATACACAACCAGAATGAAAGTTGGAACTACTGGTACACGTGGCATGAAGCTGTAGTGGCCAAGGAAACAAACGAAATAGCAGTTTGCTGCATTTTTTGAGGGACTTCCCAAAGAAACTGAAGAAATTATTATTTATTTTGACTCATGGCTAGTACAGAATAAAAATAGCGATATAAGTTTATATATTTTTTTTTGTAATTGAAACCTTCACTTAAAAAAAAGTTTGATGTTGCTTTCTTAATAATTCACCGTTTTAATATAAACCCTCCCTCTAGAAGAGGTTCTAGTTATTCTGACTCTAAATCTGATTTATATTTTATTCTTGTTGTGATAGTTTTCATACATTGGTTGCTAATTCGCAAAATTCTGCATGAAATACGTGTATCGCCGCTAATCATATACTGTACAATGCAGTGCTTACCCCTTTTCATATAAAATTCGGAGATAATTTTCTCTATTGCAGAAAGAACGTAGTCGTAGTTTATCACCTATTTACTAAATTTAACTAATTTCGGATACTTCGTTGCGGAATATAGTCAAACTCTTTCAATTTATGTCTTACTGGTTTTTAGCTTTCATTTTTGTATGTAATATAATAGAAGAAACAACACCAAATTCGGTAAGGATTTTTTCCGGCAAAATTTTCTTCATAATCCCGATTCAAAAGATAAGAACAAGGAGAAATACAACATCCCAAAAATAATTATGTGCGTCGTATACAGTATGACCACAACAATAGTTAACAACCTAATAAATAATTATCCATATTGTTGGATTGTCGCAAGATTTTAAGTCAAACGTAAAAGAACGAAAAATAATTGTAATTAAGATAAAATAAAGAATTGCAAGATCTACGAGTGCGTTTCAAATAATTACAACATGGATTTTGATTCGGGTTTGGTTCAAATATTTTACAAAATCAGTAATATTAATTAATTTATTTATGGCACTGTAAAAATATCTATATTTTCTAAATCATATACTTTGCTTAATATACAGAGCTTGTTTTTAAGATTGACCATAGGTTTTCATATGTTAATATTTTAACCCCGCCTTAATACTTTTTCCTCGTTTTATAGGAAAAAATATTGCAAAAAAAGAAGTTCTAGTGAAAAAACGGCAAATTAGTTTCTGAAAAATAACGTTATGTTCACAATATTTATTATAATTCCCTTAACAAAGCATATTACGAAAACATCTTACAAAAATTTATTAAATGAAATGTTGAAAATGACCTGTCTGCTAACTTAAGCATTAAACGGAGTGATGCAGTGCTCTTGGTGAAATATTTCTAACAATATCTTTTTAATTGAAATATTTTTTGTTAGATAACCCTATAAGAAAAATTCTTGTAATGAGTGCCATCATAGCGTCCTCTCCACCTATTTGGACTGATTTAGGAAATTGATCACTTCGCTTCCACAATGAGGTGATGCTCCGGCATGTTGAAAAATAATATTACTGTAATGCAGAATCAACTTCTGTAATTAAAAGAAAAAATCCATGAACTTCTCTTTATTCAGTTTTCGTCTATGAAAAAGGGCCCTAAAGCCTAATCAAACGTTCTCTTTCTCTGGCCACTACCTCTGCCTGAGCCTCATATCAGTTTAATTTATGAACAGCCCTGCTTAACAAAAATGTACTCTCATCAGTAAACAAAATTAGATTTATTCAGTTCGAATTGACATGTATTTTTTTATCCAGGTTTCACAAAATTCCATTCGAATATAAATAGTCTCGATGTGTCGATAGTCGATTGAGCACATTACCAAGTTTGTAAGACTGCACTTTTCTTCCTTCAAAATATTGCAGCAACCACTCCGACATTCCATATTCATCTCATAGAGTTCGTAATGTTGAAACAGGAGTGTTTTCAACAGCGAAACAAGTATTCATTTTAATACAGTCAGATATAACTCGGTTATCTCTTAAACATTTGGTGTGTGTATCATTTAAACATCCAGTTTCACAAAATCTCTTATGCAGATTGATGATACTTGAATTACTTAATATGGGACAATTAGGTAAATATAGACGAAACACCATTACTTATAGAACATCCAATGTATGCTATAACCATTTCGAAAAAATAAACAGACAGTCTATAATAACATATTTGAATGTCAACGGAAATATAATAAATGTTGTCAATATAATGATATGTTTCGTCAGTAACATACAAATGTATGAGAGAACGATATTCGAATCTTCCACAGACAGATAATTTGATTTTTTCTTTATTTTTTTTTAACAACTTTGTAAGCCTAACGCAGTTTTTCTAGTAGAACCTTTACTGTTACATTCTGATAAACATTATATTTCCGATAGAATGTCGAAAAAGAAAAGTTAACAAAGGGTTTAAGTATTAACATGTAAAAATCTATGACCAGTGTGAAAGAAAACCACTGTATGTGTAACAACGCATACGCGAAAAAAAGACAACCAATTACACCATTATACAAGGCGTCACGGTTTTAGAGAAAAAAACAAATTATTGTTAGTGATTTAACTAAATTAAACGATTTTTGCTACTATGAGCTATTGTTACTGTTCCTAAGATTTTATTTTTAACTTTTTGTATCTATAGAGCGCAACGACCGGAAAATGGAGCGTTATTAGTGGGAAATCGCTGAACTAACGTTACGGACGAAACAAGCAAGGGAACACTATTGCATGTCAGATATTACGACGAAGATTTTCTATACGTAATAGATTTTATTAAAATTTAGCTATTAGAGAAATTACGTTTAATATTATAACATGATATGTCTCGCAGTTTAATAATTTCCGTCATTAACCGCAACTGTTTTATTTAAAATGTTATGGTATTAAAGGTGCAAGTCTGCAAAAGTATCCTAATAATAAATTAAAAAAAAGCTCAATGGATTGGTGAAAATAATTAAAGAAAATGTTTGAGGACTATTCTACATTTCTGTTAGCATTTAAACTTTAAAAAAGGCTTTATAATTGTTGGGGAATTAAATTGATATATATTTAGAAGCGTAGGTGTACAATGTTGGAAAATATGCCTTAAACGTTCAAATGCTTTAGCATTGTTCTTTTTAATCATTTCACAATGAATGTTATAATCTTATTGGTATACCTGCAATTCATAAAACTAAACTAAAACTTGTGTGTAAGAAATAAATTTAATGAAAACAACATACAAAATAAATAACCTGTACAGTTGCCATATATAGTGTCTGCGGAAACGTCTACACCATATGGGAACTTTTTTTATTTCGTTAGCTTTAAAGCAACGGCGTTTGTAGTTTTTCTGTGCATTACTAGATACATCTGCTTTTCCTTTGTAATACACGGAATTACGCAGAAATATTTATTGATTATTTGTTAGCAGTTTATGCAAATTCAAAAGTAAACGTAAAAAGTATTGATGGAACGCTATGGTGGCGTCAAAGACGTGCACTACATCGTTATTTTGCATTATCGTATTATTTTGGATTGGGCAGACTTTCGTCACTGATTACTTTTGATCATGCGGTTTGACGAATACATAGCGAATTTTGTACATGCAACTTGTGTCATTGTTATTTTTATTAGATTATCAAGTAGCACAGACGGTTGGCGCAACGTTGGCTCCCGATCACGGATCACTTGACTCGACATTGGTAACGACGTGAAAGTGTGTACATTGTACAATTCAGCCGAACAGTGATTCGCAACGTTCTCGCATACTTACCTGATCTTTGGGCGAACTATCTGCTTTTGTCGTGCACCGACTGTTAACGAACATTCCCTGAAACTTGGTTCACTATTGTGACGTCATATGTTTACAACGTTTAGCAACTGACCAAATGACGCTGCACCGATTGAATTGGTTCAATATCGACTTGTTATGTTACTCAAGTGTTTACAATTCGCTATTGTCGATCAGCACTTCACTGATTTTGCTGACCTGGTTTTGTATACCTTACTGACACTCTACTGATCGTGGCTAACTGTCACAGATATTGCGCCCACCAGCCAACCAGCTGTACTTCTGGGATTTCTTTACTTGTACCGTCGACATTGTACTGGGCCTATCAAAAAGAAGTTTCCACGTCATCCTGGTAGACCTCTAATGCACAGCCACAATCAGGGGCAGGTCCTCTTATCACTAGACCCCAATATCGTTTATTAAGTTATTTATGGTAACCACCACTACATGTGAAATTCTGCCTTTATTTATATTTTTAGTTGTATTAACCGAGGTGTAGCAAATTTTAGGAACAGTCATATTCTGAGTATCAACTCGTTCCTTTCACACCTATTATAATAGTCATAATATAATACGCCTACCATTATTTCCTTCAAAATAGTATCCAAAATGCCCTTATCAGATTTTTCATGTCTGTTATAAAATACTATTTCAAAATATCAAAAATTACATATTTTCTTAACAAAGGAACGCGTTAGAGACATCTGGGTCATCTTCATTTGGAAGCAACTGTAAGTACATCCCACAATTCAATGAACCTTCGAAGAAGAAATGGGATCCCAAAATATGCCATTTGATACAACCCGCCCATATATTCAATATTCATGGACGTTGCGTAATGGCACTTTTACACCCAAGGAACCCAGTATCTACAATCTCCTATACACTTCCATGTAGTGAAAAAGCCGATTCGTGACTGACGAGAATGATTATTCAACAAATCCGATTGGTTTGCTAATGCTTCAAGCATATTTTCCCCAAAGTGAAGTCTCCAATCGCAATCATCCTCATTGAGTTCCAGTACACGAACAATTTTCGCTTCAAAATATTAATTCGATGACAAAATGTGTTGATTATTTCGTACTTTTAGTAGCACATCTAATTGTATATTTTCATTGACTCTAGAACGTCCTCTGCCACCCTCTTGACGAACATGTCCGCTTTCCTCAAATTTTGCAAAAATTTTGCTAACGCATAATTGTGTTATTGGATTGTCATCTGGATATTTAGAATTGAAAAGCGCTACAATTTCGCGCTATGACCTGATTTTGTTACCATATCCAATCATCATTAGAATTTCGATTCTTTGTTTCTCTGGCAAATGGCAAACTATTTTGAGTAGAAGAACAACACGAATTCACGAAACGGAAATGTGGATAATTTATTTTGATGATGTTTTGTATAACATTTTTGATACAGGTAAAAAGTTTGCATTGATGTTTTAAAGCGTGGCAACGTTTTTGTACTTTCTATGCGAGTTTATCCTGTGATGTTTTGGCCCTTATAGTGCAAAAGCTATTCACCTCTGACTCCTTTAATGCTACACATATAAGATAAAACTCTATCTGTTGATGTTCTCAAAATAATTTATCATGACGTCACCATTAAGGAAGTAAGAAAGGAAGAATAACAATTTTATGACTAAAAGATCCTAAGTTAAAATTCAAAATTGACTTACCAGACAATTTTCCTCAAATCAACCTCTTAGGGAAATTATGAATTTTATTCCACAATTTTTACGTTCACACTGTATATTTCCTATCGGTATAGGGAATATACCCATATGCAAGTATTTTTGAGTAAATTGAAATTGGTGACTCAGTGTGAGTTCATAGTAATTAATAAAAGTGTAATAAAAGACTATATCTCACAAAATATCTTCTTTGAGTCAGCTAAATTAAATAAGATATTTAGTTTTTTATTACTCTTTTCTTAATTATCTTTGAGTATTTTAAAGTTAAAAAAGAATAGCATTCTCACTCACTCGCGTTTTCCTTAATGCACTTTTGTAACGTAGGAGGTTAAATTTTAATATATCAAAATTAAATGTTTTTATTGTAAAGGGAGCTAATATTACAGCTTTATTATTATTATTTTATTTATTTATTTTTATAAGCATTTTGTAGTTATTTTTTTCTCCACCATCTTTCGATAGGGCAACCTGTATAAACAAACCGAAAATATATTTAGCTAAGAAGCAAAACCTTGTTGCGTATTAGCTTGATACGCTTGCAACATAATAACATACCGTCACGGTGGAATATGCGCCTTTCGATCCGAAAGACGCGGGTTCAAATCCCTACTGGAACGGTTGGTTTTTAATTGTGGATAATGCCTTCCCCTCGGAAAAGAGAGTAAAACCGTAGGCCCCATGTAAACACATTAAAAATCCCTACCGCGGGTTGGAACACCTCTGAACTCAACAAAATTCACAAGGTATATCCCCCTCTCTTCTTGAACCTGATACGTTATAATTAAAAGTAAAGATTACTACTCATCATACACTCGTATGACGCTAGATATGAACTTTTGAATATTCTTATGTTGATACTTTTACTGATTATTCACACACTCCGTAATATACAAAATATTATTATTATTATTGTAAATTTGGGACATACGCTTATGTGTACAATCCTACAATTGGGCACAAAAATAGAAAGCTTGAGAAAAAACTTGTTCGTAGGTGGTATTAAGTGGGTATTTACTAATTTCTGTTTTACCGCACGTTTCGTTTTTGTTTTAGTTCTATTTCTTACGACTACTTTGACTCCTATCTTTGCAGCATATTCGATTTAAATAAAATCTTTGTACATTAATTCTAATATATTGAGATGTTTTATTTATTTATTTACTTACTTATTTCAATTTGATCTACAAACAGCGATATGCCCTAAATAGCAGGCCTTTAAAAGTAAATTCAGGTATGAGTATCAGGCAATCATAAACATTATTGAAAATTCCATACAGTGTCAGATACCTTTGCCTAAGTTTTCATATTGGATGATGCTTGCCTGTCCAAATAACTGCAAACGTTAACAGAGTTTGTACACCTCCTTACCATTAATCTTATAAAACGTCGTTGCACTAACTTGATTGAGTTGATATGACATCGATAAAATGGTGACTATATGAGACTACAAATTGTGTTAGTCCTAAATTGGAGGCTAACTAGAAATATCACTTATAAGTAGTGTTGATCCTAAATTGGAGTCTTGTGCCACTCCTGAGCATTTTTTTTGAGTAAAATTGAAATGTTAACTTTGTCAAAGGCCTTCGACATATATTGCCATTACTAGAAATGACCAAAGCAAGGTGAAATTATTACTTTTTTGCAGCGACTAGACAGACTCGTGTCTATTCGTCTCATAATAAAGGGTTTCTGTTGCCTACTGGTTTCCCCGAGAGTCGACAAAACACGAGTCTGTCTAGTCGCTGCAAAAAAGTAATAATTTCACCTGCTTTTGTCGTCTCTAGCCATTACTATGGTACAATTGTCTTGTTAGCGAAATTAGTAGAATGTGCAGGTTGAGCGTTTTTGAGACAAATCCATGTTAACGAAGTGATATGGCTGACGCGATATGTTGTAACAGTGCTTTGTTAATAAAATGACTTCGAAATATCGAATTTTTAAGTAGGCCCATAATTGCTGATGGTGTTCCTAAGTACATTCTTAAAGGTTCGCGTAACAAATAATAGTCCTAATATTCTGAAAAAATATCCTCTCATAGAATTTGTGAATAGAGCAAGGATAGTTAACAAATATAGGAAACAAAAAAACAATCAAGATTTGTTGTAATGATTTTCAGCTTCTGTGGGCGTAAATCATGTTAAATGATATCAAAAAGAGCTGTACAAGATGATCTGAGTCTATACTTTTAAACTTTTCTTAATAAAATATCAAATTAAAAGATAATCGGAAGTCATTTATTTCCAGAATGTGTGTGTGTTAGTTTTTCCTTTGAAATTCGTATTTTTCTTCCTTTTTTAGGTAATACCCCCTTAACTTCTTGAGTTTATTTTTCTTTCTTACATTTTTTCAAGGTGCGTTTTGGTTACTTTCCACAGTTTTTATATAAACATAATCCTATAAATACTACTTTTAATTAAATTTTTAAATTATATTATATAATAATATATAATATTCTAATACTACTTTTAATTAAATTTTTAAATGTCTACTTGTTTACTCGTTGACACAGCAATACCAATTCAACAACTTAAAAAATATTCTCAATGTGGAAGTTATCGAAAATAACTTATCGATATTCATTATCCGCAATGAAGTAATATTATTGGAATTTTTTTTTTTAATAAAGAATTAATAATATAAATTATCAAAATGCTAGAATTAGAATAATAACTAAAAATAATTCAAAATTCCCCAAATATTAAATTAAATTTTGATAATTAATGAAAATTAGAAAAAATTTATAAGTTAAGGTGTAAGTGAACGCATTTCACATCAATGACCCACTACAATATTATTAACAAAATAAGCGCTATTAAATTAAATACAATGTTTTCCAAACTTCGATGAATCAGTTATGATCTAGGTGAGTTTGCTATGAAGCAAGCTAATGGAGTTGGTCAAATTATTAAATATGCATAGCTTTTTCGCTGATTATGTTAATGTAATCAAAGAAACAATATAATGTACTCGTTTATTTCTGAATTATGATGAGCAATTTAATTGAACAATTTTCAGAAATTTAAAGTTTATCCTGCCAGTTCGTTCATCTCTGTACCATGTCTTCCAGTTGTTTACGATATTCATATACAACAATGGCGAAAATACATAGATTTAATCTAAATTACAACAAATTTAATACAAATTACCGTAAGTGCCGAGCGATATGTGTATACGGAACATGAAATGGGGTTTGTGAAACGCATAAAAGCAATATCAACAATTGAGTTAAACGGATCTACATTAATATCGTAAACGTCGGATGTTTTGTTAACATTAGGATAAATTAATGAAATTGGAGATTTTAGCAATACATTAGTTCTATTAGGATCGCAGTAAAGAGCAAAATGTAACCGAGAATTAGTTCTTGACCAAGATGGTGTATCGAATAAGAGATTATTAAATAAACCTTATTGGTGCGCAACTGTTAAACGCAGGAAAGGATTGAATTAACTTACTTTACCCCTTTTACCCAAACGAGAATGTTATGCACATTTTCGATACAGGGCGAGTACCTGTACTTAGGTTATTTTAAGTTTAGGTTTTTTTCTGTAACATTGCTTCTGATACTTTCACCGACGCCAGGATTTGCTTTATAACAATTTTGCGATTCTATTCATCTTACCAGTATTCACGAAATTTGGATACTATAGCAGTGGCGGACTAACTGCTTTGGAAGTTCAGGACAGCCTCTAATAGTCATAGAATTTATGTTAAGTGAACTCAATTGTAACTATTTTATAAAACATGTTTTCAGGCCTTAATTTTACTGAACTTATCTACAAACATCATCAATATCTAGTGCTTTCGCACCTTTTTTTTTCTATGGATAAAGTAGTTACATTTTTTAGCCTTTCCTGGATCATAGCGGATCGTAACTAATTTTTGATTAACGCAGGTTCCGAAAAACTCTTTTCACAAAACGTTACGGATACCCAAATTATTAAAAAGCACTTATTATAAATAAGGGATATTTTGGGAAGGGATTCAGTGAAGTCCCATTTAATAATAAATTGCACCACTTGCGCCTTCTCAAATTCGTCACAAATATTGTTGAGCTTTACTACGGTTGATTCTAAACCATTGTTAGAAGCTACAATCAAATATTTTAGCTAAACAATTTTAAATGTGTCTGAGATTTCAACCATTCAAACCGCCTTTGCAACAATTCCTGGGTAAACATCTACACGTCCAAACATTGACCTACGGACCTCGTCTTGGATTGTTAGGCAGTTTTGCAAGTCCCTCTTTAAATTTTCCTCTTCCACATCTTTCTGAATCATTGCTTCACATTGTTGAGTGTCAAAGCTCTATCGGCGACTGATCCTTTCAGTTTCAGTTTTGGTAATCGATTCTGCTTGGAACAGTATCGAATTAATTGTGTTAATGTGAATTTTATTGGAATACCTTCCTCTTTTTTGGAAGTTCAATCGATTTTTTACCGATTAATCAAAGCTCTTGCAATTAATGGAGGAATATTGATTGCTAAAACTGAACAATCAACGTTTGGATTAATAGACTTTTTTACAACACTACCACACAGGAATTTGAAAATTTCTTGAAAAGGGAAATAATTATGCTCACGCCAATCAATTGGTCCTCAGAAAGAGTTTCAGCTTAAATATTTATTATTATAGACGCATTTTATTTTATTACTTAGTTATTACATTTTTTAAGAAATATAAGAAATAAAATAACCCTCTCAATGTTGGTGCGGCTTGGAGTCCCGGTCAATTCAATAAACCGAAGTACCACTGTACAAACAATAGTAACCTATATCCCCGGTCCTGAACCATCGAATTGTGAACCATTAAAAATAACAAATTGAAAATGCTAAATATTAAAAATAGTTTCACCCATTTTTATCACTAATTTAATACATTTTTTCATAATTTTTACTCGTTATATGTGGTTATAACTTATGGATAATATTTAAACAGGACATATGTTTCACTGTTGCTAAGAATCATAAATTTTTTTAAACACAAAATAATCAAGAGAAGTGTAAAGATTCATACTTACCTAAAATTTATTTGATTGCTTATGAATATTTATGTAAATATAAAGGGCTGTCACAATTAAAAAAGGATCATCGATAATTCTATAAGACACAAAACCAGTTAATGATTGTTTTATTAATGGCGAAATTTTGGTGCCGATATTAATGTCAGCTACCGGGCCAAAGCGTCATAAAGAACCTGAGTATACGAGAAAGGCATACGAGTCAGGCAGTTCTAAAAGCCAACAAAGTCTATTTATATAAATCTGGTCTGATTCACGAATGTATACACAATTTAAGGAAATTGGGACATAAAAACCACGTTACTCTGCGATCAAGGAATCGAAGGCAATGAAAAGGCACACAACCTGGCTAGGAAAGCAGCCAACATGCCCTTCATTGGTCCTAACCCCTTCTGCGGCCTACAAGTCAGTCACATAAAACAAGTAATTAAAGCATGGGAGGACGATCAAAATATCTCGTGCTGGGAAAATGTTCCAGGACAAAAACAGCCGAAAGCATTCATATCAGGCTCTCCTAAGACAGCAAAAATAGTGCTATCATTCAGCGAGAAGGACCTTAGATTACTGGTTAGATTTCTGACAGGTCATGCAGTCCTAAAATATCACCATTCAATGTAGGAAAAGCTGAGGATCAAATATGTCGTCTACGCATAGAAAATCTGGAGACGGCAGAACAGATTTCATGCAATTGTGTTGCCATCAGTTGCACTCGATAACAACACTTCAGTAAACTGTTCCTGACATCTACTGAACTGAGGGACGAAGATACTAAAGTAATATTAAGATTTATTAAGAGCCTCCATCTTCTCTAACACATATAAGGACATTTTGTTACAATAGATTTATTAAAGTCGCAGTGACTAAAGGCATCTGTGCCTCTGCCCAATTATACTAATACTAATACTAGTTACTGATTTTGTGGATGATAAAGTAATAGGTAAATCATTAACAATTGAATTATATTTGGTTGGGAAAATTTTACCAACATGTATTTCATTGGAACTCTAATATCGATCCCACTAACAGGAATCTTATCAATATTTTTATAATCACTTTCATGATCTTCTATATTATCTTCCCTGCTTCTGATGAATGAAATAATTTGGAAAAATATTCCAGGATAGTCAATTGATTCTTTAGTTATATGAGCATGATCTTGTATATTAGATAAAATATTTTTAAATCTACATATAACTCATTTTTGGAATCTATTAATTCATTGTTATTTGTTAAGGAAAGTTCAATTATTATAAAATTATTTGAATTAACATTTTCAACAGGAACCTTCAGATTAATATTAAATAACCATGATTACTTATTCCCCAAATAAGTTTATCTTCACCTCTAATATTTTCCATTAGTAGATTACATTTCAACGCCAGATAATTATCATATTCATAAAACCTGGAATGTATGTGTTTTAATGTTAATCCTTCAGTTATCAATTGTTTTTAAATATTTCATTGATTTATTATTAGACTTGAATTTTAAACATAAATTTTAAAATCGCTAGTTGTGTTTATTAATTAAATTGATTAATCATTTTTTTTTAGTTCTTCTGAAGATTCTGGAAGAGAATTATAAATAATCAAATGTAATTCCAAAATTGTATAGCTCCTAAAGAATTCCTTGTCGTCGAAACACAAAGAGATTAGCAAAACTACTGAAAGGGAATAGGTATCAAAGGTATGTAGTTAGTAGCCATGTTGATTTAGCGGCTTTGATAATTAAGAGAGGTAATTCTTGTTGCAGTTGACGGTATGTTATAACAAAACTTCTCACATGTGTATGTGTGCATATTATATTCTTAATAAAAGTTATTTTAAATTCTACAATATTTTTTTTAATTATTATACTTTAACTTTTGATTATGCGTAATGTTTTCACAACACCATTTAATGGTAATATATGCAGTGGATATTTTGATAATTATTGATTGCAATTTGGTATAATTATTATAGTTGCCTACGTCGTACTGGGCACAGGCTGGTAACTTTTAATTGAGTATTGGTGTAAATTCAACATTTCGTTGTTGTCAATTTTGCAATTGATCAACCTTGGGATATTGTAATTTTAACTGTACTTACAGTAATTTTTACAAATCTTCATTGTAACTAATGCATTTCTAAAGGATATATAACGATGTAAAAGGTACGTTACCCTATTGTAAGGAATGCAAACACAAGTATAGTAGTTACGTTAAGTATTTATTAAATAATAAAATAAAGTTGCAGTTAATAGCACAAAACACTTATGTGAACATTACATTTCTTTGATGGTATATTCTTTAATACAACATTGTGTTAACTAAGGAACTTGCAACAAAAAGAAAAGTTAAATCTAACGTACACAGCGGTCTCGATAGTAAACGTGCAGTTGTGTTAGGATTAACACAATTGTGTTAAATTCAACAAGAAATTTTTCACATCTATCACTTTCTACCCACACAGGCAGATTCATTTTCGAGTCTCACTATGGGGATATCGCTTATTATTGGAGACTGAGGATAGATTTAAATTTGGCAACTTTGATAAATTTCGTGTTTCTTATGAACCTGCAGAGAAAATGGAGTTTTTTTTAAAGAAACAAACGATTTTTCGTTTTTTTTTTCATTTTCTCCTTTTACCTGCTTTTATTTCAGTTTTGCAAACAAAAAGTAAAACATTCTCAAAACCATATCTGATGTTCTATTTAATGGTGTGGTCGAAATTGTTGTATGAAGCTCTTTCTGATCATCATCAATTTTCTTATTTCTTGTCAACGCCATGTTAAATTTTGCTACCGTTAAAAAGAGTCTTTTTTCTGATTTCAACTATATATAATATGTTAACAAAAGTTTTCAATATTATGCTGTAAGTGACGAAGAAGACATTTGAAAATTTAATTCAATTATTGCTCATTAGTAATAGAAAAATGTACTCCAACGAAAAGAAATGAGATGTTAAGTATTTTTTAATCATTGAACCGAAATGCAACAATAGGTTTGATAAAAACTTGGTCAAGAATGGATAGTCTATCGAGCCTCGTAATGTTTATTAACATAGATCCTTTGACTGAAAGTCAACGAGATGGTAAATTAAATGTGTGTTTTGCGAAGTTTATGTAAATCTTATATTTTCTACATGAATAATTATCCGTCAACATCTACAAGCGAAGTGGGATCAGAATTTAATTTGCCCAGATTTTACAAAGACCTTTATATTGAAATAAGTTTAAATCGCACAGCCACTTATGTTGGCTACAGCTTGGTGATAATATAATTTAGGACCACTGAAGCACTGAAACAAGTTGGTGGGAAAATCAGAAGACGACGAGTATTTTTTAAATAAAATCGTCTGGTTAGGTAAATTAAAATCTGAAATTTCTAACAGAAAAACGGAGCATTATTGGGCAGTACAGAATCCCAGATGAAATAGCGCAAGGAGACTACAACAGCGTTTTGGATTAAACGTTTGAGTGCGCACTTTGGAAAATTATCTCATAGGACCAGTTGTATATGAAGAAGCATTAAATTGGCTTGCATTTCAAAAATGTAAGTAACCTAGTGACTAGATACAACAAAAAGATATAATACTAGGTATGTATCTTTTTATATATCTACTTCACCACCCTCATCCATGACTGATAAACTTCTTCACTGCATTCCTACATTACTTTGTCAATTAGCTCTTAACTGGTAATTACAGACGTTGCTGTCAGCATCAACACATTCTTTAAATTGGACGTTTTCATGTAGACAAAATTTTCACCAAATAATTGGTTGCGAATTATTTCAGGTTGTTAGCTATGATTGTCACAGAAAACTTATGAGACGCTTTGCGTTGTATTAGTTACACAAAACCGAGGATCAAGTTAATATTTACGAATTGCGGTACACGCCCTATGAAACATCATTGGATCAAAATTATCACTGAAGACTTGTTTATCTCCATTTTTTTATTGCACCAGCACAATGATAGCAGGTTAAAATTATTTTCAGTGTCACTTTGGCCCACGAAATTTGAAGAATATACATCCATACTCATTTGTTGCTTGGATATCAAGATTTTTTCGCAATAATTTCTTTCTAAATGCCTGCTTTATGGTACAAATTTTTCCTTGGTCCATAGGTTGCGAGACTGACGTTGATTAAACTGGAAAAAGCTATGTTGTTAGTTTTACATGGGGATATCTATAAGACTAATCAGTATCTAGCGTTTTTCTTAACTTAATTCAAAGGTTTCAATGTCCCATTTTTTCAGATAACTGTCGAGAATAGACGATGTCATCCAAATTGAATATGAAACATACAAAACTTTCGACCACAGCATTAGGTAGAATATCAGAAATTACCTGGAGAATGTGGTTTCCTAGTTTTTGTGCAAAAGGCGAAGAAAGAAAAACGTTAGATTTAAAAAAAGAAAATTTTCAAAATCTCTAGCATCATTTGACACAGGTTCATTTTCTCTTCGGGTTGACAATAAACAGAAAATTTGGCAATATTTCCAAATTTAAACCTTCCCTCTGCCTTCAATAATAATCGAAATCCCCGGGTATACAAGGTAATCTGTATACAAGTGAAAAGCACACGCACGACTGCGACAACACTTAAATGGTTTGAATTTCGAAAGAAATAATTTTATTGCACTTATTTATGGGAATTACCAAACCCCAGAACACTCTGTTGGTAGTCGATTACATGCACTTGAAAAATTACCAGAATACTCCGTTTACACTGGACTTGTTGTGATTCTATAATCCATTATAACTAAGAGCCCATCATAAATGAATCTATCATGAAAAAATTAAAATACATTAGTTTACATGGGATTTAAATCGGGATCTGCAAACTTTATCTTTTACTAATTTTAATGAATGTCTTGAGAGAAACAACAGAAAAATAGTGTGCCTTCAACTACAAAAGCACATTTTAGGTGTAAGATAATGTTTATGAAAAGGTACCAGAAGAGCTTCTCTATCGGATTCTGAAAACTTCGCCAATACTTGTCACTTACACAATCTTCTTAATGCTCATTTATTGCCTGGGTGGCAGATAATTTAGAGAAGAAGTTTGTAAAGGAAGGTCCATACAGTGAGAAACAAAAGACAGATGGAGATATTTAGACGACAAAACCTTGGATCAAACCTTGTTAAAAAAAATGGTTTTAGGTTAAAATTGCAGGACAGTAGTAATTGTAAGTAGTAAAGGCTAAAAAATACTACAACATTCGTGAAAAATTATTTTAAAAAAAAACATCCAAAATTAAATAAATGCGTGGAAAAATATTTTTTAATAAATAAAAAACATGTCGCAGCACTTTTCATAAAACACATTCGAAACCGTTTGCCAATGAATACTTCTAATTTTTGTTACACACTGTTATGACAGAATGAACATAAATTACTTTCGACTGACAAAGCGTTTTATATGTTTCTTACAAGTTGACTTAGGCGGTGAATTTCGCCAAACATGTTTTTAGTGAGAAATATGTTGTTGTCTCTGAAGCCATTTTTTAATGTACACTAGTAACGATCTAGGTGATCGGACTTCCAGCATTTTACGAGATTTAAATGGTTAAAAGCAAAACTTAATGGAGTTGCAACAGTAATTAAACTTACCCATGAGGTTACTCAGTAAACAATTATTTTTTTATTGTAGTAACTGCAATCAACTAGTTTCCAACTAAAATTAAGACAAATATAGAAATTCTACGTCTACATATGGCTAAACACTCCTATGGAGTTGCACCACTTTTTTCGAAGCATTCTAGATCCATTCCCCCTGATGGATCAATTCCCATCTGCATATCTTCATTTTTCTCTACATTATACTTCTCCAGAGTTCCCTATTTTTTCGCACCTTTTCGTTCCATTTTGTAACTCCTACCCTCATTAGACCTTCCTCAACTTCTTCAAGCCATTTCGATTTAGATCTTCCACGCGTTCTTCTATAGTTCCTAGTTTCCATCCTAACATCGCATATGTTATTGCTGCTGAAATAGTAACGTAGGCTTCCACGACCGGAGTCAGTTAAAACTAAACGTGTTCCGGGTTTGAACCGTGTTAATCGAAAATTCGACGTTTCGCCCAAAATCATATGTAGCTTCTTCCAGAGAAGGAAACATGGAAAGAATATAGTCTTCCGATTACGTTTTTTTTTTTTATATTTACCAAAGCATTACTGTTATTTGAAATAATTGTTTGAAATAATGAAATCTTAAAAAAAACATGATAATTGTTTGAAATAATAAAATCTTGAAAAAAACATGCGACTCCTTTTATTTCTTAATGCTTATCGAAAATTAATTATGAAACTGTAGTAAACACAACAAGCGTGTGGGTACACGGGAACTCGTGTAGTGGTTGTACAAGTGTTTAATTCACGGAATTATGGTGTATTTACTAAAGCTACAAAATAAGTATAGCGCATTTATGCTTAAAACGGATGGTAATATTAGATATTTAGTTAAACCTTAAATGTTCATTGTAACATAGCTTATTTCAATTAATTATAACTTGTTTTCCACTATATTCTAATACAATTAATCCGGATTGAGGTTGCGCACCTTATATCAATTTGTTGCTAATTGTACGTGTACGTAAGTATCGTATTTTTAAAAATAATCCTAATCAAATAATACAGATAAATGAGACAGGGCATTATAGATAGCGCTGCTAAGATAAGATACGCCATGATAATTTCTTACAAAAAGATGTTCTCGAAGTATTTTAATTGTGGATGTATGAAAACGTAAAATAGAAAATAAGCTTCTCTCTTGTACTTATTGTATTTTCGTAATTAACTTTTAGCTTTGACTTGCTGGATTTATTCTAATTAACACTATAATACACTACCTACTAGTTGCCATTTCATCTATTCCACTCACAAATATATTTATGTCGTTCGGTTGTGAATAAATTATTTTTGTATATTTTCAAAGATGAATAAAATAAATTTACAAAATATCGAAATCCACAGCTAACACTGCAGAATATTAATCACGTTTAATTTAAATGTAATTGAATTTAGTTAGTAATAACTTGGTATAAAAGAATATCAAGGGTTGGAAATGAAGGAAAGGGTCCTTATCTAATTTTGCAATTTAACTGCCAACCCTTTCTAGGTGAGATAAAATTGAATAATTTTAACTTAAGCGGAGTCATCATAGATTATATATAAGAGAATAGTAGAATAACAAAGACTTATTGGACAAACCAAAAGAGTGTAATAGCAAGGTAATAATGAAATATGCGACATCGCCTCAATAATAATCAACAATACATATAAATACACGTTGAAATAAAAATATAAAAGCACTATAAAAAATTATAATGTAAATTTACGACAATCGATGGTTATTTGTTGCCATGTACAGGCATTATTTTAAACGCTCTTTGCTCTTATTTTGCAAAACGTTGCGAAGTATTACATACACGTTGTAATAATTTACAAACTCTGCTGTAAATTTTTACATGCATCTTGTAATTATTTGCAAATGCTACTGTAATTGCTACATGGATATTTAAGGCACTTATAATAGGAATATTGATACATGCCTTTGACAATTTAACCGCATATGTGCTAATTAAAAATTACCTAAGTAAAATAACTAAATAAATTAATCTTAATTTAGAGGAAGTATTTATTGTTTAACTTAAACACTAAGCAACGTTTCTGGGAAACTTTCCACCTTCTTAAAATTTAGATTTTTTTATACAGACAATATTGCCATCATGCTCATGTAATTATTATATATGCTTACATGTTATAAAACAATAGGTTCTACAGGGGTGCTTTCGTTTCAAATGGGTCATACTGTATAAGAAGGAAAATAGGAGTAGATGCCAGAACTATATGGAAATAGCGTTGGCTTAATGTAATTTATAAAATATTGGAACAAACTAACGGAGAGAGTGGAACTTATCACCAGCGTATATTATTATGGTTTTACACGAGGAAGAAGTACAACAGATCAAATATTTCTGTTGAGAGAAATACAGGCGGAGAGTTTCGAATACAGAAAAACCAACCTTTGTGATGTTTATAGACTTCAAACGATCGCGTAAAACGTAAACGTAACGAGAAATGGGAATTCTTGAGAAATTGATAAGAATGATCCAAATTATATTTAAAAAGACTGAAATTCGTGTAAGGGTAAATAATAGGATGCCAGAAAACTTTGAAGTTAAAGGAGAAAGGCAGAAAAACCCACTATCATCAGTACTATTTCTTTTAATAAGAAATACATGCCGCAATTAGCATGTATCGGATATTAAATGGTTATAAAATCCATATTTGTTGTCTTTTCGATTGCAGCCGTGTGAGATGTACAGTTACATATAAATGATGATCGGGTCAACTGCTCCTGAATAATAACGTTTTAGGATTAGGTTAGCATTTACTCGAACTATATAGTGAAATAACAACACTATGGAGCAACCCACAATGGTGTCATTTTAAAGGGACGTGTCCTTCCATTTCCCTACAATGACGTTTATTTCTCTAAACAAAACTGATTGAAAATGTACCACCGTGAGGAAGAATTCGCCTATAGTAGAACACTACAGAACGAAATAAAAAAAATCGAATCACTAGTGACAGCGCTTGACTGGGCAGAGTTAGGCGCTGTATGTTCGAGTCCTGCTAGAATCAATTTTTCTTAGTGGGACCGCTACACAATTCGCAATTGGGGATCAATTAATGTGCTTCACTCTCTATGTCGAGGGGGTGATAATAACAAAGTCATGGAACACTTTACACACGAAGGCTTCTGAGGCTGTAACAAACTTTAAAAAGCGTATACACCTCGATAGGCCGTCATCACACGCACAAAAAAACATTCTCTTCTTTCACTTCTGAAAGGTCGTCAACCAATCTTCTTTTGGAGTGCTCGGAACATTCTGATGAACGTCTCTATTACTTAGAGCTGTTATTTGAATCTTGATATTATCCGGATTCATTATCCAAAACCTCAGATCCGGATCCGTCATTCGAAACCTCGCATCCGGTTCCATTATCCAAAACTTTAGAGTTGGATCCATTATCCGATAATCTTGCATTTAACTATGCAAAGAAAAATTACACAAACTAGATATTATCCTTATTAAACACTATCTATATTGCAAAATAATAACAGATCTGGGTCCGAGAATTGGACAGCGGATCCAGATATCTGGATGACTTTGGATCCGGATATCTTGATCACAATTTTCTCCAATACCTACAGCAATAGTATAAATTTTTCCCCAGAGGAATATCTCGTACTTCGCAAATATTTTTAAACCCATAAAATAGCCAAAAATTACACATTGCCAAATCAGGTGAATGCGGTGGATATTTTATTCTGCCAAGTATTAGATCGTACGAACTGCAGCAATGGGGTGATGCGTTATCATGATACAACATAATACACTTCTTTGAACAATTCAAACAAACATTTTTCAGTGTACTATTCAGCTATAACTGTTTTTTCCTGATCCAATCTAATGTACATACTAGGCCCGTATTTCTAAAGGACAACGCGTGCCTAACTTTTTTCATAGCTCGCTGCTTTTTTTCCATGGTTGGTGTTACTTCGCCTTCATGGATCCATCCACGACTTTTTTAATGGATAGGTACGTCTAAAAATCTTGATGGATAGGTACGTCTAAAAATGGAATGCGCGTTTTAGCACCTATTACAATTTAAAAAAAAAGGGAGTGCGCCATTTTTCGAAAGAGTTAAAGTTTCATGGCCGCTCTCTTTTTTTGAAAACGACTTGAAACTTTTTTTAATGTGTATAATTATCTTAACAGCTGAGAATCCAATTTTAAGTTGATGCAAAGCGACTCTTGTCCTCTTCAATTACTTCCTTAACAGCAACAATATTTTCTTCGATGACGGTCGCACGAAGACTTGCAGCTGTTTACCATCTGTAAGTTGTAGCCATAGAAAGTGCTTTTTCATTAAAGGTTGAATTCAAACTTTCCTTGCACTCATAAGCGATTAAACCTTTTTTTGGATTCGTAACAAATCATCAATTCCATTTTTTTTTCACTTATGTTAACATTTGATAAAATAAAAATTTCGATTCTAACTAACGCAAATACAACAACTAAACCTAATAGGGAGATACCCTAGCAGCAGTGTATCTTTTGGTTTTCATCGCCTAGTAGTTGTTTTATTTTCAGTAATATCGGCTTGGCCTCGTTGCCTCATCAGAAAATACAATGTTCAGGAAAAATTCAGGATTTGCGTAGTTGATATTGTTTGGTTTTCTTCAACTGCAAATACCGCATCTATAGTGAGACCGCATTGCAGTCAGTAAATGAAACATGATAAGCAAAGAATAGGAAGATTTGTGGTAAACGAATTACAACTTTACCATCATGTTACTAAGCTTTATTACAACTTTAATAAGCTTTATCACAATCGTGTTGCCTTTTAATGTCTGGTACGTGCTTTTTAATATATATCATTGTACTTTTTATTAAAAAAATATAGCTGTCCCTAGATAATAAAAGTTATAATAAATTATATTAAGAGATATTGCAATACTTATAATCTATTTTTCTTTTTAGTGTTTAAGCACTCAACCTTATAATAGGAATGTCAAAACCTCTCAGTATTATCGTAAAATTGCTCATGTCAACTTTAGATACTGTCAGTACCCATACATTGGAAACTGTGGAATCTGCGGCATGTGCCTCTTGAGGTGAACCACATTTTCTTCAGTACAAAAGTAATATAGTCATCTTTATTAGCCATTTGTTCTAATTAAAAGTCCCATTACCTAGGTCAACAACTACTCTCTATAGAAATGCAGACGCAGATGAGGATTGGAATTTGATATCCAATGGAGTGTAAATACCGATGTGTGGGTTAACCTGTTTTGCGATGATTTTTGCATACTGGAAAAAAGAAATTCGCGATTTGACAGCGAGTACCGTTGATTATTTGATGCGAATGTTCAATAGTGTAGGAAAAGTACAATGTACTTCTGGTTGTAATAACTCATTCTATTGTAAACTGACACTGTAACAACATGTAACAACATCTTTTCCATTACAGGCTTTTTTATTTTATTTTACTTCCATTAATGTATTAATATATGGAATTTCACATCAATATCATTTTATGAAGCAACTTACATTGTGGACAGTATTATTCTCACCACAATGATATGAACAAAATTTACATCAAATACGATGGGTTGCTATAATAAGAGTGATGCGTTAAACATTGGATTTCTTTCACTGTTCTCAATGGTTAGTCATCCAGATAGGCCGCCAGATGGGAAATGCATCTCTCTCTTTATATAATCCTAATTACTCTAACTATATGGATTTCAGTTTAATGTATTTTCTCTTTCTTTCTGCTTGTTGTTTTCTGAAGTGAATGGTCCCGAGGTACATCCAACTTTAGATCATCATTTATGGCAGAGTTTGATTTTTCAGATTTGGATTAATACTTTAGTAGCGCATGATTACATAATAAGCGAATATCAGAAAAAAAAAAAACAAATAAGATCATTATTGTTTACATGGTTGACATTGCGTAAGATACTTGAGGTTTAAGTGATTTTCCATTCTATAACAGAATCAATATGAAGTTTGTTGCGTACAGAATTTCATAATTAATTCAAAAAAGGAGCTGGTAACGTAATGAGATATTTACAAATATTATGGAATCACTTTAAGGGTTCGCGCACGTCATCAATGTAATATGATGTAATGTCATTCAGTATTGCCATGTGCAAATGTCTGTTACAAATACGACTCAAACTGCGTTAAGAAGATATTTTTAAAACCTTACCGACAGTTTAGAAATTTTTATTAGGAAATGGGTACGGAAAAATTAGATAACTAGTGAGGCAGTAAAAATAACAGTTGTTGGTTATTTTGAAGCTTATCCCGAAGACTCGTTAAGAGATAATATTAGAGATTCTAATCTACACAGGATACTGAACAAGTATAAATTCATTCTCTATAGGTACAGTCCAGATCAAATATTATTTCCAGGAGATCCTGAAAGAAGAATGTTTTTTTGCTATTGCTGCCAATAATTGTCGAAATATTCTATGGAGCGATAAAGGAAGCTTTTTTAATTGCGGAATGCTTAACAGAAAAGCCATCAATACAGGTCAAGAAATAACGTTTCGCAAGAAAATTCTAGAACTCTTCAAATTCGTTTTAGTTTGATCGAGAATTATTGGACCTTTTATCTATGAAAGTTCCCTCATCGACGAGAGATACGTGAATTTTATCCGAGATATTTTGGACAATTTTTTTGATGAAATAAGTCTTGTCAGCAGGTAAAATATCATTTATCATCAATATCAAGCACCTGATATCGAGAAACTAGCCGTCCTCTGATCAATCTTTTGAACGACAAACGGATTGGAATTAATAGACCGTCTTCAATATCCCTGATTTGAATGTTCGAGTAATGCTTGTTTTGTAGCATGCTGTTTACTACAATACAATTTATATATAATATTGGATTGGTTCATCGTCTCTAGTTGGATCGTTCGCTGGCTCCTTCAAATTTAATTTTTCTTATGATGGTCGACCAGTTTCCCAATTTTGGCTGATTTTACTTACAGATCTAATACTAACTAATCACTCAATATTGCCTTATTAACATTGCTTTGCATTGAGAAGCAAAAGTGTGGGAGTGAGGAGAATCTCTTCTCACAGCAGCGATACAACATGCAGTAGCCCAGAAGAAGCTCCATGCAGCTGAGAGCGAAACGTCGGATTCATACTACTTCAACGCGGTTTCAACCCGGAAATCTAAATTATCTAGTATTTTTTTACTTTTAGTTATAAGAAGTCATCCATCTAGCGAAAGCATAATTTGCAATTGGCTTCAGTATAAATCGGTTAATAAATGGTTTTACTGTTTTCCTGCAGTATAGAAGATGTTTAGTAAAGGAAGGGGAAATAATTGCAATTTTACCAGCTCATTTGAATAAGTTTTTTGTTTTTTAGAAAAAAAGTACGGCTAACTAGATACCTCGAAAAAACCGTTTTCTGTTAGTTCGTTATTGTTGACTTAAAAAGAAAGTTAAAAAGAAAGTTAAAAAGAAAGTTTTGAGTAATTATATGCTTAATAAGATAATAAATAATAATAAGTCTTACCAAACTTTTCATTTAAGCTGCAATTTTTTTATAAAAAAAAACTTTTTTTCAACGATTCCAAGGATACAACACTTGGCATAGTAATTAGTTTTCAATTAATGTTGAGTGAGGTTTTGTAAGTTAACAACATGAACTTTTCTAATCGAGAAGAACCTGATATAATTAAGTGTTACGATTTGTGCCACAAAAATCCTGTACACGCTATACTAAGCACTTCGGTCGTCGCCAGCCCTCTCTAACTACTTTTAAGGGATTGTATGATAATTTGGGAGAATATACTTTTTTCTACCTTTCTACCTTGAAAAAATTATAGCTTAAAAAAATTCTGTTACACTTGTTCCTCTTGTTAAACACATGATTAACTTTCTGATAGACGCTCTTTTTCTAATCAACAACTAATAACAGAGCTATAGGCACTGAACGATATTTTTTTCAAATAACAAAAAGCTCATTCGTAAAGCTCGTTGAGCTCCTAAAACTACAATTCTTTCCCCAGTTGATTGCTTCTATATCTTCGCAAGTTTTCGAGATCCCCATACTAAATATCGAAATAAACTCATCCTGTATATATTCCGCAGTAGCGTTAAAACTAATTGGTTGTAATCAGCAGGATCTATACAAAAAACGACAGGAACAATTTTTAAATTCGTTTTTCCAAAAATCGGTTTCATATTCGAATTTTAATTTTTGTGGTAAAAAGGGGAAGATAAAATTCTAAAAACTAATTCAGTGTTACATATACAGTGTTGTATGTTGTATTATGCTAAAAGGAAGTTTAATTTTGAGAATAATATTTTGCGTATTTTTTTTATTAATGCTATACTATAGTTATTTAATATTTTAAAAGCAAGGTTATAATTTTACGTTTTAAAGTATTCAACATATGTTATTTCATTATATATTCATTTCATTTATCCAGATCTATGTTGTATTTGAAATAACAAAGTTATCATTACTCTCACTCAAACCGGAAGTGACAACAAATTGTGATATAAGTAAAAAAAACCCGAATCAAAAACATAAATCAATATGTTCCAGCATTTTTGTCAAAAAAGGGGTTGCTAGAATTTTATGGAATTTATTCCTTTCATTTGTGTAATTCCTAAATCATTTTTATTTCTCAACTCCCATTTTATTGTACATAGGAGCATAGATTTACTTATGACAAGCATTTTATTTCCGTATCTCGTATATAAACTCTATTTTATTAACATAAGACTATCGGAACATAAAAAAGACGTCACGATTACTCCTTGGTTCACTTTTGAATTGCAATTGCTTCTGCTCTGTAACGCTCTAACTTTTGCGGACACATTTAATATGTATCTAGGTGTATCCTATAATGTGTTTATCCTACCTTAGTGTGCATGCATACGCAGATTAGCAACTTGTTGAATATACGTACACTTAACGGCAAAAAGCTTTCTTACCAAGGCAAGCACGATTCCAACTCCGCAATTATACGCTCTTTAAATATCGCCCTATTAATTATTCTGAAAGACGCAGTCTATTATACTGAAACATTATTTAAAATTGTTTGTTATTTGTGAAGGCGCTATTAGCGTTCTAAATGGAAAGTATTTACAATCATTTTGCAGAAGTTATCTGAAAAAAATCGTACAAATATAAAACTGTTCTTTTTGAATGGACGAAGTATGAACACATAAAATTATATAATTCATTCTTAATTAAAAATGAAGAATTGTAGAATACCTATACCACAAAACATAAAGTTGCAATGAATATTTCTGGGGAAATATATTATTTATTATTTCAAAATAGGGTTCCTTACCACTGCAATGATGGGTATCTTTATCTAAATCCGAAAAGCAAATATACGCCACATACTACATTTTCCTAATGATATGCTAATTACGCTGTATATTCCCGGAATTTATGACCGGCCGGTATTATATTTATGGATTTAGCAATTATAGGGTATACACACAATCTTTATAGAAAAATAAATAATTCATTTTTTAAGACCATTTATTATATGTGCTTGAGACACACAAACAAATGTTAATAGACATCTAACTAAAGTTCGCCACTTTCCGTGCGCTTCACGAAATTGGCAGAGACTAGCCAGACTCGCGTTTATTCATCTCAGGAGAATTCCGTGTTGCCTACTGGTTTCCTCGAGAGTCGACAAAACACGAGTCTATCTAGTCTCTGTGAATTTCGTGGAGCTTCTAACGAACTCTTGTTTAAAAGAAGAAAATAAACATATGTATGTATTTACGGGGGTGGGGTGAAAAGCTTCGGACATAACAGGGATAATAAAAAAATTATAACATAATAGTATATTTCAAACTTAGGTAAGAGAACACATCAGAAAATGCCTAGAAACAATAACAAAAAAATAATGCTAAGATAGCTTAGCTTCCTCATGGTATTGATGGAATAATTCACGGCAAACGCAATAAAAGGAGAGAGAAAAAAATACACTAACACACGGACATGTTTCTGCCTACCCGGCGTCATCAGCGTGGTTTCGAGAGTAATTTTTTATCTCTACCTTCTATCACGGTTGCCTTTTTTTGGTTAGGTAAGAGAGTTCTTTTATCAAACCTGGCTTTTTTTCCTTAAATTTTCTTTCAACGTAGCCTAATATTCAGCATCAATCGTTTCGCCCTTTTCTAAGTAATATATCAACAATGTTCCTTTAGTGTCCTAAGAAGCTGTGGTCATAATCTTCCCTGCAGATGAGACGCTTTTTGCTTTTTTTGGTGCTGGTTCATCCTTGCCTACTCACCGTTTTAAATGCTGTTTGGCCTCGTGAACCAGGTCTTCTCCACAGTAACAAATCGCCACAAAAAGCCCTTTGAGTTGGACTTGTAGAGAGACAATATGTCGGGCAATCCGGATATTATGCGGTCCTTTTTTCGATATACTAGCTCCGCAATGTCATCAACTTGAGTGCTTATACGGCCACGTTTAAAGACAGCAACCCACATTTTTGCGGTTCAAAATCAGTCCAGTTGTTAAAGTTTTTTCTAGTTTTTACAATCATCTAATATTAATAGCTATTAGAAGCATATTACGTTGAAAGATTGTACTTTCCTACTTTTTATTATGATGTATGTGTTATACGCAAATTCAGAGAATCGCGAAAGAATATTTTATACCGCAATTGATAATGGTTGTGTGAAAACCAACATATGCATGGATATGGATAACCCAATTTTTGCTTTAATATTTTGAAGCTAGCGTAACTGTTTTCTCGATGTTTTTTGTTTATTAATTTATAAATTCGAGTATTTATAGTACACACTAACTTAGACTTTTTAGTAGAAATGGAAATTATTAAGGGTAAATAAAAAAACAAGTAGTTCCTCGGTCTCACAATATTTGCTATTAAAACTAAGTAATAGCGACCGACTTCCTGCGGTTGAAAAATTAAATTACAAACGTAAATAACAGTGAATTGTTATCATCTACCAAAAAAGGAATTTTTTTTTTAATAATTTATGACATGAAATACTTTAAGGGAGTTATATGTTTTATATTTATAAAATAGTTTTAAGAAAAACGCGAAAATCTGTTAATTCCAAGGGCACTGCAATTACTTGCAACTTATATGACACGTATCAAATAGCATGTTTAATACTGTCATGGTTACGAAAAAGTATGCATCCTTCGATGAAAATAGTTAAAAAAACAAATGGATATGTGTTGTTTTGCGTGAATGTAAGTGGGATGTCTGCGTTTGTTTGAAGGTAAAATTTACATGAATCTAATTCTATCCATTATTGTTTTTCGACGAAAGAAGATTAGGAAATTGTTGAAATATTTTTATTGAAAATAAGAACTGATACAAGCAATAAAAATGATACATCGTCATCTTTCAAACAGTCACAGATAAATTCAGTCTCTTCACTGTACTGCGTGCGCTTCTTCTTCTTACGTACGTGGGCTTTCCTCGATAAGAATTCCGTTATAAAAGCTGAGTACTAGAAGATCATGGACTGAATATTGTCGCAGATTTCACATTATCTTTCTTTTCAACAGAGATAGAATTGCCTAGAGGCAGAACCTTTATAATACAGTATTTCTAAGTGCGACTCCTGTTAGCAGGAGAAACCTCATTTTCATTGAACTTACAAAAGGAACTTCCTCTAAATATTACCATCTACCTTTAGAAAAATTATTTTTAAATCTTTAATTCCAGTTATCCTATTATAAGTTGCAGACAAGCTTTTAATATCGTATAACTGACACTCTTTCTTTTTCAGCGTTTGTTCAATATCTTTTCTGCATGGCCCAAAACGCGATCGGCTGGCTAATAGGAACGGCTTCTTACAGAGAAATTCAAAACCAGATTATTGACAGAAGTTGGAGCTTCAGTTCCAAGCAAAAATATCAAAATGTAGACAACAACACATATTTTGGCCCCTACAGCCAACACTAACTAAACGTACTGACGGCATTCTCTAGATTTAGAGATCTAACGTGGATTAACAAAGCTCATACAATCCGTAGAGACACGACCATTTTGGTTTTCGGTCCATAAGTTGATATGTCTTTTTTAAATTTAATTTCCAAAGGTGGACATGCCTAATTTTGAATGAACTATCGATATGCAGGCTCAGATTACTATAGGATAACTAGAACCCTTTCAAACTAAACTTAGCAAAAATGGACATGTCCGGTTTTGTATGAACGCTCACGCGGACTCACTTTAGCTTTTTGATAAGGTATTCTTTTGTTAAAAATAACGTGCGTAATTTTGTGGAAATATGTTCGTTTGCCTTTAGTAATGCAAACTGTATTACCCTGTATTTACTGCTTCGTAAACGAGAAAACTATTTACTTTCTTTTACCAACAATTTTAATATTTGTAACTTTATTTGACACAGCATCAATTGCAATTTTTTGTGATTAACGTCTCGCAACACCGTCACGAAATTTGGATACATTCGTACAAGCCGGAAACTAAGCAACAATCAAGTATTCCAAAATGAACCGAATCCAACAAAAGTTGTTCCTTCATGAAGCATCACAGAAACGATTACTTGTTTCTTTCGCTGTTTTTATTTCCGAATACCAAACGAAAAATGCATGGACAGCGATTCTTATCATCTCACGAAACTATTAAACCCATCTCCAAACCCATCTCCAAACGCATCTTCAAAACATGATATTTTGGAGATGCCAGCTTCAGAGTGGAACAAATGTTTCGAGAATTGGTTCGGACGCATGTAAAAGTATATAAATCTTAATGGTGAATATTTTAAAAAGCAATAAAATGATCTGTATTATTTTTTTCGTCGTTTTTGCAAAAACTTAACCTCCACCATGATAGACACCAAGATTTTATGTTTAAATTTCAAAAATTTGGCTTAATGCAAACCGAATATGCTAAACTCCAACTTTATTTGCGCTATTTTTGAGATATTAAGCAACTAAGATAATTTCCTCTAAAATAAAAAATTAGTACTAAATATTTCGCTCTTGAAATGTTTCCATGTTCCCTTATTTTTACACTCTGTACATCTAATCTCGAATATATTTGTGGTAAACTCGTTCATTTAATTAGAAGAACATTTAGTAAGCGTTGCGTACAGTTTATGTTATAGTTAGCAATCGCTCAGTGTTTCCATACTATGCTTTGTACGGAGCGACGAGAGCGGAGAACGCTTCACTGTGGCCACCTTGAGTGCATTGCTTCCATTTCCTCAAACAGGCACTGCCGCAGATTTAGTAGATTTTAAAGCAGAAATTTCTCGATTACTCGGATAGTGGAACGAGTAATTTTTAGTATTTTCTAGTAAATCCCTGGTTTTCATGAGAAAGTCACTCAATTATATTTGCTTATTTGCAGGACGATTTGATCTACATATTATTTGCCTAAACTAATAGCCTCAAATAATATCAAATCTTCCTATACGATGGTATTCAAACAAAAATGACGACTAATTTTATATTTATGGCAGAATGACTATATTAATCCAATCAATAAAAGACTAACCGCAAATTGGAATATGATATATATATTTTTGACAATGCTACTTCACATTTTAAAAACCATAAAATAAATAAATATTTATTTTCACTAAATGCGACATCCCATTGTCAGCAGTTGAACCAAGAAATTACAAAAGAAAACCTGGTACTGATATGCCATTCATTGATAAGCTAGCTTCCTATGATTCTATTCAAAGTTGTTTAAAACAGGATTTAAACGCCAAATAAATAAAAAGTAAAATCTAATACATATTTACATTTTATTACGTAAAAAGTTTTGTTTGCATTCAGATTTAACCCAATCTTTAAATGCAGGAACAAAGTATTCATTTGTTTAGTATTACGTTAAGAATTGCATTCTCTATAAGAAGGTATACAACAGAACTGGGGAACCTGCGACCTTTTTTAAGTTTCTTGTGCGGCCTAATCTGTAATTTACAATTTGCATCGAAAAATAGATTTATTAACGAGAATGGGGCCTTTTTCACCACTGCTGAAGTTAAATGTGACCTATTATGGTAAAAAGGTTCCCCACCCCTAATATATTATGCCAATTTTCATTGCTTACAGATACGCTTAACACGCTAGTTATACTTTTGTGCGGAGGTATAAAGACACCCGCCAAATGTATAATGAATATTCGTAAGCTAACGTGATTCTAAGTGTGCTGACGATCTAACTGGATAAGTAAGCGTAAAGCTTGTCATACCTCAGAAGCTTTTAGTGTGTAAAGTCCTCCATTGTTTTGTTATTATCACTCCTTCCCCGTAAACAGTGAAGTGCTGTTAATTTTTACCCAACATGCGAATGGTAACCCGGGATAGTACCGGACCCATCAGAAAAATCTGCCACATAACCCTTCTGGGATTCGAACTAACAGCGCCTCATTTTCGCGTAGGTTGACGCAAGCATTGATGAAGTATTTTTTATTATCGTTTTCATTAAATATATTCCCCAAATCGCATATCATATTAGATAAAAGATAAGATAAAAGTTATGGAATTTTTTGAAACTAAATTTTAACCAGCATGATGTAAAATTATACATCCGGTTTTCTGCAATAGGTGAATAGGTTCATAAGAGTAAAGTGCGCTTATTTGTAAAAAAATCGATTAATTTTGTAATTAAAAGTTGTATTTTAAACAAATCTATATTCGTATATTTAATCATAATATGCGTAGTTACCCCAAAATGTTCAAAGCAACCTTGAAAAGCAGTATTTTGCACCAAACCAAGTAAACATTTTACAAAATTTCCAGTAAATCGTTTCCTGTTTCCTGGCGAAATTTAAGATGCGAACTACTTATATTGAAAAAAAAATTCAAATAGACATTTTTAATAACAATCTGTTTGAAAATTAGTATTTGTACACACTAAAATAATTTCAGTTCCAATATTATTCTTACAAATAGGGGCATTTTGCTCTTAGAAGCATTTTAAAATATCTTTGATTTCTGCTAAATTTAGTTTCAAAGAATACAAAAATTTGTATCTTATTGTTGGTAACAATTTTTTGATATATTTGCTCGTCACTTAATGAACATACAATAAATAAACTAATAACCAGAATAATGCTAAAAAAATACAAATGAAAAACATGAATGAAAGAACTGAACATGCTAATATTGTGCTTGCCTGTATGATATTTCTAGGAATTGGCGCGCTTCCTCAGTAATGGATATAAAGCACAACGACTGCAATTACTAGTAAGTGTATATTTCAATAAAACGCTAACATTCTTAACAACCAACTTAATAATGAAAAATGAAAATGCAGGTGCACTAGCTGGAGTGCACACACGACACTTGCTTGAGAAAGTGTTTTTTTTAGTGTTCTCTCATGCGACTGCGCTGTCCTTCCAAAAGTAAAAGCAATGGTGTATGCAATCCGCTTTACAAGTGTGCCACTAAGGAACCCATCTAAAGGTATAAAACGTAATTTAATATATAATATAATAAATAACAAATATAATAAGAATGAATTGAATGAAGTGACAATGTCAAAAGTTTCATAATTCTCTTTTTTATATGTAGTCTATATTTATGAATGGGAGTAAATATTGAGCTAATACCTTATTTTTTAAATAACATATTTGGATCGCCCAATATAACTTATACAATGGCTTTTTATCGATGAACGTGCGCCTCCAATGCTTTAATAGAGTTATTAAAGCTGAATATGGGTGATACAAACTATACTATTAGCATACTGTGCTAGTATAATACCTGGGTCGACCTATGCTCCATAAAAAAAAATAATCAAAGGAATGGTGAAATTAAAAGAAATGCACGGCATATCACCAACAGTTAAATTTATTGTTCCAAGTTTTATTAAAGATTTGAAATTACTGCATCCTAGTCTCGGCATTGATGTAAATTTACCCAATAAATAAAATTCTAGGTAAATGTCTGCTTACTTATCAAAAAATTGTCAGATTTGGGGTAAATTCAGTATATCACCAAATAGTGGCAATATGAATGGAGTAAATACACGAAGTTTAATAATTATTAAACTAAAGCACAAAAGTCTATAGTTATATATGTTCTTGTTAGTTGATTTTTAATAAACTGTGTAAAATATAAACTATCTAAAAAATTACGAAAGTGTTTTATGTTAAGTTGTGCTAATGCATTTCTTCAACAGTATCCTAAATCATTGTCGTACTGTTTTGTTCACTATCTACGTCTGCTATAGAATCCTGGACGTTTTCCTGTTCCTAAAAATCAAGAATCCAGGATGAACTTATCAGATTATGCAGTATTTACCCGCGTATTTTCCCCCAATAAGGAAACATGACATAATAAATAACGAATATAAACCCCATCGGATATTTACCCAACTGCAAACACTTATGCCACAAATACCAGACAATGGGATTTGAATTGCTATCTACCAGTCCTTCTTCAACCACTTCATCATTAATACTTCCGTAAGAAAGGGAATAACATGATTCCGCAATAAGTCTAAATTTCAAAATATGCTTAGCTCTAATTCTTGCACGTGCATTGACTTTTTTGAGGTCGTTGGGTATGGTGCTCCGATGAGGATTTTTTTCGACCTAGTGTCGAAAATTATACGTATTAACAGTTCCTTTAAGAGAAAATGATGCTTCGTTGTAACTGTCTATCGTCAATTCCTAAAATTTAACATGATCAAAATCGTCTTGGGATAATTCTTGAAATAGAATGGGTTTGTAAGGATAAAACTTGCATTGATTCATGTACCGCGAACATTATTATTTAGACAATTGTCGTGTAGAAGGATCCAGATTTTTGATGACTTCTAGCAACACATATCGTTTTTGGTCCTCCTTAATTGCAATCTTTTGTGCTCCAGATTTAGGAAATATTCTCATGAAATCCTTCAAAGTTTTGCTTACAACAGATTGACTATTTGGGTATTCTTTATTGAAAAGGACTCATGTTTCTTGTTATATTCTCTTACTGTCATCATATTCAACCATCATTAGAATTTTAATTCTCTTAGTTTCGGTTAAAGTAAATATCTTGTTATTGTAGAGCAGTGCCAAAATCACTTTTTTACATTATAAATAAATGTCTAACCTATAAATAAAAAAGGTTTGTTTTTTGCCTTTTGTTTAATTATAAAGAAAAAATTAGGAGAGTTTTTATAAAAGCAACTAAAAAAACACATACAGTGTATTTCGTTAAGAGTGCCGGGAACAAAATCAGGTTTCAGAGTGTCCAAACAACACGCACGCCAACATCATAAGCGAGTGTGTTATATAATCGCCATTGCAATTGTATTCGGTGTTTGTTGGCTTGATTAGGTTTTGGATAATCATGTTTTAATGACGTAATGTACTTTTCTCCAACGAAATGCATGATTCCGTTTAAAAAAATTAAATCATAACGTCATAAGTAAAAACTGACAAACAAAATTTTATCTTGCATAACGCAAAAGAATTCTAAGGTCTCGCTAAACAACTTTGATATAAAATGTAGAAGCATTGTTCCATACAATTTGAACACACTGTATGTACACCATGTTGCCTGACAAGAGAAAAACGTTTGTATTATGGGTTTAGAAAAATAATTTTTGTTTATTAAAGCTTTCATTTATTTTAAAACTTACAGTTTACACTAAACTTTTGAACTAAATTTCTTAATACTGTGTGAAATAACGATTTTTGTGATTTTTTTAAGTAGAATTTTTTAAGTTTGTAATGCTTTTGACTTCGTATAGATGAACTACCACCACACGGCATTTTCATTGTTACGAAACTGTTATAAAGAATTTCGGAAAAGAAAAGAACATATTTTACCAGAATAAAGATAGTAACATCAACAGCATTGCCTGCGAAAAATATTATCTACATTTACATTATTATTATTATTATCTACATTATTCTGCATCAAAAATTAGAAAAAGAGCCATTTTGACCGGTATAAAAAAAAATATTTCAAAACAAAAATTTTTAGAGTGGATATTGATTCTTTAAATCCATATTAATCAGTGGTAGTTGGTGATAACGTAAATGGTACCTCAAGAATAAGACACCGATTTCCTCGTGTATTTCCACTGCATATCCTGTACACTGCTTGACAAAAAACTATATGAAGAAATCAAATCGTTGTCTTTGTGCGTTCTGCAGCTTTGCAGCCACAATGCACCAGCCGCCGCTGGTTACACAGTGATGTCGAACATCTTTGGAGATGAACCCTAGTTTCTACAGTTTATTTGACAGTCTATGTATAAAATTATTATAACAAATCTAAAATTGAATATATTGATAAATGTAGATATAACGACAATGAAATTGGTAATGCACTACATGTATGGCATTTAATTTTTTTTTCTATTTTTTAAACTCTTCTGCATTCAGCTCATTATAATTTGAATAATAAACCGTCTTTTTTCCCCAATATTTCGGGCTCTACGCTAGTTGACCTTGCCTTTACACTGGCCAGCGCGGAAAAATATCGATCAACATAGGGTAAAAAGGAGAAAGTTAAAATGTTGAATATGTTTTCTTTTTGCAAATAAAATATTTACTGCGGTCTCATAACTTTTTTCGTATGCGTTAACTTGATGTGATGGATTTTGTGTTTCTTACTTATTGTCTTTTGTGTTTCTTTTACTTAAACGGTTTAAATTAAATAGACTATACCTATACAGATACAGTATTAACCAGAATAATAACAACAAATTTAGCACTTGCGTTGTTAAAAATTAAAAATATTTTCAAATTTGAAACCTTATACGGAGTGCCCATCTAGTACGTGTACGGACGATAATTCTCTTCCTGAACAATTTAGAGAAAAGTATGCAGAGCGTTTAATTTTTGCTGCGCTTAGTTTTTAAATGGAACATCCTATATATCATTAGAATTTTAGATACTCCTCTAGAATTCGTGTCAACTGTTATCAATGTTCAGTATTCCTATCTATCTCAGTTTTTGAGATAAGACATGTTTTCAAATTTTTGAGAAATGTCGCTGCTTCTTCAGCGGCCGATAAACGCACTGGTGATTCAAATTTTATTCGATTGAGTATTTCTTGGAGTTTCAGGTATACATCAAAAAATTTTTGATATCAACCGGAGTCTAAGAGATGGCCATCAAAATTGTTGCCACGTTTGATTCGTCCTATTTCAATTTGTGTAAACAGAACACTCCAATAGATACTTAAGATATTCATTAGGGAAGTTTATGTCATAAGTATTTCTGTTTAGCTAAATTACAAAGTTTTTTAAACAACTTATAGCATGTTCCTATATTTCTTACTATTGAAAAAACTTAGTATGCGGCGCTAAATAAATCTATTCATTTTATATTGAACTCTAATTAACATTTGTCTACTTGTTTTCGCTATTTATTATTTATACATAAAGGTTAGCTTATTAGACAATGTATTCAGGAAAGTGATGGTTACTTCAAGTAGAGGATGAAATTGTACCAAAAAGATAACGTTTAGACATTGGCTTTAATGAATATTTTTAGCGAAACAAAAGTTTATAGTGTTTCCTCACAGTACTCTACGATTTTAAACGGAAACTTCTGTATAGCTTTATACTTAATTCACTAGAGAAGACCCATTTCAGGTAAAGGGAAATGTTTACAAAAAGATTCTAGACGAGCTTCTCTAGTATATTTTATAAAAATATACAGGACGTTCCACTTAAAAAGATTGAAACAACATGATTTTAATATTTCCGTATATACAGAGTGATTGAAAAGTGGCGAACCAGAGAATTATTAATTTCCGCTTCTAGATATAAACCAGTGTGAGTTTCATATGTTTATTTCTAATAATTTTCGAGATATGCATTTTGTCCTTAATCACTTGTAGATACCTCTTTTCTACAAAAAATGCAAATACCCTGTAGGGTAGAATTTTGAAGATTTAATTACGTACTTAGCTCTATCTCTTTCATTTCATTTCTTGAATAACAGCAGCTCTTTGTTTTTTATTTTTAATAAAATTTATATTTTCCACTGTTGAAATGAATAAAATTTTCTTATGTGAGACACTAAAATTTTGATGGTACCATTTTAGCCAATTAAATCATTTATTAATTTTTTTTTAATTAGGTGTTATCATTTTAAGAAATTGAAACTAGAAATGAGGGAAACTTAAAATTGATCCAAAAAATGTGTTAATTATTTAACAATCAAGGGTAATCCCATGACAAGACAAGATCATATAGACAATTAAAAACATTGATTGTAGTATTTTACAATATCAGAGTAAATTTTCAAATAAAAGTTATGGGAGTAACTATTAATTCCTAAAAATGACCATATGTTTAATTTGATAAGAAAGCGTTGCATAATTGTTCCATCAATACTTGCTGCGCCTCGCCATGCTCTTTCATTCAGCATGATCTCACCGCAAATTTTCGGAACATCCTCGATGAAAATAGAAAGTATTTACCTACATTTAGTACTTGCACCGAACTCTGTTACGTCTTTAGGGACGTAAAAATCCATTACATCCCGCTGTCAAGGGCAACCAAGCTAAATCGCACTTAGTTCCTCCAATCAGGGAAGTAGCGATTCACTTACGTAGCCGATAGTAGAAAAATATATTTTACTAGCTTTCTAAGGACTACAATATAGCATTAATATAATTTTTCTAACTTAAATAGTGTACATCCATTCAACAGAATCCCCGTGCTTACTTGCATAAGTCAATAAATGAAAACAGTAGGTACAAAGAATTCCTCAACAAATTGTTAACGCAAATACACTTATCCCGCAATCAACTGGCTTTTTTTCAGTTGCCGATTCGCATTGCGCTCTATGAACTCGGCTAGTTTAATGAACTAACTCATCCAATCGATTCAACATTGTATGCCTTTAATAAGGGAGAATGTGGCATTAAAAGTTAAAAATAAAGTTACAACTACCCTAAACCTTAATTTGTACAAATGGTTACAGTATTTATAGGTTTCAATTCAATATATATAGAAAATCGAGCTAATAAACAAATTCCAATATGTTATTTAGATATATTGATAACTACATATAAAAGTAAATACATTAATTACACTATATAATATTTATATAACTTAAATACATATTATTTTTGATACAAAAGCAGCGGAATTGTAAAAATACTACGCGTATAAGAACAATTTCTACTGCCAAGTTTCGTAGCTACAGTTCTCCCACCTTGTGGCGAATAGAACATTAACGTTCTGGACTATTTTAAAATGTTCGGTCGATCTATTCTCGGTGCGTGGTAAAAACTTTTATATTTTACTAAATAGTTTTCATTCTTAAGCTATATACGGTATATAACATGATTTTAAAATATGAAAAAAAGTTCAGTTTTTTTTTTTCAAACGTTAAAATGAAATGAATAGCTGTGAATTTTCTGAAATAACGGCCTGAAAATAATACATATATATATCCAACATAAAAAGCGTAGAAGTACGGCATAATTTTGAAACTCCGAAGCGCGCTAGAGTATTTCCAGCTAACCTAACCTTTCTGTTAAATGCAGGTGGGCCGATGTCGCACGATCGCCACCGAGGACGCTCGAAACACGCAGACCGGTCTTGAGCGTGGTTGAGTTGAAGTTTAGACCGTATATTGCTCCGTCGGATGATAGTTCATGCTGTATGTGAAAGTGTATACTTCATGTGACATGTTGCACCACGCAACAATGATTACCCTTGGTCCCAATTAATCATGTGGTTTGAATCTCAGGTAAGTTATGATTTATATAATATCGAAAAGTGCCTATTGTATATATTCCTCGAAATTACCACCATTTCGTTATATTCAACGCGTTTGTTACTAATACCTTTATCAAGGAGTGAACGCTTTTGCCAAGCGTGAAAAACCGCCAATTTCGCAATTTTCAGTATAGAAATTTATTTTTGTGTTTTATACGCTGCATTCGCATTGAAATCGGACAAACTCATTTCCCACGTCAAACAGACGCTTCGGACAAGACTTTTCAGTGCGAGTCACATGAAAATGTTTCAGTTTTCAGTCAAAAATGTTTACTTTTGTGTTACACGTGACAACTGTCAAACTCGATCTAGTTACCTATGGTATCTCCGCATGTGTTTTGTTTTGAAACGGCGGGATCGCAGTGCATTGAAATGGTTTTATGCATAGTGGACCAGTTGAATAGCGGTCAATATTGCGAAGGCGACATTGTGCGCAGCACGAACAGTATTCGGTTGGCCGATTGGACATTTGTCTTGTAGTCCAAGACGAAAAAGTGGTAGGGGAAGGCGCCACTCAGACAGTTTACTGTTTACGACGTTACCTATGATTTTTCGCAATTAGTATAGATGCCGATCGTTTGTGGGAAAATTCGGTAAAATATTTTCCGTCGTTTTTCCACATCTATGTAGTGTTTCGAGATTTTATGTATCTAATTGACGATTATACTTATTTACTCAAGATTACACTTATCTCCCGTTAAGTACGCGATAAGATTAAACGATTTATTGGCAACTTTTATTTTCCTTCTACTACGCGGAATTTTGAGGTTATGGGTCCGTGTTTGTATGCGCATTTGCGGATCGACGTAATTTTTATTCCTACTTTTTTCAGTAACTTATCCAATGCCATTTGTTTCTATTTAATATATAATACCTACCACATTTTTCGAAAATTGCTATTATAGCGCGGGAACTAGACTCTCATAATTTCGAAACGTAGTCGAACAAAAACTAGCGGAATTCTTAAGTTACAATAAAAGCGCGCACTAAGCATGGCCTGCTTTCTACTCAGATAGAATTAATACCGTTCGTTAGTTATACGCTCTCCAACGTTTCTGCAAATAACCTAAAACATTTTTAACATTATCTATTGATTTTTTCTTTCTATACAAATATTTTTAAGCATATAAATTAATTTTTTTAAATTACGTCATTACTGTTTGCGCCAATTGTATTCTTTAAATTTTTTCTTATTATAGTGAAAATAAGAGATATTTCAGTTCTTTAAAGAAGCGCAAATTAAATGTTTTTACGAAATTACTGGCGTAATTTAATTGTCAAATCATCGCGATTTCTTCGGGGCAGTTGAAGCAATTATATTCCAATTTGAAATCCTATTGATTGTTGTGACTTTTGAACAGCGGTTCTAAATAACAACGCTTGGCATCGTTACCATGGACACGGTGGGCGTAACTAGTGCTATTCGTATTAGAATGACAGAAGTTCATTCAATAACCTGCAGCGTGTGCGTTTTCCACGGTCTACCTGACTTGAAATTTATACTACGCTGAGAAAATCTATTGTAAATATTACTCTTGCAACCGATGGAACGGTTACTATTTTCATAGCAGCAGCAACGAGCGGTGTAGAGTTAGCACGCTTTACGTTAGTATGTACCAGCGTGACTTTCTCTACAGTTATTTTCTAGGCTATTATACAGGGTGAGTCAGCGGCGTATGATTCGACTGAATTTGTCGAAAGGCTGTTGAAAATACGCGCTATGATTCACGACTTACGCTTTGGTTTCTTGTTATGAACAGTGGGAAACCCTAAACTATTACGTCACAATGTGTGATTGGACAAAATTTACTAACTCTAGCGATTTAAATTGCCTACCCCTGTCGCATAGTAACCATTTATTTTCTTAGTTTTTATACAAACGGGTAGGCCATGTTTGTTTTTTCTTTTTTTTTTACGAGATAGCAATGCGTACATTAGGAATTATGGATTTAATTTAAACTATAAAATTAATCAATGTTCTGTATTTTATTTAACATTCGCGATAGATAAAAATTTGAAAATATCACATCAAATAACAAAAAGATCTTCCGTCCATCTGAAAATGTAAAAATTGAAAACGGTTCACTCAACGTACTACTGCATTAAAAAGTACGTAAAAAAAATAAAATGCATATTTTTTACTATTAACAATAGTTTATACCGAGGATCCTCAATGGGATTGGTATCGATCTCCTGGGAATCGATAATATTTTAAAGGGGGTCGATTGACAGTCAGTAGCCGGAATATGCATTGAACATTACACTACACGATGATTAAGCGCGTGATCAGCGGGGAACAGAAGCGGGCTTTATTCAAATCAATAACTTGCTACGAACAGAAGCGGGTTGAATATTTTTGAACTAGGTGGTTTAAGAATTATGTTAAACAATTTTTAGGCAAATATGAAAAAAAAAATTACCAAGACATCAAGCATTTGCATTGTATATGATATAGAAAAATGTAAAGGAGTCGATGTTTGTTGGAATAAAATTTGTGCAAGTCCGCATACTTGGATACCGCCAATGAAAGAAATGGATATATGTATATACCTGCCTTAAATAAATCAAAATTATAGTGAGAAATGCATTCTACAATTCCCGCTATATTTATTACTAAAAGGGCTGCTCTGGAATAGGATGACTGTATATCTGTCATTACAGGATGTTAAAAAAAGATATGTAAATACTCTCACTCTGCGCCAGGGCGCCCAATGAAAAACACTGGAAGACTATTAGATTTGTAATGACTTTAATAATTTCATAATATCGTTGTTTCTACCATATAAGCAAGGGTATCGTCAAACACGAATGTAAAGAAAGAAAGGAAGGACGTTTTTGTTAAAAAAATGGTTAATAATGAGCATTGTGCAATTTATTTGTTGGAACCATTGCAGTGTCAGAAAACTGTAAAGTTTAATGAATACCTTATTCAACTAATCGAACTCACATTCATTGTTATGGGGATCATTTTAATGTAAGCAAATGTTACATAGCTCTTTTTGGCAGCTATACTTAAGCCCAGCGCAAATTGAATTCAGCACATGCCCAGTTTACGTGGGTCGTAGATTCGATATCTATATTAAATTGATAATGAAAAACTTATTTGTGCGGTATAAGAACGCGCGGTGTTGTATTGGACAAAACATTCCGACTATATGAAAACGAAACTTCAAGCTAAACTGTGGGACAAAATAGAGCCATGACGCCTTCTTCCGCCTAAGTACTTAGTTCGTCTATCTTTTTACTTTTTTCAGTTAATAAATGCAAAATAACTAGATATTCGCAGATCGAGTAGAAGCGTAGTACACGTCTACATAGTGGAACTGCCTGGGCTGGGTTAGATAGGCGGTGTTTTGTTACATTCGTGGGCGTGGGACTACCGTGGGCTGGGTGTCGCTAACCACGACGTGTGCTGCGCTAGGCCTAAATGTTACTCAAATTTAAAAGCAAGTGCCGTATCAAATCCATAATCTACGATGATAATACAGTAAAACATCGAAGAATTAATGTTGAGTATCTTTGACTTAAATGACAGACGCATAATAAATTATATAATTAAATACAACCCGAATAATGATATCTTCCTTACTTCGTACCGAAATAATTCATAATTAAAGAAGGGGCATACCTACAACGATTTAATTTTTCGAGCGAACTGCAAAGCAGCCTACTCGTGATCCGAATAACATGGCACCAACCGCTGACACTTCTTAAAACACGTGATTAAGATTTTAATTTTAGGGATTTTTAAAAGCCTTTTCCCTACTAAAATATCGAAATTTAAATGAAAATTTCTTGAAAGTTATTTATCTGTACCTATTTCTAAATTATCATTACCTCAGAAGCACAAGAAAATCTCAGTCAGCTTTCCTATTGATGTCTTATTTTCAATAGCAAACACCAGTGAAAAACGCACTTTTTACGTTTACGTATTTCTTAAAAAAAAAACACTCTTTATTTAGATGTATTGCTTCTATTACTTACTGTTATTATAAAAAAAGAGCTTTCCTAGTATAGAAAATAACGAGAGTTACACAGTAAATTTTACGAAATAAATATTGATGTAGATAGAAATACCTACCTGTAGTTCCAAGCACATTTTTATTAATTTGTTTTAGCAATTCTGATAGTGAATAAATCACTTGCATTTTCAATAATAACAATGAAACCGGCTGTCTCCGTACGCTATACATACAAACATATAGTAACGTAGTAATCGTATTGTAGTAGGAAGTGCGTAAAAAATGATAAACAATTTCATTCATAATTGTATAGAATTTTTGTTGGACGAGCGAGAGACTAAGAGAGAGAGTGATGCATAAATACATAAGTAGCATCAGGCAGCAGCATTTATTATCTAAAGTAAACACGAACGTAAACAAAACCGTAGGGATTCCACCCGTGATGAAATGGCGCGTCGACATTGAAATCGCCGAATATTTTTCCGGTATCTGAAATTACGTAACTATACGTGTAGAGAAGTTGTCTAGTGTGCGGTGACGCTATAAATTAAATATGGAGCAGTTAATAATAACGCAGTTGGCCTGGTCCGTCGACAGATTGTAAACAATCGCTATCGGACGGAACGACGTCGATGGAGTAAACTATACGGTATACAATGCCGGTCGTAACAATTGGCATATACACAATGTCCGTTGGTATCGACGTGAAATTATGTTTGCAATTATGTTGTGCTACACACTCTTATGTATGTGTAAACTTATTACGGCGATCCGTCTAGTACATGTAAAATTGATCTCGAAAATTAATTATATACTCACAAAAAGCAACAATTCTCAAACATTACTCAGTTTATAAATTCATCTCGTTTTATCTCGTATCAACCATGCATACTTTTGAGGTTAGGATATATTTAATTTAAAATGAAAAAATTCACAACCGGATGCGATAACTTGGCTTATATTGGGCTAAAATAAGTCGTTTGTCATTTTTTTCCTCCACCGATTCAGAATCATTCAAACCAGTCCCTCTTGTAAGTACTATAGACAATATTGGTTAATCGGTTCAGGAACGGTTCGAAGGTAAAAGAAAAACAAGCCTAGTGCAATATTTTGCATTAATTCTTTCTTTCTTAATAATTTCCCACTACAGTATATGTTTATTAATAAGCTCATAGGTAATAATTTTGAAATATTATTACCAAAGATTATGACAGAGCCATCTATCCCATTCTGTGGAAAGGGTATAATTTGAAAAAATAAGCCTTTTCTTATGAGACGAATAGATACATATATCTTGGTCACCTCTATATATAAATTTGTATAGCTGTCCACAAATACAACGATTTGACTTATTAAATAGCACTCGATCTTCAAAAGCCCAACCCTTATAATCCCCTTCAAGTACGGGTAGTTCGCAGGGACGTATTCACAAAGATTATTATACTAAAGATCTATTATAAAAACATTGATGTTCGATTCTAAAATATATTGATATAGTATATACGTACTTACATTTTTAGGGTAAACATATGTTTAACACTAAATGCCATTATTAGTACATTCCTGCAAGGAAATTGTAAATGGTGGATTATTTATTTAAACGAAACATAATTTCTTTCCTATTTAAGAAAATCCAATTTCTCCGTATATCTGCGGCACCAGGTAGTGGATAGTCCCCTTTTAAATCATCAAAAATCGAATCGTTATATCGATGGCTATGCTATACGTACAAAATATTCAAAAGAAAGAAGAAAAATTGTAACACAGAAAAATTTGCGATGTTCCATTATTATTAAAAAAAAACTGATGGTTTGCATCAGTAACTAAACGATGGCTACTAAATGGCCTCGCCAGTCATTATTTCCGAATATCTCGAAAACGAGACGCACACAAACAGAAATTTTTATCAAATTAAAAAAAAAAAAACGAAAAATTACTGCAGTTGCTGCTAACTGTCCAGCAACCCTCATTCAGGGAATGAGCATAAAAAAAACCTTGACAGCAAAAAGCGTTAGTCTAGTCAGATTAAAAACAAAAACCTAAAATCCGGAAACAGCGTGAAGTTGAGCTTCACTTTTCAGGCTTGATTATCTCAAAAATGAAACCAACAAAAGAATAATAATTTACGACACAAGTCAACACAAAACGGGTACAACACGTTGGTACTTGATGATTTTTAGAAATCGAAAGTGGCGCGGCCAACTCTTCGCCCCCTATCCAAGGCAATTTATCATTAATCCAAAGCCTACACTGTAATGAACACAAAATTAAAGTGTCATTTATCCGTGACGTACACTCAAGTGTGTAAAAATAGTTTTACGTTTATTTTGGAAAAAATTGAACATGGTTTGTTTTAATTTTTAATAAATTTTTATCTAATTTTCAATTTTACTTTCATAATTTATTTTTTTTGCAAATTTATGCATGGAAAAGATTAAAACTATGTTCATTGTTATATACATTCAAACAATATTCTAGAAATTTGCCATTACAAACAGTAATTTATGAAATAATAACTGAAGCAATTTAAATTAAGTAAAATTACGAAGTACTTTGTTTCGTTATCACTAAATAATAGATTTACAAAAGGATACGACCAATATATCCTACATAAATATTAACGCTTGTGTTGCACATTGCCGATGTGCCAATCTCTCTGTTAACCACTGTATGGTGCTGTATACATAGATCTATACATTCGCACGAAAAACAATGAAGCGCAGCCAACTGGATAATAAAAACATCATAAATCGGCAAATCACCGCTCATCAATCACGAGATCAAACTCTCCTCGCCACTGACCTGTCCCAACTGACGGATGGATGGATGCGATGAATGAATGAAGGAGCAGGTAATGTCACACTTCCGATAATGAAGCGGCGATTGGGTCCACAACACGTGGTGCCCGCCCCTCTGTCTGTTTTTATTGCATTATTGGCTGCTCACGTGTGTACCACTAATCTAGTACTCCGTGCCGACAAGTGACAGTCGGCACGCGCCAAACCTTGCTTTGCAAACTGCAATTGTCATGTCTTTACTCTCCTCGACCGAGAGACGAGACGCCGGGGTTAGTGTAAAACGTGATCCGAACTATACGACGGAATGCCCATGTTATGAATGAAATTCCGGTCTGTGTGTATGTATGTTGAAGAAGAATTTCGACTTCTCACACGTATATGTATGTACTCGTCCGTGTGTAATGTATATATTCACATACATAACGATACAATCGATATTCAGATAAACGCCATGCACTATTACGTATACGGACTTACACACAACTTGCGTTGCTTTTTTTAGTCGATAAATTAATTGCCGTGGGCGGTGGATAGTCATACTTCGAAAATTGACTGGCGCTCATCATTCAAGATCATTTAAATTTATTAATCTCTTTCAATCCGAGCTTCATTTGGGCCACGGTCAAGCTAGAACAAACGAATTCTAGGTGCACGCATTCTAATGTTTTTCGAACTACCCAAGATATGATAACTATTTGTATAGGTACTTGTTGGTTATAAGTTAAAACCATGATTTTCTTAACCGCTTTATCAATTTAAGTAAATTCTGTTCCTAGCTATAGATAATTCAATTGATTATAAAAATGTTTATAAAAAATCACCATATGGCGAACGAAAAAGCGAAAAGACATATTTTATTATAACAATGTTACAGTAATTTCTATAATTAATACAATGTATAACCAAGAATCGATTTTAATTTAATCACAGTAACGTACCGAATTCCTTGTTTTCGTATTTCAGGAGAATAGATATGGTTAAAATGAAATTCTCCTATACTCAAATGTTGTCTTTTAAGCTCGAAAAGGATCCAACCAATCAGAATAGAACAGTGAACAATCTGATCTGGAGGTATTCGCCGCAATATACATACTTAAGGCAGAATGAACAAAATAGTAACTTTTTGATATGAAAAGTACCCAAATGATTTGCATCCAAATAGCACTAATAAACCAGTTGATTTTTGACCTTGTTGATTACAAAGTTGAAATTGATAACTAACATTTCGAGTCATATATTTTTTTTGTATTCAAATTTAAATCATCATAAATTTATCATTCAATGCAGGATATAACATATTGCTTTACCAGTTAACGTCATAGAGAATAATGAAACATTGAAATATAAAGCAGCTTACAATACAATATCGAAAAACATAAAATAGAAGATAGTAAAACATGTAATGTTTCTGAAAATGTTTTTTCTGAAATTCTGAAAAATTCAACATATGTTCCCGAGTGAACATATATAATATGTTGAATCTGGTTGAACTTATACTTGGATCAAATTTATAGAGCATCATATAGGTATGAGTAGGTAAAAATAGAAAAACAAGAACTTACTACAATAATGCAAACAATAAGGGTAACATAGGCGAGAGACTATTTTCCTGGCCGGCAATCGGGTCGGCGAAGAAATAGAGCAAATTTGATCTATTTTATCGGTCCAATATTGTTGTCGGTCGTGTGTTCACACTCACAATGTACATCCTAAACCGTACCTTGTGTGTGACAAAATTGTCGTTCAACGACCGTCTGTCGTCCAAATAGATATTCAATAAAACGCTTTAAAATAAAAAGAAAATCGTAAATATGTGGACATTTTTTGATTCCAGATTCGAAATAAGTTGCTAACAGTGGTGGCTGGCGGTACTATAAACGGGAAGCCAATAATCAATAACAAGGCTTCAATTTCCTCGTGTATTTCCGTTGCGCAATACAACAGACTTAAAAAACATCATTTTCTATCTATCTATGACTATCATGTTGCGATGGGCCCTCCAAATGTTTTTATCTTCTGCTCAGTTACTTGTTATTAAAATATAAATGTGGTAAACTCTACAATGAATTCGTCAAATGCACAATTTAACAATTTAATACGTATATGCGACTATTGGCCTCCACATGTTCACTGTAGGGTTAATTTTGGTAAGTTAGTGTGATGCCCCTATTTTATTCAAAATTCGTTAGTTCTGTTGGAATTAAAAATTAGAAAATTCCCTAGATTTTTTCTTCGATGTAAGCCGAATAACACACAATTCAAGTTGGAGATCTATCTTTTGCAAACGCCGCAATGAAAAACCACTCTAACATATGAACATATAAATAGAAATAAGTATATTCCATATAATTAACAAAACTTTGCTACTATTTAAGAAAAAGAACCATCAAGATAATTATCTATTATGATAGATACTTATGAGTATAATGTTTATTGCAAAAGTATTAATTAAATATAAGAAATCACGCCTTTTCATTAATATCGAAATGATCGAAAAGTGCTGAAAAACTCGAAGAATCGACGCCCTAAATGTTAACGTTGCACATGCAACGAGATCTAATTCACCTGCAACAAAACAAATAAAAATTCAAATGATTGCAAACGCAACAAGTAGTTTCATTCTAAAAATTTCCATAAACACAACTTCTACACAGAATAGTTGCATTATTGCGAGCAGGAATTTTTATCGTTTCACCTACGTTCCAGTTGGTATACCTGTATCAAGCGCATTTTTCAGTTCAATTAAAACAGTTACTTCATTTTAACTCTATTTCCTGTGGCGTGCATACCTGATCCGTGCGTTTAGTGATTGAAAACGTAGACCGAAACAGAAAATATATTTGTTGGGAATTTTGGAAAGATTTTTTTTAGTGGATATTAATTCCTTCTAATTCTATCGTTAACATTTTCGATACCCACAGATAGGTTTGTATACGTTTTGTGTGGTAACCTGCACAGTCCAGCTGCTGTCATGCGAACTGTGTAGGCCACGTGGTCTTCAGTGGTCGCCTTCTAAGTTGGCCACGTTTAGACAGCGTCAAACAGCCGCTAGACAAGCGACTATCGGTCTTACAGTAATAGCTTCTATTCCGTTCCAACTATATTGGCCCCTGCAATCCTTTGTGTTAATACGTGCGTTATTTTTAGGTTATGATTCTACTACTCAGACACTGCGTTAGTTCGTGGTTTATGGACTTGTTTTTCTCGGCACTGATGCGGGTGTTCTAATTGCCGTATATTTAAAGCAATTATAATCTATTGAAAAAATTATTTATTCTTAAATCATATTTTTGAACAATACGTTCTATTTTTGTAATTCTTCCTACGTACTAAATTCACGAAATTATATATTCGTTTAATTAAGTATAACATACTTTGATAGTAAATAAATATGTAAACTGGAAAAATATTAAATGAATAAACTTACACAACCAATTGATGACAAGAGAAAGAAAAGAATGCTAAAATGAATTTTAAATTTAGTACAATTTCTGGTTTCAAATATAGCATGAGCTACTAGTTACTTAATACAAATATTGTCTTCCAAATCTTACCGTGTTTGTTCGGCTGATATACTTGACGTTTTGTAGAAGAAGCTTTTAAAGACTTAGAAAAAACTTCTAAAGAAGCTAATATGGTCAGTAAACATCAACTTTATTAGTGAGAAAGAATCCAACAAAGCAGGGGAGCATTATTTCAATGAAAAAGAGTCGCGAAAGCCAATATTCAACTAGTAGACGCTTAATGTAATAAGAATGTAAAGTACTTCTACTTGAGGCCTCGCTTTGTGCTTAGTAAAGGTATATTATTGATATGAATCAAACATTGTAAAAGAACCATTACATCGACACCATGTAACTATAGTTTTGGGTGTAAGTATATCAAACTTCATAAGAAATATGCTGGAGATCAATTAATGAGATTATTTGTTTAAGCAAACAACTTAAAGAGAAATCTTCCAGGATTTTGACAGCATAACGGCAATAATGCAATTATATTTTCCAAAATATGATTGAGCTGTTTCTTTTGTTATTCTTATATCTTATAATATCTTTTTGATATTGTAATGCATTTTTAACCGAAAGTTACTTAAAAAAATAAATCCTATATGTTACTAACAATAAGTTAAATGCTGTGCCCCCGACCGTATAACATGGTACGGAATAAACCCGTAGCAAGAAAGTTCGAATCGGATCGTGTTTATTATATGCTATATACACGCTGCTACAACGCGAAGCGAACCTACATCTGCGTAATGCGAGCGTCGCTAAGGTCGAATATCGTTCGGCGTCCGCATAAAACAATTGTGAAATGAACGATTGTAGCCTCTACAGCTTTCCCCTTGCCTGGGCCTCTTGTTCCTACGATAAGAGAAAACACGTCGACCGTAGATTGGATCGGCTCGGTGCGGTTGAGGCGTGCACGAACACACCCGAACCACGTCCGACAATGCACGTTCGCCTCCAGGTCGTTACGAAAGAAGGCCAAGCGGTGAACTTTTCTCCGACAAGAGTGCAAAGATACTGACGTAGCTTGCAATCGCATACACAAGAAAAAACACCGATTTGTCGTTTGATTCGTTGATGCTGCGAGGCGCTATCGCGCTACCGACAGGGTCACGTGACATCGCAAGCTTCACTTGTTTGAATGCGTACACGTGGTCCGCGAGAGAGCTTTGGGCTTTATTATCGCAGCAGCGGCAACTAGCTAGCACACCGTTACTCATCTGTTTGATCAAACATGTCTGCATAAAATGCCCACCGCTTCGCCTTACGGGAGAAAGAGACGAGAGATGTTCATAGGCGAGAGAAGGACGTAAGGAAACTTTCGCAAGAAGTTATTTTCGGTTTTCATAATGCCAGTTTCGCAGCAACTTGAATATTTTCCTCTTCGTAGTTGCCACCGTCTCCGCGTTATACAAGTTGAAATATTTAAGCCGATGTATGTATTTATAAGAAACGCAATACTTCATTTCTCTATTTATTAAGCAACCGACAACATCTGAAAGTTGTAACAAAGAAAAAACAATATTCCAACAAAACTAAAAACGAATTAAAAAAAAATTAATTATATTACCAACCACGTGTATTTTTTGTTTCATCAAGAGAGGGTTTGGCAGTATTGATATCGGATATTTCAGAGTAGGCGGTGCTACTGCGCGTAAAGCTCGTCGCGTTAAAACATCCAGAATAGGAAAGCTCCGAATCGTTGTTTTCGAAAAAACGCACTGCAGGAATGGCGTATCGTATAAGCTCTTCTCCTCGTGAATTGACGAAAGTCTTGCGTATAGTACCTACGTACGTAGTCGTGATACATTCCCTCCTTTTAAATTATTTGTAAAGAATCATACAACATTGTATATTTATTAATACAAAATTATACTCAATTCGCAATATATAATTCAGATACGATATCGCATATATACGGCGTAGATATATTTTTGTACATTAAATAAATTACAGGCAACGTATAATGTAGCATGGTGGTGACGGCATATGGTGGGGGCAACGTGAAATGCTATTGGCTCGTTGCCATAGCAACGCGCCTACTCACAAAAACAAAATCCGGTGCTTGGTCCCAGCTCGCTAGATTTTCTCTCGCTTGAAACGTTCTACACGTTTCGTATATTTTCTTTTTTCCGTAATTACTTTTCGTTTATCTTTCGCTTGACGTGGGCGACGTTTTTGCCCGAACTTTGAGTAAAATAGAGGGTTCGGGAATATATTTTTGGGCTATTTTGAACTTTCTCCCTCTGCCCCAACCTATATATGTATGTATATGAGAGCAAATTAATGGAGGAAAACAGCTTTGAGATGAGAACATTTTAAAAGTTTGTTGTTATTCTGCCTGATTCAATCCATAGTCCCAATTAAAAGTGTTTTTTCAAAATAAAAAGAAAAAGATACACGTGCAACTTTTGCTTCCTTTTTATTATATTAATTTAGAAAAGAAAATGTTTTGGTAACGATGTTTTAAAACGATAATAAGCATTTTGGCACCGTCTATTTTTCCAAGTAAACACTGTTAGTGCATAATTTGTTAATGCAAACCGTACAGCTAAAATATTCTTATTGACCGTACCATGTACGTTTTGACCAGTATTCATAATAATTTGCTTCTTTTGATTTATTCATCTAAGATTACTTGGTCTGGATCAACTCAAACTGTTGGTCAGAAATTACACTCTTATTACAACTTCATATAGACGCTTATTGAATTAACATATGCCTACTACTACACGTAGCGTAACGCAACCATTTATTATTAGATAGATCAAGTTTGTACAACCAATTCTTGCCTCTTATATAAAGAGATAGATACGTATCAATGCACCAACCAAAATAAAATAGGGAATAGTCGCATGGTCTTCCGCAATTTTTTTTTGAAAAGTCTATGACGCAGGGATATTTTAATCCTGCTTGCTCCTCGTGTCATTTTCAATGCTTATAAATGAAGGGCAACCTGCATACCATCACCGTATTAGAAAAAGACGAACGAATGATGGGAATTACCAACGTTATAATAGCAGGAAGGCCGGGAACTTTTTACTATGTAGCGCGAGAATTTTACGCACAACGTACAGGCAGAGAGCGTGCGGGTTATAGCGTGCATCATATATAGACGTTGGATTTAGTGTAGTCATATCTACATGTTACAATACAAGTTTCTTTCTATGAGGATTCATTTCTCTTCGATAATATTTAAATTATTAATTAATCTTTTTTAAATTAAATACTATCATAGTTTTATAACGAAAGGACATTTTTTAGTCCCGTAATTCGCGTATAACCTCAATTTTATTTTATATATAGCTATAGCGCCTGTGCGTTTTACTCGTTGTATGTGGAAATTTCCAACTTGAGCTCGGCTGATGTAACAACGATGGTGTTACTAACTGCGCAGGCTTGTGAAACGTGAATCCCCACCCCAGCGCCAGTCATTCTAGCTACCCTTATCTCCTTGCCAGGGATCCTCAAACTGTTCACCGACGTAATTAAAAATTTAAGGCCAAGGAAAATATAGATTTTATATTAAGTTTTAATATTAATGTTACACGAAAAATAGCAAAATAATTTTATTTAAATCGCATCTTACTTTCGTTGCTTTGCTAAGTATGTAAAGGTAATAAGGCGGTCTTCTTATAGTTATATGAACAAAAATTTGATTAAATTGTAAGCTAAATTATGAGCTTTTTAGTATTTACTAGCATAATACAAATTAACAAAAAAAGCTGGTGTGTTAGGACCCAATTACCAGACACGTACGAAAAAGTTGTTTCAAATTTTGGATTATTGATTATTAGAACATTAATGGCAATTATTATCCGTATATTTCATCATTATTTTCAAAAATATAACCGAATAAGATTTCGATTTGAATAGACATAGGCGAAGGAACATTTTTAGAACTGCTGGGTGATTCAGAGATATATATAACGCGCGGCTGCCTGGCGTTGTAGGTAGGGACTGCGACCCTTCCTAACCGACAAGGGCTGTCACCCCAGTCAGGGGCCCTAAAGCTGGGCCCCAAATGTTAATCCCTCCACAGTTACTACTACGTATAATGAAAATACTGTATTTTAGCTTTGACTCATTTCGAAATTCATCCCCTGTTCTCTTCTTCGTTCGCGTTTGTTGGGAGAAAGGGACTTTATTTCGTTATTTCTGCAATTTCCTAGCGAACTGAAGAGAGACCTTCGACTAAGCGAGATAGAGGACGATACGGTACACTAGACGATTGGTCGATGTTTCGGAACGTAGAATTTCTTTTTTTTTTCGTTGCCTTTGTTTAACTCATCCACTTGGTTATTGTTATTTTTGCCGGTATTAGAAATTGATTTTTTTAATTTCATTCATTTAAATATTTTGGAAGGAGCAGTAAATAGTTAACTTCTGGTAGGTTCTAAAGAAAATGTAAGGTGTTTTAGGAGCTGAGTCTTACAATGGGCTTTAGCTTCAATTGGAAAAGGACAACGAAATCGTTGTTTTTTCGAAGTCTCTATTTATTTATCCTCAAATAAGCAATCGTGGTATTCAGTTAATAATTTGATGAGAAATTTTTATTTAACGTTATAAAATATATTATTTTACAAACTCACTGGAAAACCATTGGCAACCTAAAAGATGTCGCACAACTAATAGAATTGTTAAAATTCGTGTTTTCCAAATACTTTTTACATTTTTTAATACTGATTTTTGTGGTGAGTTGCAAACGCATCTCATAAGCAACCTGTCTAAAAGTTGCACAATTTTTAAATTATTTAATTATTATTAATTAATATATAATTCAATTTGGTACATATTGAAACCAAAATTAAAGAGATAATTCCTCTGCAAGAAAACTAAATACCCGGCGTAAAGTCTACATTTACAATTGTAAAGTAAATACGTGATTTCCCTAAAATCACTGCAATCCTCTTAAGGTAATCTGTAATTCTTGTGCGAAACGTAGTAAACACAACACGCCAAGTGAGACGAAAATGCAACCGATTCGCAAAAAAATTATTTTCTCTAATATGGAAAAAAGCTAGGAAAAAACTTGTGTTACGAATTAGTTGTTTTTCGTTTTTGTGAAAATTGCAAAATGTGGGTTGCGTGTGCATCCCGTTTGGCCCGAGAAAGATTAAATGACAACTCCCGTTCTTTTTTTTAAAATTTTATTTTGATCTAAATGGTAGCACCAGAATTTTAATACCTCACATAACAAAATTTGTGAATAAAAATAATTTAAAGCGTGGAAAATATAACTTTGATTAGTAACAAAAAGAAAAGATAAATGCTATTATTCAAAAAATTAAATGATTGTTTCCTTTAAATCAAATAGAATCTATGTTGATAGATAGACAGGTATGAAAATGAACGTGTCCATGCTTTCTATTATTAATAAATTGATATTTCCACTCTTTAAATGTCTTTTATTCCAAGATTTTGTTATATCAGGTATTAAAATGTTGATACGATATAGACGATTAAATAATTTACTAAATTAAAGTTACCATTAAAAAATTGATTACCACATTATTGGAAAACCGGAAATTGGGAAAACTTAAAATTGATCAAAAATGTTTATTTTAAAAAAATCAAATTGACCTGTCCAAGTATTTCTTCGAAAAACCTATTGCCTCAAATTTGATGAATTTATTTCATAATTTTGCCGCGCAGTGTATAATTGTCATCAGATCTGTAAACGATTTGGAAAACTGCGCGATGTAGGTATACAAATTCCTGCGCTTCTACGTATATACAATACTTGGAAAATTTTAAAACCGACATTCAGTGTAATGGTTCAACGCAGATGCGATAAAACCAGGCTGTTTTACCTGAAAATTCTCTAAACTGCCCGTATGGTCCTCACAGGTATCTGTTGAGGTCGTTCGTAAATGCAAAGCCAGGTACGTTGTCTCGTCCCTTCTTTGCTCATCGTCTCCTAAACAATATTATGGCGTGTCGGGGATGTTGTACAGTATAGGTAGGGCTAAGGATTTTTTGCTCCTTTAAATTTTTTCCAAGTACGCATTGCCATATTGTTGATTATTGCCTGTTAACGAATTTCGTTATCCTTATGAAGGCTTTCATCTTTACGGGTAATCCCGCGTGCTACATCTCACATAAAATTACATATTTTAAAAGTACAACGGAAATTCATAAAGTAAAAGATATACTTAATAAAAAAATGTGGAAGAGATTCGTACATTTATGTATACATATTATATGAACGATAACTGTTATCACACCTTTTGTGAAACTGCAATTATATTTCCTTTACAAAATTAATTTGACATCAAGTACATAGATATAATACAGATGTACAAGTTGTAGAATCTGATAAAAGAAATAGTCTAATATTGTGGAAAACCCGTGATAAATACGTTCAATTAATACAATCAAATAAAATGTTAATACTCCATTATTTACTAGGTTGACTAACAATTTATTCTTATGTAATAATTATTTCACACCTGTATCTAAATTTCGTACACAAAAATATGTAATGACCGAAATTTTAACCACCATATTTTGATAATACGTAGAATTTTCATAAATATTTACCTACTGAAATAACAACGTTCGTGTGTATATTCGTTTTTCTCTATTTGAACAACGTATCTTGTTTTCATTCGTTAAAACACACGCAGGCAATAAACAAAGTTAACTTGCGAAAACCGTAATTGCAACTTTCAGCGAAAGTAGTAAGCTTTTATCCAAGTGACAATTTTTCAAACTTAGTTTTTTTTTCACGCAAAGAGTATTTTATATTTTGTTTTCCAAAACAATGAAATTGATAAAGAATTGCATAAATCTAAGTTTATCTGTGTTTTAGTGGATTATACTAATTTCCCAGATTTTATTTTTGGAAAATTCAATACCAAAACATTAAAATCCCAAACAGTCCCAGTCCAAATCAATGGGAAACCCGATATCGTTGTAATTGTATTTGGAAGGGCTCTACGAATACTCCATAAAATTCGGGTTCTGTTTGAAATGAGAAAGTTCATATCTATTTTTGCCTGAAGCAATAAGTGTCCCCAAATTTGAAAATATTTTTTTGTTCGCAAACAGAATTTTAAATCTAACAAAACAATTTATATAATATTATAAAAAATTGTTTTTAACCTAACACATACATTAAAACATGCCAAATGTTTGTATTGGTTTTATGACCGTACTTAATTAAAACTTATATCACGTTTTCTTCTGAAATGTATGGGCTGGTTGTTTAAAGAAAATATAAAAAATTGAATTTTTGTTTTTTTTTTAGATTATTATATATTTTTAACAGTGTTGTTCAATTTCAATTCTGGCCAAGTTGGTCAAATGTTTGTACTCTTTTTTTTTGTTAACTATACCGATCACAACTGTATGCAACTTATGTACGTAATTCTGTAGCACAAGAACGTTTGTCTGGATTGGCTATTTTGAACATTGAAACCGAGACTACATTGACGAATTTGCTGGATTAAAATACAGAATTTTTTAAATTTTATATGATGAGGCCAATAACAATTTTTACATAAACCCTACCATGATTGTACAATGATAGCATAATATTGACGCATGGTTGTAATTTTCAGTAGACAATTGTAAGTTTTTACTACATATTACATAATTGCGAAAACCACGTTTATATTAACCTTTACTTTTAGAGACTAAATTAATCTCATTATTTTATAGCTTGCGATATGTTAATACATCAAAGCGGTTATCAGCAAGATGTGAACCAAAAAGGCATACTGAATACTGTGTACCATAATTACAAAAGGCACTAAGAAAATCCGTTACTTAACTGAATACCGCCCATTCGGAAAAGTTTCCGTAAACAATTATTTATTTTTTAAGAAAGTCGTGCATAATACCTTTTGTTCCTGTTATCAGGCTTATCATATTGAATAAATTGATAAATATTTTTCTAGCATTGATATCCAGAGATAACAATTATCGTGCGTCAAGGAGTCACGCAGTTTCATGAATTCCGAAAATATGAGATTGTTTGTAATAATAGTAATGCACAAATTTCGAATCAATAAATTAGATCTTTGAATCTTTATAACCAATCCAGAAATGAAAAGGTAATTGCAAACAACAAAATAGATCGCCTAATATTGTGAATATAGAAAGAAACGTTTTAAAAAATATTGGAAATAGATTTTCAAGTGCCAGACAGCTTAAGACTTTCGTCATTCCAGAACCAAACATCTGCACGCGTAAACCTTAAATTCCAAGCGTAATGGTACAGGGACATCTGAACCTAATTCTGAATTAACATTGCTTTAAAATTTTACCCTGGAAGGGTAGATTCCCTTCGTATATGAGATGCAATTCCTACGTAGAAAGCTTTCTTATGCAGATCTAGGATGCAAGTGGCAATAAAAACATTAGGTATAATATATTCTACGGTAAGGAAATAAGGACAAAAAGGATGTATTTTTATAATATATTATACGCGCACGTTATAATCATAGCAGACATGGACGGCAGCAGAGTCGAGTGAGCACAGTCAGCTTGCTTGATTTAGTCGCATGACTTTATATAATGGCAGCTTTCTATTCGAAGTTGTTTTCCTGCTGGTGGCCTGCTACGATGCGATGTCCGGTCGCCGAAGGCCGCTCACTCTGCCTGAGAAACCGTCCAAGGTTAGCATGCTTATTCCAACACATATACAACACACCTTGTGAAATTATCTGTAGCTTTATAACGTACTCGCATATATAGTATACGTATGTATGTATATATGCAGCAATAAACTTGAGAAGAGTATTTTCTTCATCATGCATTGCTACATAGCGCGTCTTCATTTAGTATATACGTCTTAGCGTTTACATAAGACCAGTCTTAGCAACTTGAAGCAGTTACCAATAAATAAAATACTAGCGCATCATTATTTTCAATAATTAAAATATTTCTCTCCTGCGCGTTATTTGATTATTTGCACTTTAGCTTCGACGATGAACTGAATGCTACAACGTTACAACCGTTACAAATGACGTATGATTATTTTTATTTACTTTAGAATAACATATCGCGCTGGTAAACATCTTCAGATTGAACTCTCGTTGAATCTGCATGTGTCAGGAAACCTTTGGAACGGCATTGATAACTTACAATTCAATAAGGCTGCATTCTCTCAAAATATTCTTTTTACCAACTACAATGTTATGTAAAAACGTAAGATAATTGGAAAACAAAATTATTTTTAAAAAATTTTTGATTATGGTTATCAAGTTCACCTCAAGATCCCGTTTTTTTTTTTTATATATTTATCATTTTAATAAATAGATGTTTATTATATCTATGAATACATACTTGCGTACGTACATTACACACAATAAACCGATTTACTGATATAAAGCATACATTTATTAGTGCGTAATGAAAAATCCCTTCGCTTCTCACAAAGTAAGTTAATAAACGGGTATTTATTGTATTGATAAACAGTTTTCAATTTGATAAGCGTAGTTCATTGCTGAAATAAATTTATTAATTAATATAATCATTTTTTTTGTAGGTTTAACAAAACGAAGCCAATGAACACGATTTATAGAATTGTGTGTTGTTTTCAGTGTGGAATAACTTAAGACTAGTCTAGTTTTATTAGATTCAGCTGAGTGACTTTTCAATTTCACATATTATACGAATTTTTAATAATTTGCGGAAAACTTACTATTATTCTGTTGTAAATAGAAAACAGCTGATTGTTTGCATATTGAAAATTGTGAAAAATCCGATTTAGTCAATTATACCCCTGCCCAATCAACTTCAACGCGGTTGAGAGCACTTGATGTACATGGATGTCATTATTAAAATACACAAAAAATAATACATTGAAATTCAAAAATATAGTAATTAAAATGTATCAGGGAATCAGGGATTTACCACTGTATGTTTCAAACCGGCGTTAGTAGTTTGAACATGGTGTGTGCAACATTGCAATTACAGTAGCGCGATTATTTCTATTTTAAAATCGACCAATAATAACAGCGAACGACTCAAAATATGTAACGCGGTGGAAACCTACTTTTAGCTACATAACAAACGACTGTAGTCTTGAAAATCTACCTATTCTGTGGTACAAGGAATTACGAAAGTTTATAATTAGTTTTATATTTCGCCAGGTATTAGTAGGGAATGTTAACATTGCACATAATTTAACTAATAGCCCTTTATTACTTTTAAAATTAAATTAGAACAAACTATTATGAGTATCACTAAATAAGCCAATATCATCTCTACAAAATTTGTGTATTGACGCTAAGAAGCAAGGTTAAATTAACAGAGTAGTAGTGTTTATAATGTTGATTAAGCCACGGCTAACAATATACTAATGCATAGCGTATTAGGGAGAAAAATTGGTATTTTTTTAACGGAATATCAGTATTTGTATGAACTTTTTTATAGTTTACTTCGAAGATACGTGTTTTTGCAAAAGCTTTTAGCCCTCATAAGCCCCAAATAAAAACAAGCATTATATCATTTGAAAATAGCAAAAGGATACTCGGCAAATATTTGTGGCTCATTTGGTTACTAAAAATGTTTATCTTTTGTCAGGCATACCTATCTCCATACAAATAATCAAAGTGTCGCTTTCAAATTATTTGTTACCTAAAAAGTAATTTCAAGAGTATTCTTGGTTAAAGGGGCAACGGGTATGCATTATTTTATTCCAAAATAAAATGAAGGCAATTCCAGAGTATTAAGCAACACATTGTCGAAAATTTAAAAATACCTAGAGAGTATACTTGTTGACTTTTTAGGTAGTTAACGAATCACCTTAACTCACGCAAACGGAAAATTCCATTGTTAAATATTTTTCACCTATTTTGTTACGGTTAAACTTATAGAATTTCCACTTCTAATATATGGTATGAGCTTAATGGGGAAAAGTTTATGAAACTCCACGTATTTAAAGAAACCATTTTTTTAAATACTACCACTCGGATAATAAGAGTTATTTATGTCACAACAGACATAAATACAGTTTTACTGTCGAGGATGTTTGCAGTTTGCAAACCGCGGCTAAACCGATGTCTGCAATGCATCCAAGACCGCAAAATCGCTTACGACCCGGCCCAAGTCATATAACATACTATCGGCCCATAATTTGGCAAAAATCAGACGAAAATGGCTAACGTTTGCTTATATAGTTACATAATTGCCAAAGTTGTCTCTCTAGACGTAAAATTCCATTACATCCTTCTACCAAATGCAAACCAAGATCTATAAGCCCAAGTTACGTTCCTCCAATGAAAGCGGCAATGATTGACTCACATAGCCGGTAGTTGGAAAAATATATTATGCGGTAACAGTCTACCCAGTCTACCTTTGAAATAGATGTCAATAAAACCTTATTTTTATCTTTGATAGACACTAGGTGAATTTATTATTCCAAAATCTCATATTTTGGTCCGTCACATCCGGATAGCAATATATTACGCCCCTCCAATTTTCAAAAATTTGTTTCCAAAAATTCAGTTAATGAACTGAAACTATTTAACTAAAATCACCAAAAGAGTATCTAGCAATATAATAATTTGAAGCAATTCTTTCGAGTTTTAGCATAATTTACACGTGCAAATATCACACCCGTCTACGTAGAATATAAAGACCGGGGCTACGGTGATACCAAAAATTTTAACAGACCTCAGTAGTAGTATATTTAAGTCACATACACTGTGGTACAACGTTTCACTAACACTTTTACCACCACACTCCAGTTATGATGATCTTTTATTCGGTGTAAATTAATTTTGAAATTCTTGTTAACAGCGTGGGTTACCATTTATAGTTTAGAACCTTGTTCGTGGCAGTCTGAAAAGTCTTGCCTAAAAAAATTTAACAAAACACATTTTGTTTTTTTTTTAACGGCATTAAAAATTACTAGTAACATATTTTACTATCTATTCCTAAATCTATTCCAGATTATTCTGAAAAATCGAAATCTTTGAATTTCCAGTAAAAACTACTTTTAATGACTAAATATCAGTAAAATCTTTAAGAATATTTATAGTACTTACGTGCGAACAACATAATACGTGCTGCGTATCGGATGCCGAGTGCTTGGCTCAAGCTATCACGCTTGCTTGCAAATGTCTTTTGTTTCGGGTACCTAAGGGACCCTCAAAACTATTATGGACGCTAAAAAATGCCCGATTATCTATGGCTAATATTATTTTTAAAAGTACTCCAAGGGGTCCCCACAACATTGCTCGCAGGTTGACAAAGCCAGGGCCAAACCTGAGCTTACATCTGGTTACCTCTTGTAGGATCCTGCATCTAAATTTTATAGTACCCAATTATAAGTTTCACTTATTTAAAAAATATAATCTGGAAACCACGCACCATCCGCATTTCTAATAAATTCATTAAATAATGGCCACGAACATAATTTTCTTTGTCTCTAATTAAAACACATCGTACATTTGAATGTCTCTCCAATCTTTAATTTCAGCAAATTGCTATAAACTTATTTAACGTGTATTCTTCTTTGTTACACGTACAAGTTCTCCTTTTACTAAGAGAAGATTAACAATAAAACTGAGTGGCACTTGTAATATTGGCGATAAATTTAAATTGTGTAGAAACGTTAGAGGAAACGTATTAGATTATAAATTTTATATGATATACAATTCAGCAGGATTTTAACGAAACGATTTTTGCTAGCGATGTTTTAGTTATAAATACCTACTTATTATATACAAACACAGTTGTTACAATTATTTCTTTTGTTATAGAATTGTGCCATGATGGGTTTGCAGGCGACTACTGGTAAACGTAAGTTGGAAGCGGCCACGGCCCCAGGAGATTCTAGCCCCGCGAAGAACGGTAGATGGGATGCGGATGATTGCATAGCTCGCTTACAAGCTGTGGCAGTGCCGGGCGACGCCTGGCGAGCGCCAACTCCCTCGCTTGCCGCTACCCTCTTGTCGAACGACGATTTCGACGACGATGACGAATTTGAAGATGAGCTTTCGGACGATGATCGATGTTCCAGCCGTCCAGAGCCTGCAAGGTACTCATCAACGCATCATCACCACCACCAGCAACAACAGCAAACGCAACAGCAGCAATCCTACCTCCGCTATTCCAACGATTACTGGCAGTATTACCAGCCCCCTCAACAAACCATAAGATGCGAAGAAAACGGTAAATCCTATTTAGAGCTTGGAGCTGCGCCGCCAATACGAACTCGATGTTGTGATGGTAGGACGCGTTGGTGTCATGTTCCCTGTTATAGACAAAGGCGATTGGCTGTTTTGAACTTATCAATGTGTAAATTGGCGCGGTTCAGGCAATGTTCCGATCCATCTTTAAGGCGATCGGTGCTTATCTGCAACACCTTAAGGAAATTAGAAAGGGAAATGGAGTCGGAACCGCCGGAACCCTGTTACTCCACTCTGCCGGAGATGACGCCGCCCAGTAGATTATTACCCGTGCCTGAAGTGAGCAGCTATGAGCAAAGCTTACGAGAGATGACGTCGTCTTCTGGTAGAGCAACACCTTTCCCCCAAACAAACTCCCCCGATACAGACTCCGGAATAGGCGATGACGAAACAACACGTCCTATAAATTGGGGTTCCGTGTTAAGTCTAACCTCGCAAACGGACCTAGAATCGCTTAATAATAATGAGCTATATGCAGAGCTTGGACTGAACAGTGATTCGGATTATAAAGACCCTGTAGTGGCGCCATCTCGAAACGAGAATGAATGGGACGGTTTTATGCACGTGCTGGTAGGCGGTTCGTAGCATTTTGCGAACCCTGCCATTTCTCAGGTTGTGATTACTTAAAGCAAACAAAAAATATTAAAGAGAAAAATAGAAAGACTTGTGCAGTACAGGAATTGTGCAGCTATTGTTGACTGTTTTTATTTTTATAACGTTTTTTACCTAGGACAGAAGAACTCTAGATAGGTTTAGGGCGATTTTAACGCATTTGTTGACGATTTTTTGATCTCCAGCGCTCAATTCTTCAACATGGTTATTAGGTAGTGTCGTCAGAGATATTTTGCAACTGTGGATACGCTAAATACTAAACTTTAGAATATTTCTAAATATCTCTCATCCACCAGAAATGATATGGGGTACTGATTTTCGTGTTTCTTCTGATCTAAATTATTTATCAATATGACAATGTGCATGTATTACAAGTACATAAATAGTTATTGTACTTTTAGTTTTATATACCCATTTTTTGAACTCTAGATTCAATTTGCCATAATCTAAACTTTGATTATACTCGTTGACAATCAAATTTAACAATTGCATTTGTATCTAACAGAGAAATATTTTGTAGAATACATCACGTGGTAAGCGGTATTACCCAATCTCCTTACCATAACGCTCTTTCCTTTGTTAAATACGCAGCTATTAAATCGATATTGATTGCCAACCTGTATATATATAATACAAAGCTAAACATAGATATCAGTATTTCCGTTGCTGCACAAAAAAAGATTTAATTCTGTATAAAATTTTTAGTATTCAGTGTATCTAAAAAAATGTATATTTACCAAAGATTATTTGGACAAACTATATTGTGCGGTACATATCCAAACCTGTTCAAGACTTGTTTAATTTTCTTTGTAAGAATTTCAAGATATTCACAAGATATAAAAAAGATGAGGCATACTTGCAAATGAGCTACAGAATATATCAGATATCTGTTTGAATATGAATGGCACGTTGTACGTTTGTCTTAAGCATTTTACAAATGCAGGCCTTTTTTATATATAAAATTATATATTAGGTATATTACTATTTATGGTTAGTTATGAAAATTAGTGACAATTAATACTATGCTGTATTTGAAATTCACTTCAACTTCGTACAAACATAATTCGATTTTCCAACTTTTTACTTTACGTCAGATATTATACCTAAATTAACATAAGATTAATATATAAATAATTTGCATAACTAGCCATCTAGAGCATGAAATATAATGAAGTATATTTAACAAAATGTACTTATGAAACTAATCAGCTATATTACAAAATTCGGCTGTGTTAAAGATTTTCTAATTAACTAATTAGTAAATTATTAGATCGAAGGGAGCATAGTTTCATATATAGAAAAGTTTTCTCTGGTGACGTACATAATCTCCATGTGTAATAAATAATATAATACGCTCAAAGTGAGTTAAATGATATTATTTGGTGTTACTTGACCCGTTTGGGCATTCCTCTGTATATAATCTTGTAAATGGCTGTATATATTGTATATAAGAGAACTTAATAGGTTATATATGTATATAATTCATATATATGTTACATATATTTTAAATCGTGTGAATTTATAAAGTTGGGAATATGGTTATACACATTACAAAGCTCCCAGACTGTAATATATTTTTCTCAACGACTGAGTATCATACCTAAAGAACCATTTGCCTAATTTTTTATTTTTTCGTATCTAATAATAATTTTATAGTAATATTAAGTGTATTGTGCAATATCCATTGACTAAACTACATTACAACAGAAAGATCACACTTCTAGCAAATCGATATCCTAATTTCATTTCTCTAATAAGTAGCGATGTTTAGTCTTCCATAATGATCTGTATTACCTGTAACTAATTTTGTTAATTAGGCGTGAAATGAAAATTTTATTCCCCTTTTTAATTTAAAGTTACCGCATATGTTCCATTATGACTTTCCATTTAGTACCCTTTAAATAACGCAAATTTGTAAAATTGAAGAGAAATATTTTGATCTGATTTAATAAACACAAAAACAGTCCTATTTGAAAGATTGCTTTTGGTATTATTTTATTTCAACGTATCCTATTTTTATTGCTCTATACGTATTCTTCCTAAAGCAGCTGGGAGATTGAATCTAGTCCATCATTGGCCATTGATTACTAAGAAGTATATATGAGCCAGTATTATTTTGATTAATTACTTAAAGGCAAAAAAATAGTAAATGATACTCGTTCAATACCGTCCTACACTTCTTAGAAAAAATGGCTTCAATGATAATATATCTGGTAGTGTACACCATAGATAGATAATTTTTTTATATAAATATTATATATAAATATATACATATTTCTTGCCATGACATTACAATATTCTGTTTTTTTTTTTTGTTTTGTTTTAATAATCGCGAATATTTCTTTTGTGTGAAAACGCACATAGTATTTCAATCTATTTTGACCGGAGAAACTTTCTTTCTTTTTCATTTTTAACAATACCTATTTATTTTTCTTCCAAGTCCAATGAAATGTTCGTGATTAGTAAGTTAAAGGCTATAAAAGTAAATAACTGAATTGAATATAGAAAATATTTTTGAATTACGTTATTTTAACAAAGATCATTTTGTAACAAATGAAAAAATACAAGGGCACAATTAAAAACTGTTATACATAAGATAACATATTGTTGTGGTGCATAAGTAATTTACTTTGTTAAAATTGCAATTTTATTACAATTGAAAAATGAAATAGTTGGAAACATAAGGCAATCAAATATTATACAGTTTTTTAAAACAAATACTATAAAAATAGCTGTGTTTTATTCTAAAAAGGAAATTAATAAAATTGAATACATATATTATGTGCACAGAAATTTTAAAATATTTTGATAAGATTGCAATAACTTGGAAACGATCGTTTCTAAATAAATAAGCTAACTAATTTCTGTCAGGCTACAAAAACTCCCGTTCCTAAAGTAAAGCTTATTTATTATAAATAAAAAAAAATACACAACGACATAAATATAACTATTCAAATTAAAACGTGGATTTTTGTACTTTTGGCAGATTTTGGTTCCTAGATCTAAGACATAAAGTACTTGTACTTCGTTCGTCCCACATCGACGTGAAGTCAATAATAATTACGTACAACACTGAATGTGTGCAAGTAACATGTGATATCATGTAATATGTTAGTGTTAAAAATAAATCGGTATATATACATATTACCTAACATTTTTTTATTCTTTCCAACCTGATAGTGCTTATGGATAGATTTATATCTATGGATACTCTTCCATGGGTATAAATGCTTATTTAAAAGCTAATAAGTAATAAATATGAAATATTTTATGCTCATATGGCAGTAAGAGAAGAGAAGCCAAATCTCAATCACAATACTACATATTGGTAGTCTGTATTTTATTTTACACATGATCTTTTGAATAATTACCCACATAGCATTTTTTTAAATTTCGGGGATAATTTAATATATGTATATATATGGTAAAAAATTGGCAAATATGCCCTATGTTACCGGAACCACCAACTTAAGTTATCCGGGGAATTAAAAAATGCTGTGTCGGTATCTGTTTAAAAGTAAATTAGACAAAAGTTTTTAACAAAAAACTCGTATCCAAAATATGTAAAACCAAGTTACTATTTTTCTTAACGATATTAATTGGTATTTTCTTAAAGGTAGGCGCTTACACAATTTAAGCGCTGATGAGTGTGACTTTGGCGGTTTCTTTTGAGAATTCCAACGCCACTAAATGCAGTTATGGTGTTTATCTTACGTCCTAATTTTCGCTCACAAATCGAGGTAACGCAGCGAAAGCGTGGGCGCTATAAGCAGTTTTGTACAAAAGTGAACAGTGTTCAAACAGCATTCAACTTAGCCTTTTAGTCTCAGGTACAGGATGTTAAATGGCACGGTCATATGCTTCTTTGTCGCAGATATTTTCATTTTCATCATCATTCAACAAATCCAATATAATTGTATTAGCAAAAATAGTATGCAAACAACTTCTTTATTTTTCATATTCGTATTTGCCACTATTTCTGTTAACCATGTGCACACTTACAATCCAAAGTGGGTATATGCGTTCGTGTGAGCCCTAAATACGACAACAAATAACAATTTTGAGCGCAAGCGCTCACAGAATGTGAACGTCCAAAGTAAATGCTCATTAAGCATTATTAGTTGATTAATTAATCATAAAGCGTGTTTTTGTTGGGACGTCCACAATTCAGTATAGTAATTGCCACTAATTGCAAACGAAGTGCCATCTATTAACCCTGGCTTGAATAACATAAATGGAGAATAAGCCTGCAGAAACGAGTTGCGCGTTAATAAACCAGCAGAGACTAGACAACTCGTGTTTATTCGTCTCATGAGAATGCGTTCGTGTTGCCTACTGGTTTCCCCGCGAGTCGCCAAAACACGAGCCTGTCTAGTCTCAGCTAATTTTTTATGCAATGACGCCCTCAACGTCCTGCTGCAGAACTATGCAAAAACAGCGGGGAATTTCATTTTTTTATACATTATGGTTCCATACTGATCACAGTATTTGTGCAAATAAAATGTGTATTATGATTAATATGTACTTAGTTCACAGTTGTTGTGAAACTATTATTGAACACTTGGCAATTTGTTCTAATAATAAATAAGTATAAAATGAAACACCATCAATTCGTTAATTCTTGCATATATTAATTACAATTAACAAAATTAGAGGTTGTGTACTTATCGTTTTTATGTTTCTTCACAGGAGTTATCTTGGTTCCGTATGTATCTACATATACACAAACTGTAAACAATCACAGTGTTTAAGAAACTTTTTAATCAACAGAATTTTTTACTTACTGATTAAAAACTCTGATATATACATAATTTTTCAATAAAAATGTTACTAAATATTGTGCTTAATCCGGATCCTGTAATAAAAAAAAATCACTATTAGTATCCAATTTGTACATCAGGATTGACATTATCTGTAAACGTTAAGAATCACTATTATTAAAAATTACTAAATAGCCTTAATTGAACACTTAACAATATAAATATCACATAAATGACAACAATCATAACCTCTCAGCAGTCACTTTGCAATTAACTCTGTTGATAATACAGTTCCCTAGTAAAGAATTGTAGTAAAAACAGCTAATTTTGCGTTGGTTTGCGACCTAAACGTTTTGTTACGGAACTAACTATGCCATGGTAATAGCCAATAAAAAGAACTAGTCTTACATTACGAAGCCTGATAATGGCTACTTGCGACATCTGTTGAGTCTTAGGTGATCTTAGCAAACATTTAAAAATTAACATAACCTATCATAATTTCTCATAGCACATTTAATCTTTATCTCTAACCTTATTTAAATGTGTTCAAAACACGCAAACGGCGAAGCAACAATACGGGAAAGTTTATTTTAAAATGTTGTAAGTGATTTTTGTGTAACTGCTAACTTTAAAGAATGGGTTCACGTGGAAAATTTAGGAAAGGTAATCACCAACGTAAGCAAATGAAATGTAAAAATAAAAGGCCTCGCAAGACATATAGTCTTTATGGTAATAATGTCAAACCTACAACAAAACCAGAAAAGAGGAAAATATGTTACGAAGAGACTAAGGAAGACTTCAATGCAAAAAAAGCTAAAAAGGAAAACAATACCTCACTTAATAAAGAAGTAGAACCCCCTGATAGTGAAGAAGAAGAAGTAGACGATCTAACTCGTTTAAGATTAACATTTAAAAGTAACAAAAACGAAGCAATTGAAAGTAGTGACGATACAGATAAATCTGATATTGAGGAAAGTCCTAATCAGTCTGAATCGAACAGACAATCCCAAGATGAAAATGTTGATCCTAAAAATGAAGAAGATAAAGATTTAACTGATAACAGTGATAATGATGACACAAAGTCTGTAGATGAAGACAATGTAGATTATGAGATTTCAAATGAATTGGATCCATTTGCAAGGCATCTACTTTATGAACTAAATGATAGTTTATTACGTTCTGTTTCCAGTATGCCTATGGATGTAAATAATTTTAATGAAGATTGGCCTTATGCAGGTACGATAACTATACAAATACCAAAATGTATAGAACAAATGCAAGAGAAGAAGGAAAGCACAATAATTGAAGTTAAAAGCTTTGCTCCAGCTGGTTGTATTCCAAAACGTATTCATCTAAGTAAAGACACTTTGGACACCTTGCGCATCAAATCACAAATTATTAATAATTTAGCAAAATCAAATTCTTCTTTAACAAACAAGGAGAAATCGATTCCGTTGACTCCACTTCAAGCAGAATTATTTTCTATAATCAATAATTACCAAGATTTATATTATCCTCAGAGAAATTTTGATAATGGGGAAGAAATTAGATATGTGTATTGCCTACATACTATTAATCACATTCTAAAAACAAGGAATAAAGTTATACATCATAATGTCAGATTATCAAAAAAAGAAGACGTCCCAGAAGAATTTAGAGATCAAGGGTTGGTAAGACCAAAGGTTTGTAAATTTTTATTGTTTGGCTCATTTTGGCTCATTGATACTCTCCTCTCTCCTGGTTAAACCGACTAGACACATTTGACCAGTTAATTGGACTTGTTCATGTAAATTTTTAATATCCGGTTTTTGTCATGAATTATGGAGTATACTCCAAATATATTTTGTACTTGTATTTCATAATTATTCGAAAAATATTTATTTTTCAAGGGGACCAAAGAATCCCCGTTTTGTTTCCATACATCTTCTGCCCAATTTTAATATTCTAGAAATCACGACCTAGGGAAATAAAAATGAAACGGATATATTTTTTAGGTCCTGATTGTAGTCCCGTTTAAAAATGCCGCATTTAAGATAATACAGTTTCTCATAAACATCTTAATAACAGAAGACAAAGGAAACGTAATTAATAAAAATCGTTTCTTAGAGGATTTTACGGGAAACGAACTAATAATGCCTAAAAAGAATCCTAAACCTGAAGATTACGAGCTTACATTTGCTGGGAACAGCAGCGATGATTTTAAAATTGGCATTACAGTTACGAAGAAAAGTCTAAAGGTAGGTAAATTTTGCATGTAACTGTCAACTCTAGTGTTTTAATGTACAATGATGGCCTTAAGAATGATAGATAAAAGAATCAGTCTGGCAAACTGTCCCTCAAGAACTCTGAACTAGAGATGTAATTGAACTAACTATTCGTTACTGAGTACTCGTTGCGATGGCAAAAAAATATTCGGTACTTTCTGATGAAACAAATATTCAGACGATTCGTCGGCTGAAGTAAATTTCACAATGGATATAGTTGCGTTCAGTCACAGCGTTTTTCGTTTAAACGTGAGAGTTTCATCAGACAGAAGAATTATTTAGACCAGAGGTTCCCAACCTTTTCTGAACCACCGCCCCTTTTAGAAGAAAAAAAAAATTTCCAATGGCCTGTCGTCCATAATAGTTAGTTTTATGTGAAATATTAAAATAATAATCCATAAATAAATAAAAAAATCCAATATCCAATAAAAATTTAATCTCGATAGTTCCGTAACTAATTAATTAGTTGTTAACATATTTTTTGTTGGAAGGTCAATGCGCTACGCACTGTACTGCAGTTCATTACATCTTCTGCAGAAATACCATATTTCCAGTAAATATTTGCTCGGATGCTCCTTAATATTAGTTCTGATTCTCCTGACAGTGTTGCCACACCACGAACGAATACTCGGTACTCGATATAAAAGTAATAGATACAAGCACCGAAAATAATGATTAGGTACAAGCATAGAATTTTACATCTCTAGTGTAAAGAAAATTACTTTGCTTTTATTACCATATTTCGTCATTTCTAATTATACGAGGTGCTACGCAAAATATCCCGCCCAAATCAAAAACTCTGCAAGGTCTCGCCGCTAGGCACTTCTTGATGCAGGCTTCAGATGCTGCTCTGCCAAGTTTCATCGTTGCAGATGCATTTCTTTGTGATCTATTGGTACTTGTATTGTGTTGAGCTCCTGCGAATTCTGTTCAAGCAGCAAGAAAACTACAGCTGAAAACCACCCCATATTTAAGTTTCAGTGGTTCAAGCATTTCAAGAAAGGCCGAAAATCTGTGAAGGATGACAAACGTTATGAACCATCAACATGCACAACGCCAGCAATGATCACAAAACCGCGCGCAGTGATTCGCGAAGCCAGAAGTCTTTGTAAAGATTGAAGGAAGATGTTCGGCGCTAACGGCCCGAATTATGGGAGAGCCTGCACACATCTCGCTCGTTGTGAAAGAATTCCTGCAAAAAAACGGTCCCCGACCCTTTCTCGACCGCTTAAGACTTCTTCCTCTTTCCTAAAATGAAAATCAACTTCAAAGTTTTGTCTCCACTGAAAATATCCTAGCTGGTCTTGAACACCCTACAACACTTCGACTTTCGACTTCCATAAATGTCACTAGGATCATTGCATACGTGCCGGAGGTGAGCAGAAATTAGGCTGTAAGGTAAGTTTTCTGTTGTTTACAAGAAAATTGTCGGAAATTTTGGGTAGCACCTTGTATGTCTAGCACCAAGTTATGTATCCTTTAATATAAAATGTTATAACTTAAACGTTTTCTTTTTTTTACCAACGTTCTTATTTTAATAAATTATTTCAGCATACAGTATGTTCTTATTTTAAAAAATATTTCAATTATCCTTTTTCAGCTATATGCAGACTTTTATTCTTCTGATATAATAATTGCTTCGCCACTTGGATTGCGGTATACAATTGGAGCAGAAGGGGAAGCAGACAGAGATTATGACTTTCTGGCTTCGATTGAGTTATTGATTTTTGATCAGGCCGAAATATTCCTTATGCAAAATTGGGATCATGTTATACATATTATGAAGCATATGCATCTACAACCGAAGAAAGCACATGGAACGGATTTTTCACGAGTAAGAACTTGGAGTTTGAACGGTTGGGCGAAATATTACCGCCAAACTCTAATATTTTCATCCTTTGCATTGCCAGAAATCAATGCCGTCTTTAATAAGCATTGTGCAAATTATGCCGGCAAAGTGAAAGTCATACAAAAAATAACATATGGTTCTATACGACAAGTGTATGTGCAACTTCCACACGTTTTCCAAAAAATCGGCGCTAATAGTGTTGAACACAATGTGGATGCGAGATTTAATTACTTTATCACGAAGATCCTTCCCCAACAGAGGGATGCTTTGATGAAGCAAACGTTAATATACGTCTCAAGTTACTTTGATTATGTTAAGATTAGAAATTATTTTAAAAAGGAAGATATAAGTTTTGTGCAAATTTGTGAATATTCTAAGGTAATTACTTTACCAAGCTAATACTATCAATTACATTTCTTTATATGCTTATTTGTTACAGAGTGGTAAAATTGCGAGGGCTAGAGATATGTTCTTTCATGGAGACGCGCATTTTCTCCTATACACCGAAAGGCATCATTTTTTCAATAGAATAAAGATAAAAGGAATACGGCATTTAATTTTCTATCAACCGCCCACTTTTCCCAATTTCTACTACGAAATTTGCAATTTTATGCAGGTATGTAGGTTAACTTTAGGTGTTATTAAGAAGGAAATCCTTTACTCTTAGTAGAGTTAATAGATACATAGATAGATAGGTCTTTATTTAGCAAAAGATATTTACGATATTACAATTTTCTATGTTAATATTTAAAGAATTGTATATTTTTAAACCATCGAAGAAGGTACTTCTGGATGTTTTATAATGGTAACAGCGATTGATATAAAGGTTTTGTTTTGCTCTAGTAAAATAATCATACGGTTACTGATTTATATTACTCTTTGTCGGACATTCTTAAGATTTAATAAATGCAACATAATAGTAATCGGTGTATATCTATTACGCTTTAATATTACACGCATGCATTTATTTTGCATTTTTTGTAGTTGTTGCATTTCATTTTGTTGAACATTAAATAACAAAACAGAAGAATATTCAAAATGTGGGGCTATGATACTTGTATATATCTTTAATTAAACATAAACAGACAAATTTTGACCAATTCTACGTAGAAAGCCCAACTTTTTCAATATTTTGTTCATTATGCTTTTTCACCTAAGACAACACCCAAATATTTTATTTCATTTACTCGGTCTATTTCCAAATTGTGAACAACAATTTTTGTGTTATTACATAATGGTTGTATCTTATAATGGTTTCCAATAAACATATAATTTGATTTATCTATATTAATACACAGATTGTTAACACAAAGCCACCTAAGTCGTACATCGTTATAAAATGTTGTTCTTTAGTACATTCGTAGTAAACATAATATCTCACTTACATAACTCTGTAAGACCCCTAAAGTTATATGTTGTCTACTCTTTTTTTTAGAGTTGCTTATTTGTTTTATTGGTTACTTTGGATATTTTCTTAGGTTCATTTGTATATCACAGATTGCCTTTTGATTATTATAATTTAATAACAGTGAACTCTGGACAGACGTTCTGCTTTTTCTTTGTTACAAGAAATATTATTTTTGCATATATAGGCGTAGTTTCTTTGCTGTTTTTTTGGAATTTGTGTTTTCTATTATTTAATGAAGTATTGTAGGATACACCTTTCATTAGCATCTATCAAAAGTCCCGCTTTTATACTTCTAGTATCAAATTAGAAGAACTTTGAGCAATTTTCCTTGAATTTTAATACTAATAATTAACTGTTTTAATTAATGATTAAGTTCCTTGATAAGGTAGTGTCTCACATTTAAGTATTTTATATACAATACTATATTTTTAATATCGTTTTAAGAACAACAACTAAAAAAGCAATGAAAAGTATGTCATGCCATTCAAAATGTCAAAGTTAGTTAAGACTTTTGGTATAACAATAAAAAAAATAATACAAATAAAAAAACAATACAAATAAAATAATTTGTAGTTATACTACACAAAGGTGTTAACTGCGAAAACTTTCAATGAACCTTTTGCGTGGAAAACCTGTACATGGAGGAGATATGTTGCACGAAATAAAAGTAATTGTGATGCTCAAAACTCCTTTAAATTATGCCCGGTGCCCTCTGAGTAAAAATGACGCGATGTTTTCATTTACGTAAGTTTTTACGTTTCTGTCGCGCTAATAAAATCTTTTCCCTGGTAGGTGCCCGGTACTGTCAGCGGAAAACAGTCAAATGAGAAATCTCCACGCACCTGTGCACTGCTATCTCAGTTTTCGTAATCGCCTATTACATAATTCGAAAAAGAATCCCCTAACGCAAAGGGCAAATTAAAAAATTATATCAATGTCGTAATCGATATTGAAACAAAGCACGGCCCGTTTATCAACAGCGCACGACTTGTCCCGAAGCATTTCGGCAAAATTCGCCCGAGCCAAGTTCACACAAAACGAATTTTACCTCGCGAAGCTACAACGTTTGTTGTGGATTCGGTTAAAGCTCATCCTTATAATTAAAGTTCTCCACTTTCCGTGCGCTTCACGAAATTAGCAGAGACTAGACAGACTTGTGTTTTATCGACTCTCTGATAAACCAATAGGCAATACGAACCCATTCTCGTGAGACGAATAAACACGAGTCTGTCTAGTCTCATTTAATTTCGTGAAGCGCACGGAAAGTAAAGAACTTTACTTGTTTTTGTGGTTGTACAATAAGAAACTTAAGTCATGTATAGTATTAAATGAATGACGTATCTGCAGACTGTATATGTCCTGCGTAAACAACTAAATTCTGTAAATGGATACATTTTTGTATTGTTTAAAGTATATACGTGACCAAAGATTAATTATTTTATGTAATGCAATAAATTCACTTGTGACTAATTACTTTACTAATATTTTTTGTTTCATACAGGAGACCAACATGAATAAAAAGATTGGAAGCATGTCTAACATGACCGTAACTGTGCTCTATACAAAATATGATGCGCAACAGTTAGCAGGAATCGTTGGTACGGATAGAGCGACGAAAATGTTACAGTCAGAAAAAGATGTACATCTGTTAGTCACAGATGGCGATTAGAAAACTTTCGAATTGTATAAATAACTCATAAGAAGTGCCTATTGCACATATTTGTAAGGTACAATATTATAATAAATATTTATATATTTTTTACATGTTGACTAGTTCCTTTTATCAATCCAACTTAAAAAAAAATAATACTCAGTGACATATTTAGGTCTATGTATATTTCCAGTGAAAGATCGCTAACAATATACAGTACAAATACCTCATGTATAATTATGTAAAATCTCTAAATCTAACGGACTGTAAAACTGATGTAGGAAGCTTGGAGTATTTTATTCATGGACAGACTTAAGTCAGACGGTTTAACCATATTAAAATTACTATGGCATCACTAATTTGTTGTATAAATATTTTTTATAAAATAAATTATTTCTATTCTCAAGTCCATTTACATTTGGATCTTCCATATCATCATTAATACCGTTTATAGTGTCTTCAGTTGTCGCTACGGAACTTGCACTGTAGGTATCGTATATCTCCGTTGGTGACTCCACGTTTTTATCGTAAATATCTGAAAGAAGAAGAAGTTAAGCTTTTACTTATTTGATTTATTGTATTACTGTAATACGTAGGTTTGCACTTTTAATATACGACATGAGGAAAGTTAAAAGAATGTTATAATTAAAGTTCGCCACTTTCACGTAACTAGCAAAGATTAGACAGACTCGTGTTTGTTCATCTCATGAGGCCTACTGGTTTCCCCGAGAGTCCACAAAATACGAGTCTGTCCAGTCTCTGCTTGAAGCGCACGGAAAGTAAAGAACTTTAGTTGTAATGTCCTTGTTTCGTTACTTTACTGGTATTCTTTATTCTTTTTACCATTAATACCCTTAAGCTTTGGAATTAGATGAGATATGTCCTCCCCCTTCACTCTAACTAAACTTAGTAGGTTTTTGAACTGAAAACAAGTAAAATGAAAAAATATTTGTTGTTTTCCAGTTGTTACAAGTTCGAATAAATTCTACAAACAAATTTTTAAATTCGTAATTTCTCAGATCATTCTTAGTTAATGTTATCTCCTTTGTTCTCATACGGAGTTTACACATTGGTATTGGCGGAATTATGACAATGTTTTTGCATTATGTTTACTGCAACTATCTGTCTAAAAATGTTTTAAATTGCGTTAACTAGAAAACAAAAGCTATCGCTACTGTCCAATGAAGAACAAAAGTGAAATTATTTCAGAAATTTGAAGTGGTGGGTGGGGAGACATGGATCCTCGCTCTCCCCCTCTGGATACGCTCGTTATGCTTTTCTTCTATTTTGATCTGTTTTATTAATTGTTGTAATTTCATTACTTTATTCATATTTGTCAGTTTCTGTTGAACGATATGATTATTTTTCAGTTTTTAAAATGTGTTTGCATTTACCATGGTTTACGCATGAACCATATAAAATTAACTTTAATCTTCGGTAGATCTGGTAAAAATTACCACGAAGCTGCTAGCTACGAAGCTACGCTATCCTTTAACAAAAAATGCTACGTTTTCATAATTGTATTCTACTGTGCGCTAAGAATTGAGTTTAAAGAAACTAATGTCTTCAAAAAAATGAGGTGATATAAAATTAGAAAGCAGACCAAATGTAAGTATAGCGAAAGCATCAAGAACAGGAGGAAATGTATTAAAATAATAAAAAAAATAGAATAATGGGATCAGCACCGCAAACTATTCGCTGAACGTCGAGTTGAAGCCAACATAAGTAGCGGTCACATAGGATAGTGCAAAATAAACGCAATGCTATACATTATACAGCGTTAAATTTTGACCCTACCATGACGCTGCATCAATACTTTCTAGATTTGTTTTTGAATTTGTTAGTATTACTGCAGAAACTGCTAATAAACATACCATATAATGTTTCTATGCAATGCCGTGCATCATAAAAGCAATTGTTAATATCAACAGGTAGATTTAAGTTAGAATATGACAAGGCAAATCATTAGTGTCCGTTGACAATTCTTATATTAAATAAACACAAACAAGTGCAAACTGTGCTATTGTTTTATATTATCTCCGCCGATTGAAGACGATAGCACTACACGATTACAAACCACTTGTCTTGGCCAGATGTAAATATTTTGGCTATATGTTGGCTTCACTTTAGAATGTAAACAAATTTACTTCAAGTTTTTTGATTAAAACATGTGCTGTATTATTTGAACGACTTCTTTTTAAAATACAATTTTCGCAAAATATTTGCTATTATGCTAGAGGCAGCGTTGTTATCATTTTATTTAGTATAATCTGATAAAAAAGATCAGGAGAAAGAAACAACAGAACATTTTGAATATCAGAAAAAGTTCAGCGTTGATTTTTTTTATAATTGAACCAGTATCAGTTTCCTCAAAACAGCGATTTATAGAAATTGCCTTTTGCAAAATATCTCATTTGTAGCAGGATCGATGGAAAGCATTTGCAATCCGAAAAAAAATTACTTAGCACGAATATACAACATTAATTTCTCCTACCTACAACTACCAAAACGATAAATAAAACGGGCCAAAATATTACACAGCAGCAATCAAAAATAAAATGCGTTTAAAAGGAATCCTAAACGTATCGACTAGGTACAATCTAGATAGCATGAACGCCTCTAAAGGTGATCAAACGAATTCCTATTGTTTACGACGATTATATTTAAAATAGATGTATGTATACAGAAAAAGCTTATACCAGCTCTACCTCTGCAAAGCGGAAGTTCAGTTACAGTAGCATTCTTGACTTCTTTGGGATAGCCTTTCCATAGGAAGACGTAATACAAAGACAACATGATGGCAGCTAAGGACACGAAGAAAACATATGCAACCACGGTAAGTACTCTCACCAACTTCTTTTTATGCTTGGGCTCGTAAAGTCTGTCTTTCGCCTCTTCGCCCGCCAGTTTGATGCTTGTGTCTAGACTAGCTGTTTTCACCCAATGTGCTGGTTCACAATTCAACTTCACACTGTTGTTTGAAATTTTTTCAGACATTCTTTTTCACATCGAAACCGATTTCTGTTGATCGGAAAGCGCGCAGCACAAACAACTACAGCATTGTAGTAGGTACGGCACGTAGTTCACTAAGCGATCGTGTTTAATAATAAATTATATTGAAGTGTTTGGAAATCTGCTTCGCGCAATGTTTACTTTGCAAGTATTCTGGGTTTATATGAAGGGAATTGATCATAGTTTTAGAAACGGAATTTCTTATTTCGATTGAAACTTTCTTTGCGTTTTTCTTTTTTTGCGAAACGTTCGTTCAATTAGGACAGGATTGTTTTGGTCCTACGGCGGCCGTCTTGAGAATCGATAACGCATCAGCTGTTAGTACGCCCTGGTATATTTCGCGCATTTCCCCTTCTTTCCCATGATGTTCCCATTATTAAATAGTGCAGTAAAACCATTTACACAAGAGGGTTTAATAATTTACCTGGTAAACTAAAATTTAAAAGTCACTTAGAATAGTAACAAATGCAGCAACAAAAATGCAAAAAAATGCAACAAAAAAAGTTGGGATTTTCAAATGTTGTTTTTGAATATCAATAAAAATTTTGGTAAATATCAATATAGTTGTCACGAGCCCTCGACGATTTCATTATGATGCTGTATTTTTTTTTTCCCGCCCTTTTTGCACGAATTGTATATTCAAATGCTAATATTACTAATTAATCATACAATTTAACGATAATGAATCAATAAATGCATTGATAGAATACACAATGCGAATTTTCCAAAATCGTCATTGGACGCAACATGATTTTTTCTGATCGCATCCAGGGGGAAAACCTAAAACGCTATATTTTCATAGTTTATTATTAATAATATTTAATACTGGACGAGTCATTTCCAAAAAATCTCCAAAGATTGTACCTTTGCGAATGGATTTTTCTTTAATGTTTATTCATGTTAAATTATATTGAAATCTACGTTTTCGATTTGAGAAGTGTTTAGATGTGAAAGTCGCGCATTTGAACATCTCTTAAAATAACTTTTTTTCCGATTTAGTACTTAATTTTTATTGTTATTATTATATTTGTTTACTGATATGTTCACAAAATTTGTTGTATGAATCAAGGGGCCGTTAGGTAAAGTATCTTGAAATAAAATTATGTATGTTTTCAGTTTCCGTCATGGTAGCTGTAAAATGGATAGATAGACACTTTGCACATTATTTGCCATAAGGCGATTTAATTGTTTTTTAATTTTAAGCCAATACTAAACTAGTTAAACATGTTATAACGAACTTCGAATTGGTAAATTGAGTTCGCCTATCATATAGTTTTGCATCGTTAGATATCATCGTTATTAAATATGGATAATCGTTCAGATTTTGGGCTAGGACTATGCATCCAATTTCTTTTGGCAGTTTTACAAAAAATTCAGAACTAACATAATGAAAAAAATTACTTTAACAAATATATGTCATATCTACTTAAAGCAACATTGCGCGCATTACGTTAGCAATTCAGAGCTATTGGATTGGCGCATCACTTTTCATTGTTTTTAAAAAAAGTTTATTAATACAAACGAAAACATGTTTAAATCATTTTTCATGTGCAAAGAAGTCATGGTTCTTGGAGGCAATCCACCCTTTGACATTGGCCACCTACTTATCCAAGTCGTCAGAAATATATGGCGGACGAGGAAACAGTCCCCAGTCCTTATTAGCGATGGATTTAACGACGCGACGCTCAACATGTGGCGCATTATCGTGATGAAATATGACTTGGTTCTTTTTACGCGGTGTTTGCATCTTGATTACAGTGTGAAGACGATCGAGCTGAGTCAGGTAGAGGTCGCTGTTAACGCTGAATTAGCGTTTGCTGCTTTTATCCGGAATACTAATTCATTCTATTAATAATGAATGTCGTTTAAAATTATCTCCAAATGGATGATTCCACTCCTGTCCCATCAAACACACAGCATTGCTTTCTTACAGTAGTCGTCTTTTGGTTTTCTCTTCGGTGTTTCACATAAACCATCTTTCTTTTGATATTTTTGAAGAGTAATCACCATTCGTCACTATTAACCGAATTTTTCAAAAATTACTTTTGATCATTTCTTTGCAACAAATCGGTGAATATTCGAACACAACTTTTGTTGTCATCAGCCAGTTCGTGAGATTCAACCTGCCAATTTTCACACCCTCCCAAGCTGTCTAAACCGGTGGACGTTGAAGTCATCCTCTTCTACGGCTGCCAGACGCTTCATCGTCGACATCCGATGATCGACCTCTTCTTTGTTCGTTCTCTAAATTTGTGTCGCCAGTTTTGAAGAGAACAAACCACTTCTGACACTGTTCTTCACTGATTGTTGTATTGCCAAAAAGTTCGTTGAGAATGCAAAATGGCCGTGCTGATTTTCACCCTTTCTCAAAGTGATAGAGCGTAATATGGTGAATATGAGTATGAATTTCGGTAAGAAGAAGAATTTTACGAAAAAAAAAATTAGCGAAGGACCAATTTTCACAAACGAACAAACACACCAATATAAACTGCGGAAATTATGTACCAACTTAATACATAAACGCCTGTGTGTCATGTCTCCTAGTGCTTAATAAATAATGTACATATATGTTGACTTTTTCAAAGAAACTCTAATAACTTTGAAATCTTTGCTTTGTACTATAGGTTTAAATATAATTTTAAAATAAGCCCACAATCCACCTCAAAATAAAAATAAAAAATCCGATTTCAAAAATCCCCATTCTCAAAAGCACAATCTTCTCAGCCCGTGGAGATGACTTGCCCTGTAAATCATGGAATCGTATTTGAGAATATTAATTCCATGTTTTTTGGAATCTTTTCTCCGCTTAAGTAAACAACGTCAGCGTTCTTAATACATTTTACCGAGAAATCACTTCCGTTATTGTAACTACAAAATCAATATCTTAGACAGTCTTTTCAAGAATGGTATTATATCCATGGTCTAGTAGGAAATTACAATACATATTTTGCTTAAAGGCAAGATTCGAAAGAAAATACTTACAGCGATAAGCCGCACATATAACCTGACCTGTAGCGGGATATTTTTAATAGTAGTTTGTCAATTATTAATGGATAGGGTTATGCGCAACGAGAGAATCAATGATAACTAGATGTAATCGCTCATCACCAACCATGAGTAGGACAATTGCAGATTTCCTGTTCAATCCCATTTTCTGTTCTGTAGCTTGTCAGCTCCCGCGTAATAGGTGGAGACCTATTAACTGGACTAGGGGGATTGGGACTGGAATTAATTGAAGAGTTAATCCCGATGTCCAATCAAAATCCTAACAACCATGCGAAAGTCTCTACTGGATAGTCTCAGGTATCTTAATGTTGTCCGCTTAAAAACTAAAACTAACTTTAGCGATACAGCAAAAATTAGATACATTCCATCTTTTCAAGAAATTTTCATAGGTGAATTGGGGGTCTTGGACAGTAAACCGGTATGTTCATATCTCTTTCAGCCAGTCTGTTCTCTTCGTCATTACTATGACTTCCATCGTGGCACATCAGCTATATTACGTTGTTTGTATGTTGTTTGTTTTAGAGACTCAGATTAAAGGTCTAAGAAAATTTAGTAGCAGGTTTGATGTACTTTCCCACTCCAGTCCTTCTGTTTTTAATTCATCTACGGAGAGACATAGACTGTCCTTAAAGTTGATGGTCTGCCAGTGGTTTGTAAGGTAAGAAGTAGAATTCTGCCCCAGGCTCTAGGTTCGGCAATCTATTGCAAGCGTTTTTCCAGAGTTTGCGGTACATTCCACCAGGATTTGCGATCTTGTCATTCCTACACCAACGCATATCAGCCAGATGGTGCTCACCCACACCATGCTACTTCTTAAACGAGTAAGTCAAGAGACGTCAAACAAGCCCTCCATTGCCGTCGGCGAAAGTGAACCATTATTGCGCTAGTCGTATAAGGAATTTCGAAAGAGTGTTGAGAAAGGTGATGGAATTATAGAATGTGAAGTGAAGAATAAGTATCTTATTAAATGTTTCTTTTATTTGGATAAGAATATTTACGAAACATTATATATAGTCTTCAAAAAGATACGAAAAGCATTATGGTTAATGCTCGTAGATATTTGCACAATATAAAATATATTTTATAAGGTTCAGACCAAGCAAATTTTCTTCTCGTAAATAAAAATAAATAAAAAAGCCTTTCTTTTTGTGACATCTATCCGGCAACCTAGTAAATGTATCTTATATTCAACGATATTTGGAGACAACCACGTTTTACGTACTAAAATTAATATTTAAAGCAACAAATTCAGAAAAAATTATACCCATGACAATATCAATCCGTCAAAGTCTAGGAATATAATTTTATTGAATTGTTTGTTTTTTTATAATTCTCTTTAGAATAATGTAATGGGGAACAAAACAATTTTTTTGCCTGTTTTGGGTTACTCTGCGTTTATAATTTTTGTTTTAGCTAAATTGATTCCAACTTTAAAATATAATTTCATATATTTTTTTTTAATTTAAATTACATTGTTAGTGGTCTAAATAACATTATTTATAAATAATAACCTTTTGTTTGTTTTAAGTGCCCTCTTCTAAGCAATAAGAGCGACAAGTTTTTGTTTCACATTGAACAGATAATGCTTTATCATAGTGATTTAAAAAGGGTTGTCATCGTTTCATTGTAAGGATGAGTTCTTCATAAGGGCAATGAATGTGTTAGGAGCCCTAACGTTTTTTGTTACATTTGTGATAAGTGCAGTGTTGCAACGGAAAGAAAAAATATAATTGATTTCGTATTTTGGACGTCAATTTGACCACCAAGGTATGGGTACCTCATAAAGTTTGCAAAATTCGTGCAGAATCACTTCGCAATTGGATGGCAAGTACACGAAGGGAACTTAATTTTGGCGTACCCATGATATGGAGTGAGCCAAAAGATCAGTTGGCTCATACATCCATACATAACAAATTTAAGAGTTCGCATCATGAACAGTATTTCGTTGTAACAATGAATCTGATTGATGTGTCCAAAGCGTATCTTTAAATCAGGAAAATATGTAGAAAATTTTGTAAGTATGGAATATAGGGGTTAATCTAAAAAATAGATTTTTTATAAACAAAAACTAATAAAAAATAAAATAAAAAAAACTAAATATAAACAATTCTCCTAATTTAGTAAAAAAAAGTTGCGGCTTGAAGTAGATTATAGTCTTCTATATGAGATAAACAAAATGCGTTGCAAAAGTGAAAAGTCGTTTCTCAAGAAGTCGCAAGTACTTGACGGATATAAGATTGCTGAAGTGTTCATTTGTATTCTTAGAGCATATAATTGGAAAGTTTTTTTTATATGAAATGATACAATAGCTGTTGTGTGGTTTAAAATTTTGGAGGAATACGAATATATGTATATGAAGTGATATTTAAGCAATGTACAGTGTTTTCCATCGCTATTATTTCGCTAATTAATTTTGTGTAGGTTTGTGATCCGCAATCATATGCAATATGCAGCTACATAGATATAGAGAGTAATCATATAAAACTTCTAACGTTATCGAATGATAGTTATGGAATACGCACATGAAACTTCACTGATATTCACGGAGAAAAACCGTTCATTTCGTCCCGATAGACACATAAAAGTTAAAATTAAAACGCCAACAGAAACAAACTCTAATCCAAAAATAACTCGTATGAAAACTGCAGTGAAATACTGTAGTACTGCAAAGAATAATAAGCATTTGCAGAAGGTCAGTTAGCGGAAATGAGGTATGTAGGTTAGTAATGCAATTTTTAACGGAAACTCTACAAGTGTCTACATGTATACCACCCATGTTAATTGGATTACCTGCACCCCCATATTTTCTCGATAGGATAATTTATTTACGTGCTCAAACGTTTAGCAAGTCGTATATGCGCCATTAATAGTTATAATTAATTGCATATAATTTGTTATCAACACGTAAATATTATACAAAAAAATACCCACAACAAACCAAATATCTGTGTGAAGCAATTTATAGGACACATATGACCGGGAAGAAGAAAGCCTAGTTACAAAATGCCATCCAAAATCAGAAAAATTGAAAATAATACCTATACAGAGTGAGTCGGAAGGAACGGATCAAACTCCAAAAGTGCATTGTTCACGTAAAAATGTAAAGTTCTTACCCGATTTTCATTTGTTTATTGAAGACACATATCAGAACAAGAAAAATATTGAAACGATTTTGAGCCGCGAAAGGTTTAATTCAAATACTCCACTTTTTAAATGGGTAGTCAATGCAACCATATTTTTATTTTATTTAAAAAATAAGCGAAAATTTGGACCATTCACACACCATTCGCTATAACTTGAAAACAAATGAAAATGGGTTATTTACATTATTTTCACGTGTACAATACACTCCTGCAATTTGGATCGTTCTTCCCGACTCATCCTGTTTATTGAGAGAGCCGCATTGAGTTATACGAAGAATTTCAGATAAGAGTATTTCCTGTCCTATTTCTCTTTTTTATCCAAATAGTTTAGTTAAGGCTTGGTGGACAAGTGAGAAGAAGGCCTGCTGTTGACCATGGTAGGGATATAGTTGCTCGTTCGAATGGTACCAATGTTAGTAGCAGATTTTTCTGGCAATATCTGGTCACTATTCGATTGTTGGGAAATAATAAACGGGGCTTCATCTTTTACGTCGAGGAGATGATAGAAATAAAGCCATGATACACTTTGCACACACCATTCACACACTTAATCCCCTTTGTGACAAGCGAATAGGCTATAAAAGATAAGATTTCTATTTGTTCCGTTATCCTTTATAATGTTCGTAGCATGATTCCGTTGCAATCGTATAATCAGCCCCTAACCACGTCGTTAATTCGTCGGTAATTTTTTTTTTAGTAGTTTCTATTTGTTAACATTAACTAGGAATAGATTTCAAATACGTTGCCTTCAGAAAATTATATTCAACAAATCGATTGACGTATTACGTAGAGTATTTGTTCACGTTGTTATCGCAAACAGTGGTCTTTCATCCGTTTCTTATATTTACTGCAATATTGATCATTTGATAACAAAATATAAAATATAAAATAATTAATAGTTTGCTGCCACAATTGAGGTTTCTTAAAAACCGCACATAAAAATAAAAAAAGCATATACAGGTAGTTTCAGAAATAACTCGTAATCCATAAAAGGTAATTAACGGAAGATTTAGAAATATTTATAGTTATTTAGTTTATAATCCTTGACGTCCAATATTCGTTTATTTGAAATCACTACCTTAATGCGATAATTATTGCGCGGTCTGCTATCTTTTGTGTGATCGTCTATTGATTCTAAAAGAGACTGTTTTTTATGAAACAGGAGGAAAAGTTACATAAAATGTTGAAAGTATCCGCCATCTGCGCAAATACACGCCCCTGTTCGTCGATTGAAATTTCCACGCACACCAAAATTGTGCATCTCTACTCCGGCGTTAAAGATTCGTTTGTGAAGCTCCTCTGTTGTTGCAATATCACCTCTTCTATCGTAAACTAAGTGCTTCATTTAGCTCCACAAAAAAAGTCTAAGACGGGTTACATGAGGTGCTGCGTGTGCAAGAATCGCCAGAGGAACATCTAGTAATGTATTTTCGAAAAAATGAATAATGAATGACTTTTATATCTATTTTATCTTTTATTTATTATTACTTAAGATTTATGTCAAAATATTAAATAATTACGCAAAACAATAATTGAATATTTTAAGCAAAAATTAGTGTTTTTAACGACGTTTTACTCAAACCAATGCCAATGGATAATTAATTTAGATTTGAATTTTCTAAATATCTATTATTGAACTGCATGTATAAGACGACAGGAATATTGTAATGTAAAAATAGAAAATCTCTCCGCAGAAAATGGAGCCCTCTAAAGTTTTCATTATCTTTTGTTCGATTTACTCCGCGCAACATGCGGCTATGTGTTCCATATACCATATAGGTTGTAAAATCATGTTTGTTATGAACCTGAAAAGAAAATGGGCAAAAGACTTTGGCGATTAATACAAAAAAAAAAAACAAAAATGCTTATTTTCTTCTTTTACACCTTTACTTGACTTTGCAAAGAAAAACTAAAAACACGTTCTCAAGGCCACTTTCGATCTTCTATCTAATGGTGTAGTCGAAATGTTTATATGACGTTTCGTTTCTTTCTGGTCTTCATCAATTTTCTTAGCGAAGGAAAAATAAAACAGATCCTTTTTCTCGTAATATTCTGAGGATGTGCTGCTAAGCACGAAACCAGTCGCAATATATTGATTATTTCGTATATAAGAATTTTGCAAGAAAAAGAACCTGTTTTATTATTCCTTCGATACGAATACTTCACACAGAATTCCCGTCGTTAATTAACTTTCTTTTTTCTTATCGGCGCCATACTGAATTTCGACACCGTTAAAAATATAAAATATCTGTTTGGTTTTTATTCAAATTCTTCGATGAAGTATTAATCAAGATCGAGAAAAATAACACGATGTGACTGTTGTCATTTTGGATACCATTGTACTCGCTATTGTTATATTTCGGTACGACATTCTTCTATTTTCTATTACTAATGAACGACAATTAAATTGTTTAATAACTTGAAATTTCATGTCTACCATATTTAATCTTAAAATGTATTTATCGTCAATTAGAGCATAATATCAAAAACTTCTATCAACATGTTAAAACAGGAAAAGGAGATTATTTTTGATGGTGTCGAAATCCAATATGGCGACAATAAGCAATAAGAAAGTTGATGATAGCCAGAAAGAACCGAACATATAAAAATGTCGACTACAAGAAACAAGGGAATGTGTTTTTAACATTTCTTTGAGAGGTCGAATAAAGCTGGTAGAGGTAAAACAAGATAATTAGCGCTTTTCGTTTTTTTTTTAATCTCGAACGTCATTTGTCACAGGTCCTTTTTCTCTTTAAGTTCATAACAAACACAAAATTTAGCAACTTTACCAAATTTAACCCTACCCTCTAAGTCGAATAATAAGCGAGATCCGCATGCTAACGGTCGAAAATTTACCAACCTGTATAACCACGATTTGCAACATTTACAAAATCATCTTGTTTTTTGTCTTATGCAATACTTACAATAATCTCGCATTAGTGGGGGGATCCTGAATCGGCGTTTTTGATAAACGTGGCCGTATTTAAAGTCAAGAGTTTTCTTTAGAAATAACTGTAAATGTTCAATTCTAAAATTCAATAGGAAACCGATAAAAATTTACGAATTAAAAAGCACCTAAACCAACACGAACGCGCGGGTGAAATCTGTCAGGATATGTCGAATGTAAAAAATGTAAAAATTCAGAAAAAAGGAAGCTATGTAAGAATAGAAACCCTAACATATTAATCTCAGATCTTTAATTTAATAAATAAGAGATATTAGAGAAGCTCCGCCCTTGTGCTGGAGGGTTAACAGTCTTCACTTTTTGCTATAAACTACGTGCAAATTGACAGGCTTGCAAAATTCCAGCCTCTGACTAAGTTGCATTTACATGAATAGAAGATGTTTCCTAGCAGTGCAGTTGGCGATTCATTTTATGGATATTTGTTACATTATGAATATTATATAACAACCAATAATTCTACAATTCTTCTAAATTTCAAGAACTTCCTTAAAATTATTAACGAACATTTCGAGTGTAAAGTAGTCTATATTATAGAATTCTCTAAATTCTGAATAAGAAAGACCTTGAACGTATAAACCAGCTTTATACTATGCGAAACGATTTCGTAAGAATTAAGCAAAAAATCAATACTGTCATACCAAACAAGCTATTTCAATATCATTCTGTCTAGAGAGTTAGTAAATCGAATTAAGTAATGAATACTTACTCGAAACCTCTAATTCGCTTTTCGTGACATTCAACTCATTCCTATTATCACCAGGTAACTCTTCAGTACGAATATTATAATCTATATTCGGATTGTTGGTGATATTTTCTGTTATTAAACTGTCAATGCTCACTAAATTTTTCTTTACTAACAAATCTGTTGGTTCGTACGTTGCTTTAGCAGTATCATCTACGTTCTTGTTATAAGTGTCAGAATAATCATAGTCTTGCATTCCTATCCGATGTTGCATCGATGGATCTGTCCTTCTGGCCAACGTAGGTTGTCCATCCCACATGAACACATAGTAAACCGACAACAGAATAGCAGCCATTGAGACGCTTAGTATGTAAGCCAATACCGTTAGGACTCTTACAAGTTTGGGTTTGGGTTTTGGTTCCATGTATAGGTCTTCTTTATCATCATCTTCTTGAGAAATTCCATTTTCTGGTTCTTCTGCCATATACGTTGCGAAGAAATTAAATTTTGATCTAAGAAAAGCGTAATTAAAAATCCATATTTTGCATAGTAAACATCGACATTTACTGTAATTATGAACTCTTGCAAAACAATTATGGTAAATTATTGATCAGTGAAAATGTGCGTGGGATTATCATATGGGGTTGATCTGATCATGCATGATGTTCCTTTAGGAAAAAAATATAGACATATCACATAAAGGTTGATAGGCTAGGAGTAAGTAAGGTACAAGTTGACCTCCATCATGTTGTCAAGTTGATTTCGTTAACTTTATCTAGTTTTCGAATAGAAACTGATATATTTTCTTGCAAAATCCTTGCATTTACTTTAGAGTTACATGTGTAACAATGCATTGAGATTAGACTGAGCGCTGAGGTGATCCAACCTCGTTTGGATTTCTTTTCATGGAACACCTTTCAGCATAAAAGTAAACCACTGTGCTCACACTACGTAAAAAGCCTAAGAAAATTGATTATAAATGAGGATATTGACTTGATTTAAAAACGCTTATAGATTGTCTTAAATCTTACATACAGAGAATTAACAGATGTTTAGTAGTACCTAAATACAAGACAAACGTTTTTTTTAATAAAGCTAATTAAAATAAACTGAAAAAAAAATGGTATAAAATATGTGTTCGATGAATGTTATTTCTTTTCTTCTGTTGGTTCAAGGTTCCATATTAAGGAAAAATATAAAAGTCCAATCTGAACCACCTATATAATGTGGTACCACTAAAAGTATTTCAAATTTAGAAACTAAAGCAGCAAATCTATAGAAGTGAATAATATTGATATTAAATAAGTAAAAATAAATTTTGAAAACATATAAACAGAAATAAATGGGCATTAGCTGAAATTTCTTCGTGTATTAATCCTACCAAATTTAAATATATAACTTACCAACTTCCTTTTTTAAATCTCCACTTCTCTATTTAACTTAAGTATTTCTGCGATAACAACATATAAAAGATTTTAAAACTAAAAATGATGTTAGGAACGAGACATTCAAAATAATTGAATCTACCCCATATGAAAGCACTTTTCACTCTAAATATTCGATTTTTAATCGCAATATTTGCCAACAGATTTATACAATTTATTAGAAATTTTATGATGGATGGTGAATTTCAAAATAAAAAATAATCACCTTGCTCAATGCGAATTTCCGTTATGTTTAAAAAAATCTAACATGCGGTATAGAGACTTTTGTTGTTTATATTGAAATTGCGGAGCGTCGGAAACTCGTGGACGTTGTACAAACAAATATGATGTATGGTTGCTTCTTCGTTGAAACACATGCGCAAAAAATCATCCCGCAATAAATAAAATTTAATTGAATTAGATACGTTGGTATATGGATCGCGAAATACGTTACTTTTTCATATACTTAACGAGATGCACTTACAGGAAATTAAGGCTATGAAAACATCGGAAGTGAAGGCAAGTTCGGATTTTGAAATTTCTGTAACGTGTAGGATTCGATGCTCAAAACAATTTTGCAATTAAATATTTACCAAGTTTTTCGAAAATATTACGAGTACTTAAAAATCAACCACTGTACAACGTGTCCCAAAAATTTACGATTTAGTTTGAATGGATGACATAACTTGCCTCATAAAACCTATTTTTAAGACGTAGTTAAGTGGTTATTTCCATGTCGGCATAGAAGACTCGTTCCAAATTTCATCTTTTATATTAAAACTATACAATGTTACACAAACGACTAACGGAATCAACTTAAGAAAGTTGGACAATCTTACACAGAAAGGAACTATTAACTTCAGTTGTTACTAAAACCGATATTATCGATTTTATGAATTTTTAATATCAAAATTTTAAACGTATTTTCGAAAAGATTAAGAAAGATAACCTTCGCAAATTTCAGAAACTCAATGACCCTTCAGGTTTCTTATTATCCTCTCTGGTTATACTTTTCCCGACCGAGCTAAGAATTTTTTTGCTTTTATCTGATGTTGAATAACTCATTGAAGTTTTACCTTTCAAAAATAGGAATAGAGTCAGGCCTAGGGCTACTTATTTGATTACTAAGTTCAGCAAATACATACTTGTGCACCTTTGAAAGAAAGACAATAATGTTTTTAAAACAAAATCTTACTCTTTTAATTATCGGGGCTGACAAAGGTTGTATCACCGTTACTATAACCAAAAATTCTTATGTAGAAAAGTCGATGGAACTTCTTCCTAAACCTAAACTAATTAGATTAAATAATTCTTTAATTGCTAAACTGAAAGTTTATTTCGGTTAACCCAGCGCAGTGACGCTACTGCTAGGCAATCGACTTGTTGCGCTCTACTAATAAAAATAACAAGTAGGTTTACACATTTGTAACTTCATAGAACGTAGTGGAAATTTGTGCAAATCTTTTTTTATTCGTTTAGTGCTAATCCTAATTTGTGATATCTGTTAATGCCTATGTATTCTACAAGATCTAGTTTTTTGCTTTGTTTTTGTACGTATAAATTATCTTACTTATTGTTGCAATTAACAGTGATTTGCAACGGTAGAATCTGTCTCTTTGTCTGTATAGATTTTTGCTGTATGTTCTATGTATGTATGTTGTAAAATCCTTTTATCAAATATTGTATGCTGAATAAAAAAATCTTTTTCTTTTTATGTATTTATTGTAGATACATAACTATAGCAACTGTGCCAGAATGGATACCCGGGTACTCGAAATTCTTAGCATCGGTACTACCAGATTTCGGGTACCCAAAAACGGTTCTTGAACTGAATAGTTGAATACCTGGTTTCGGGAGTCCGATTTCATAACCGGGTACCCGGATAACCTAGAACCGTATATTTCGCTGGATGGACACTATTTCTAAGAAAGACGATTTTCGATAGTCCAATTATATGTATATATGTGTATTTTAATGTTATTGTTCGAAAACAGGTGCCCGTATTCCGTTTTAGAACCCCGCACTTGAACACTCGGATTCGTCCGGATTGCTGAATATTCAGTTCGTGGTACTCGATTTCGAATACTCGGGTATCCGGTATTAGAATCAGATAGTGCGCTGGGTTCCTGAAAAAGACGGTTTTCGACAACCCTAAACAAAACTGTTTAAGTGGCCCTTTTTATACTACTTTTATCTTGGAATAAATTAGAAGGTTTTGGAATAACTTGCCTTATGTATCTGCTTGCTTTAATCTTGAAAGATTTTATAAACAGATTCGTCATGACGGTTATCAGGTACCAGGTTATTCTGGTTTAAATCTATTTCTATATTTAAATCTATAAATACCCAAATTCGATCCTTTGTCTGTTTCGTCGTTATCGATTTTTATATATCTTTATATTAAGCCTACAAATGGTTTTATGCAGCCTTACGTAAGCCTGCATATTGATAGCAACCAGCGTACGGCTCGGTTACTATTAATATTAAAAATAATGTATGTAATCACTAGAGATGACAGGCAGATGAAATTATTACTTTTTCGCAGCAAGTAGATAGACTCGTGTTTTGTCGACTCTCGGGGAAACCAGTAGGCAATACGAACTCTTTCTTATGAGAGGAATAGACACGAGTCTGTCTAGTCGCTGCAAAAAAGTAATAATTTCATCCACCTTGGTCATCTCTAGTAATTACTTACTATTTTAGTTTGATTGTGTTGTTGATGTAGACTGCGCTGTAGTATTGCATCATTAGCATGGCTTCTACTGATGGCTCAGTTATACTCCTACGGCGAGCTGAGAATATGTTGGTGTATTTGGAAGATGAGCGTTCTGCGTTTAATGATATGATGTTCGCGAATTTAAAAAGGTCGTTCGTATTACATTCGCACTCTTAGTTTTCACTCGAACTTTTGTCTATACGCACTGTAGCTTGAAAACCGGGATTCTTATTTATAACCGCACATAATTCGGTTGTTAACCTCCCTACATTATCTGTTAGATTTCCTCAGGAAGCTTTGGGGAAGCTCTACTATATTTAGCACGTCATGTAATAAAAGCTTGATGTTTTACAATTCGTAAATAGTATTTAAAAAAATTGAATAATTTTCGGAAATTTGCTTTACTTGAGTATGGATTTTGGTATCAAAAAACTAGCCGTTGGCTTACTGAAATTGCTTGGGTTTCTTGCATAGCTTTAAGCAATTTTCCCCATCTCATCAATACCGGCTGTCGTGGCTGAGGAATACCCAGACAAGCCTGTTTAAACTCACGAATGTGTTTTGGAGAGTTAATTAAAACTTTTTTGGTAGAAACTATTAATTGATCTAATGTTGGGTAACTGTTTCTAATAAATTCAGCTACAAGATGACATACATTGAGCAAAGAGGTTACATGAAGCAATTGAGGAATTGCGAAATCGGTTAAGAAATCTATTAACACTCGATGTACCTAACAAAGCATGCCGTCGATTCGCCATCATAAATCCAACCCGTCATTTATACACATACTAACCGTACGCGTATGAATCTCGACTTCGGATATATCCGACCGTTTTCGAAATATATCATCGCCGCTAATGAGCGCGCACTCGTTTCTGTAAGCTTACTTTACATATAATGTTATTGGCTTCGAATGGAACATAACTATTGTTCACTTTTTTCTGATGTTTTTCCTATTATGTAATAGCCGTGTATCTGCTAAGTTTATTACGGTAAATTTTGGGGTATACTAATGGTAAAAAATGTGATATCTGTTTTTTCTTAAGTATGTTAAAAGTAAGTAAAAGTTAAAAAAATGAGATTTTGAACGTTTAAGCATAATTGTTGTACACGCTACGTAATATTTTCTACAAATTTACGGTCAACAGTTCTGTAAAATGTTGATTTTCCAAATTGAATACTTCCACTGTTATAATAGTTAACACACGCTCATCCTCTGTCTGTCAAAAATTATCAAATCTTAAAATTAAACTAGAAATTAAAAAATGTAATAATATATAGAATGTTCCATTTAAAATAATAAGGTTAACAGCTATTTCCTGTATAACTGGAAGTGCCAATTTATTAAAAATATTTTAGTTCAAGTAGCACATGTCAACTTTAGTATACTGCCAACGTTTCAGAATTTTCTAATGTCGAGGTGAGATATCTTGTATACAGGTGATTCACGGAACCCATCCATTAAAAGTTCCTGAATTTATAATATCTCGATTTTGAAATTTCGGGATTAAACATAGTTAGCTATGATCTATTTAGAAAAAAATCACATCGTCAATGTCGCACTTGCGGTTACATTGAAAGTCATGGCCAACTTTGATATAAATAGAAACCTATATTTCTTATTGCATCCGTAGGTTCTAGGCACTTTAAAGCCAAACTTCTACATCTTCTTACCTATCGGTTACCGTTTTAGAGTTGATTCTTGTGAAAAAATGCAAAAAAAAAGTAGAAAGCTTTTAGATGAATTGTGGAGGGTACAGGAAAAATAATAATTTAACCAGGGTATAAAAGTAAACAAAATACATTTAAATATGGTATAAATAAACATCTTTATAAGGTTTTAAACGGATTGTTAGTTCTGAGAACACCAAATTCTCAATGACTGTAATGGTTTTAGAAACATTTAGTAAATTATAAAGGTGAGGATATGAACACCGATGTGCGAACATATAATTATCCACTTACCTGTATAACCCATAAACATAAGGAAAATTAGATCATACTATTTATAAAGAAGAAATATCTATTACAGGTCCTTATGTACAAGGTGGGCCAAATTCGATACTTTTAATAGCTAACTTATATTTCTAAAGGAATTAGACAAAAACTGACCTGAGCTTCTGGAGCTCGATTTTAAAGAGAAATCGATTGGTGAAATCCCTATTTTTATATCTTCTTTAATATAAGAGATACATAAAATGTGAAATTTTTAAAAACCCTTGTAACTTGTTTATTTGTGAAAATGCTTGATTTATATAAAAACTATATTAGGGCGCTTTTTGACGCAGAATCCTATGCTCTAATTTTTTTCTTTTTTTTAAACTCCTATTTTTTGAGATATTATCAAGACTTGTGTTTTTTTATATGGAATATCCTATATATTTTTACACTATTGAAAAGCATGTAAAATTACCTTTAGAATGATATAGCACACTTGATATTTTATTTAAACAATTTTTAAATTATTTGTTTTTCTTCATTTCACATTATTTTAA
>LR736867.1:876049-893593 GCA_902654985.2 Oryctes borbonicus | reverse complement strand
TTAAAATAATGTGAAATGAAGAAAAACAAATAATTTAAAAATTGTTTAAACAAAATATCAAGTGTGTTATATCATTCTAAAGGTAATTTTATATGCTTTTCAATAGTGTAAAAATATATAGGGTGTTCTATATAAAAAAACACAAGTCTTGATAATACCTCAAAAAATAGGAGTTAAAAAAAAGAAAAAATTAGAGCATAGGATTCTGCGTCAAAAAGCGCCCTAATATGTTTTTATATAAATCAAGCATTTTCACAAATAAACAAGTTACAAGGGTTTTTAAAAATTGCACATTTTAAGAAAACGCTATGTATCTCTTATATTAAGGAAGATATAAAAATAGGGATTTCACCATTCGATTTCTCTTTAAAATCGAGCTCCCGAAGCTTAGGTCGGTTTTTGTCTAATTCCTTTAGAAATATAAGTTCCCTATTAAAAGTATAGAATTTGGCCCACCTTGTACACCTATTGAAATAATCGTTTGCTGAATATAGAATTACAATTGCGGTTGGTGTACCTGTGCTTACATCAGGTCTAAATTTGTATTTCATTACACAGTAAACAAAACAACCGCAACAAAAAAGGACAATTTCAAAGTGTATCTATCGCCAGGTATCGCGGGTGCGTTAGGTGTAAGACCGTCGAATGCATTTATTGCGCCACAGAATATCCTGTGTATATTAGGCTGCCTGTAGGCTCAATCCAAATACATTTTAAAAAACATCAAAATAAACAGACGATCTATATTGTTTAGTTTTAATACAAAATTTAATCTCCAGGTTGGTTCCTAACAAGTACGCCTGAAAAACAATAGAAGATGATGAACAATGGTTAGTTTATCTAGGAGCTTGAATACAAATTCAGGGGTAAGAAGAATTCTAACCTATAGTTTTATGATTCATTACAATTCGTTATCTCGTGTCATGTTATCGTCAGAATGCACACGAAATAAATAGATAATTTGCTTTTTAAGGGAGCTACGTTTTTCAGTGAATCTCAAAATATGGATGACAGAGAATTGTTAGCACCGATACTGGAATCGTATGGAATTTTCAAACCGTTAACCACCGTACCCTTGATAAGCTTTCATATATTGGCAACTCTTGCCCTTGAAATAACTGCTATTGTTTATGCAGTACTTCACCCAGATGAATCAAAAAAGTGCAGAGAGTATTTTTTACTAATATACATACAAATTGGTCTATGGTTTATAACATTGGTAAGTAACATAACCTCTAATGATAGCAAGCACTGTGGCGTAGTATGGTAAACAACACATAAGTATCGGCACCCTCCGCACCACACAAGTTTAATTTATTATATAGTAATATAATTCTCGGTAATCCTAAAGATAAACCGAAAATGGGAGAAAGGTCGGGTATTTATAAAATTGAATGTAGTCACTGTAATAAAGCCTATATTGGTGAAACAAAAAGAGCGATAGAAACTAGATTCAAAGAACATCTACGAAATTATCGCTACGGCAGATTGGACGCGTCAAGTGTGGCAACTCATATAAATGAAACCGGGCATAGTATTAAATTAGAAGAATTAAAATTGATTAAAAACGTAACGTCGCCGCGAGAATTAGATGCGTACGAGACAGTTTACATAAAAAGTAATAAAAATCTGATGAACGGAGAAAACGGACCGTTCTCGTACTCTGTCCTTTTTGACCTTTTGCAGTAGCCTGGCACTCGTTTATATTTTGGGTCATAAAAGAGATCTTCCCGTCCATCTGGCCGTGTTTTTCGCATGTCGTAGTTTAAGACGCGTAGAGGGTAGAATTAGGCACTTGTAAAATACAATATTTCTTCTCGGAAGAAGGGATAGTTCATGCATGTTATTTTTCACACGTCGTAGCTTCCAGGCGTGCAGGGGGTAGAAATATGCACTTGTAAAGGATATCTGTTCTAAGAAGTAGGAATAGTACATGCATGTTTAGTTTTAGAAAAAGTTTTTTCTCACTTCATTCGGTCACTGGTTGATGATGAGGACCATTCATGTCCTCGAAACGGCCGTCCCGGACTAATTATTGTATTACTATATAATAAATTAAACTTGTGTTGTGCGGAGGGTGCCGATACTTATGTGTTGTTTAACATAACCTCTAATTGATAGCTTGTATCGGTTAATATTCTATTGTTTTAATTGCAGATTGCTGATCAAATTTTACGTGCCAAACATTATGCGCTACGCCTAAATGGGTTTTTGGATTTTTATAAGAAAATGCAAGTGAATCGTCGTCTTCCCTTTTATATCGTTAGCTTGTGGCTCGCTTTCGTTGCATTAATACAAGCATTCATGCAATATTTTTATGCCGAAAATTTTACTGGTAAATGTTTGCAAGGAGGATTGTTGTCACCAATAGGATATTTGTGTGCTTTATTTACAACTGAATTTTGCATTGTTTTTGGTGTAAATATAAACTATATACGTAAGATGTAGCACTTAATATTATATTCTGATATTAACTATATACGTTTGTAGTTCGTGTGGTAAAATTTAACAGATTAAAACAACAGCCGGATGTCCAAAAAGAAGAGTGGAATGCTTGTTCGTCCGTTGATAGTTTTGCTCAAGGCGAAGTTGGTTACCGACAACGAAGTGATAAAGTTTATGACTTCATAGAAAAACAGGTGTGTATTTGTGGAAACTTGTTGAGATTTACCTTGCTTTAAAGCAAACAGTATATCACATAGGATCTGTCACGATGAGCGTCGGTTAAAAGTATTAAGTGTGTAAACAAGGAACTTGCTAATTTACATATGCAAGTTGTCTTTAAAAACCAACTCAGCTAAAACATTTTCAATTGCCGATATCTCTCTCATATACTGAAAATAGTTGTCTGTTTCCCTATTTTAAATACAATTGTACAATTTTTATGGGAGATTTGGATTCTGTGCTAAATTTTAAAATTAATTTATGCAACATACTCTATCCTTAAAATTCATTCTTATAGAGATTTTGCATTTTCTCAAGAACATTTAACAGATGTGGTGCATTATAGAGCTTCAAATAAGTTACAATTGTAAAACACAAAAAAAATTACTCTATTTGCTGGTAATGTTCATGAAACGATGTGTCGTAGTAACAGATAAATTGGCTAAATTATTCAGGACGTGTCATTAAGAAGGAGACAATATCAGAGATAGTGAAACTAAGAAATTTCAATTTTTTTTAAAGAGCAACTCGTAATTTTTTGAACTGCGTTAGAGTCTGTATCAAAAAATAAAGCAAAAATATATTAAATGCTAGCGCTAAAGTTAATAGTTTAGGAGATATTTCATTATCATAGTAGATGCTCGAAAACATCACCATTTTGGTACATGCACGCTGTTACTCTTCGTATTTTGGATAAGTAGCATGTTGAACAGATTTTGCAGCCAGTTCATTGAACGTTCTTCTTACTCTGTCAATCTTGACATGATTTGCGAACAACGTTATGTAAAAATCTCGTAACGCAATCCATTCATAAAAGTAAGCAGACAGAACTTTATTGTTCTCCAAAACTCAGAATACTCTAAAACTCCAAGAATCTTGAACATTTCGTTTTCTTAGGACCTCCGGGTCCTGAAGTCTAAAAATTGAACAATTCTTACGGTTATACATTCCGTTTCTGTAAAAGTTGGCTTCATCGCTCCAAAGAATATTATTAGAATATATCTAAATGCTCTTGTATTCGAACTAAAAGCCACTTACAGAATTCCCTTTGATCTTCACTGTCCATGAATATTATATTTTGCACCACACTATGATTAAAAGGCCGCTACTTATATTTCAAACCATATTGGAAATATTAACATTTTTTGAAAATTGTTGACAGATAAGCACTTTTATAACTGCGAAAGTGCTTAATTGGGAAATGGAAATTTTGCGGAATTTAACCGAATGAATTTTTCAAAAACATACAACGTGTTCAACAAAGACCACAACCATAAACTTCAAATGGAAAAAGTGTCAAAACTGCCTATTCTCCTTCTTATTAAGTTGCTCTTACCTACAAAAAAAATTTTAAATAGATACTTTTCAAGGTATTTAGGAAAATGTATATTATAACAAATTTCTTACAAGAAAAAAGAGTACCAATGAGAATCTAGTTTATGTAGTATCTTGAAACGCCGTCCAACTTTAGAGATGTCCGACTATTACGGAAAAATCCAACATTGATGAAAAATATATATGATATATATGCCAGCATGTTTAAACTATACCAACGAAGATTATTTAAATTTGTTTTTATTTATTTTTTAAAAAATATATTCGGCCTCTACATGCTCAACAGTGCTACATAATTTTAATTTTCCAAGTTAAACACTCGCATTTATAAAGGCTCACATGCAGTCCTCCATCCGTCAACAATTATCGAAAAGTGTAAACATTTTAAATATATCGGTATTCTATTTAACATACCTGAGTTGGCTGCTACTTCCGATATAACCGGAAGTTTTAGATAATTGAAAATATTTTCGTTTAATAGGCTTCAAAATATTACCAAGTTTTCAATATTTTCCAATGTATACTCTACTCTTTCATATATCCATCAATGCAGTTCGATGCATAATCATCAGTAAAGTTCGCCACTTTCCGTGCGCTTCACGGGCGTCGGTGTGGGGGTGGTCGTGTGGGAAATTGAAAAAAAAAACTTAAATAGAAACGTTCTTTTTGAATTTTAAAAATTTTCAAATGCCTAAACGTATGGGCGCCAGACACATAGTGGATGCGTTACTACTGCAATAAGATCATTTGCGCATATATTATGAATTACGCACCTGAGCGACCGTGGGGGTGGTCGCCCGACGCCTGGGAAGCGCACAGAAAGTGGCGAATTTTAAAAATCAATACACTACAACAGTGTACTGAAGATTATATTTACAAAACAAATATGTTATCTACTGTTTTTTTTTTATTTTTAGGCTGATTTAATTCGACACTTAAAGGATCACAATGCTAAATTGGGAGAGAAATTAATGATATTAAATGCTCAACTGGAGAACAGCAGAAAAAGAACATCGTCAAATAATGCATAATTAAAAAAACGTTTTGTGATATCTATCATATTTAAAATTTATTTTTTAACTTCATTGAAATTTGTATATTTGTTTATATAGCTAATTTGTGATGGAATATTAATTACTATGTCCGTTATTTATCCAAGATATCTTTTGTTTTTAGTAAGTTTGTAGCTCGCCTAATTAGGATCGTTATTGTAAACTACTGTATATAATTATACACATGTACAGTTGATAAAAATACTCTTTTAATATGAATAATTTAAAAATAATGGAAAAACTACATATTTTTGTATTATTAAGGAAACTAGCACCTATCTGTAATAGAATATATTTACATTGTACATTTCTGAAAAGGTCAAGTCTTTTTTTTGATTTATGGTGTGTGCATATGTATTCTTGTTGGAATATTTGTTACCCAGAAACCCGAAATTGAATCGAACTACGACGGCTAGCACTAGGCCTTCGCTACTTCGCTACACATTTGAAAGAGATTTAACATAGAAAGGGAGATAGCCAAACTCAGTGTACTGTGGTATTCAGCTGATATTGCTGAGGTTGTCACCCACAACTAAGAAAAAATCATTAGATCTAAGTTCAATAAGGTCTCGTAATTGATTTAGGTGCAATGGTAAATTAGCTACTGAAGCGTGAGGCGGCACATACACCCAACACATTTAAACACCGTGTATAATTTAAGGAAATGCTAATGCACACATTCTCGCAGATTCCTCCTGTAGAGCACTTCTTCAATGCGTCGAGAAGCATGCTGTGGAACTAGTACACCGCCGCCATCTTTTTGACCGTTTACGATCTTTCCTATGCACATTGTATTGATTTAAATTAAATAATTTATTATTGGTATCTGTCTGATTTCCATAAAGAAAATAATTTATTAAGAGGTGATAACAAAAATTCTCGGGATTTGTACGCAAATCTCATGTATTTTGCAAAATTGAATATTAAAAAAATGTTAAACTGTATTATTGGATAGCTGCTCAATGTAATGTATATTCAATGCTATAAACGAGCTTCAACGAAGAAAAATTTAAAAAATCTACGGGACTACTTTAGGATGATGTCGTCACTTAAATTATGAATTTTGTATATGTTCCATTAGTTGTACTTCTTACACTGTTTCGGAACGTAGTACAAAGTGTAAAAAGAGTGCAGTGCATGCGTACTATCATATACCAAGTACTCTGTTTCTACACTTAAATCAGTTAATGTACAATTGTGTGATTATTGTTGTTATATTATTAGGCGATGTCTCGGATTATTCAAGAAGGGGTTTTCAACAAAGTGGTTGCTGATAATGATGAATCCTCATTTATTTATTGTCTTTATAGACAATATTTTCTTATAAGTGAATTATACTTAATGAATCAGCTGCCACCAACCACTATGTGTATACGCGTTTCGTTGTATCACAACTCATCAGTACACTTATGTGGAAGGTAGCAGCTGTAATTCAAGTTCTCTACAATATTCAACCTAACATGTTTGAATGAGAGTATCTAATTAAAGCTGCTCCGATCACCGAAAAAGTCCGGTGGCAAAGACTGTCTATTTCTATAGAGATCGATATACTAATATAATTCGACATTTTCAATGATTAGAGTATCCTCAATTAGATACTCCCATCCAAACATGTTAAATATTTTCTTATTCCATAGTTCTGGTACATTGTGGTAATCTTCAATAAATAACGAAGCTTTATTAATATTCCACTCCATCTGTGATCGTCGGATAATTTGCGATATCGTTCAATAAGTTAAATTCCGTCAAAAAATGATGCATGAGACTGGTGACATTTTTCACTGCGTGGCAGAGGTAATGGGCGATGACGTAAACGGAGGGGCGTGCACGACAATGTGTATTTTCCTTGCATATTGTGTACATTGTACTATGCAACGTAAATACACGAGGAAGAAGAATCGTTGTGCGCCTCCCTCCATTTACGTCATTATCCACCACCACTACTGTAACTGTCGCATATTGCCTCAATGAAATCGCACCTTTAGATTAAAATGTTTCTGTAGAAAATCACTCGATAATATCTATGTGGTAAGTAATAGACTTGTGCGGTATCATCGGACACCAAAAACATAGGATTTTTGCGTAAAAGAGTTGGTAAGGGATGGGTATGGTTCAAAAATAGTTAACAATACCGGCGTTATTCTCGACGTTCCCATCAATATGTAATTAAAAAATGCACTTAGAGTATTAGAACAATAAAATAAATTATTTCCGTAATACAAAATACGCCGTAGTATTACACTAATTAACAGAAAATAAATTACTTGTGTATTTTTTTCATTTAACTGATTTTAATTCTTTTGCCCATGAAACCACACGCATTTCATTGCAGTAATTTATTCCTACTTATATTTCCAGTGCAAAATTGACCTTCATTATATAGTTGCTTTTTTTCTCTATAAAAGGATCTTTCCCAATTTTTAGTTAACTTGGTTAAGTTTTGTACATTGCAATTGTAAGAACCATGTCACCAGTATAATTGCAAAAGATTTAGTTACCTAATATCGTCAGTTTGTGCACGTTACTTTTTTGTTGTCTGAGTGTATCTGATGTAATTTAAGATAAGTGAAAGTTGTGGAGACTATATTCAAGTTGCTCAGCGACTTACAAATCATTTACTATTTGTTATAAATGCATTTTCCAGATAAAAATTAGTGTCATTTGTAAGGAATTTTGCAAATCGTAGATAATTCCAGTTTTCAAATATAATTACTTTCAGGTAACAATTAATATTAATTAATTAGATTCTTCTTGATTGTTTCGGTAAGAAGGAAGACATCTTTCGAATACTTAGCTTTGAAGTGAAAAAAACGAGAGCTATATTTTACATGAAGAAAATTAAACTAAATATATGAGTAAAAAAATTGCCAGAATATTTTCCAACAATTGCTTAGCTAATCAATTCATTTTTTAACATAAGAAACAAGCATGTAAATTTATAACCACGGCATTAACGCGTAAACTCTGTAATCAAGAAATAATATGTGGAAAAATCTGCAACTAATTTCGATAGTTAATAATGAACATTTTAAGCAATCGAATTGAGGACAATCTATTAGTTAACGATGCTGAAAAAAATAACAGGACCGACTTAGTGTTAATGCAATTCTTTTCTTTGCCAGGAATTACAGGATAATGCAAATTAACAGGCCATTATTATTGGTCCTACGAAATCAGTTAAGTTGACAAATTAGCAATGTTTTTGCTCCTGGTTAATTGTAATTAATAGAAAAAAAAAACAATAAAATAATTCAGCCCTCGTATGCTATTGTTCTAACACGAGTAATAAAAACGCTACATTAGTTTACAGTTTGTATTAAAAATACATATCTGTAGTTTAACATTTATTTTAGGCTCTATGCGAAACCAAATATGCAACAGCGGTTTCTTCCTCAGGTGAATTGAGCAACGGCCTTCCAAAAATATTTCCAAACTGACAAAATATTCTTTCTGAATTAAGTTAATCTATAATTAAAATATAATTCGTGATTAAATAATTACCGTTGACATATACATTTTCAGCTACTTTAATTCTTGATTAACAAATTCTTGTTAAATTTATGCAAATACCTAACAGTAATTTTTCTCGGTATTGTATTTTTTCTCGTTAATATTAATAGGTGTCAAAGTGGTGGCATTTGATCTTAATCACGAATTAAAGCAATTGTTAATTAAAGTTGCTTATTCGTGGCGTATCAAAATTAAGTTAATCACAGATTAACTCACCAATCCGTGATTAATTTCCTATAAACCGGGGACTAATCGACTACAATTTGAAAAATGCTGAAACCTGAAAAGTAACGGTTGCCAAAACTTAAGATTAGGCAAACTAGTAAGGATAAATTTCCCTAGATCTGTGTATGATTTGGCTGATAGGATTATTTGCGCTTGCGATGTAAGCACTTTGCGTCAATTGCAAAACAGGCTTGAAACGTATCTATTCGATTTCACATGGATTTTCTTATTATTCATTTCAAAATAATAATTTTGAAAATTATAGGGCGTTTCATAAAACAAAAACAGTAAATTTTGTTTTTTAATAAACACGTTATTCAATCGTTTTTCCATAAACTGTGTATTAACTAGCATCAAAAACACTGCCTACTGGTTTCCCAACTTATCCGATTTCATAGGATTAATAGTGGTTTAGTGCTAATAGTGCCCCGTTAATTTCGATAACGCTGTATAATTGTTTTATATCATTTTTTATTCTTCATTTTTTACGTGGATGTGCCCTTCTTAATGTACATACCAGCATGCGTTTTGTTTAATTTCGTTTTATTGAAAAATGTAAGTAAACGATATCACTATAGCTTTATCATTCAATAAGACAACAAAAATGAAAGAAGTAGGGTCGTTTTACGATTATTGGCAAATACCTATAAAATAAATGAATTAAAAAAATAAACGCTTATTTGCTGCTAATAACATTAATAGATAATCTTGTCCCCAATTTCACTTATACCCATAACTTATTTTTTTTTTTTATTAATCCGGTCCTGAGTTTGCAAACTTCATATAAACACTAGATAATAAGTACCTACATCGGTGCCGGTAAAAGTTATTCCGCCGAAGAGAAGCGTAAAGTTTACTGCCTTCCTGATTAACACGCGGTTTACTCTTTTACAGCCGCGTTTGTTTAATGCTGGTTCTTATAGTGGCATGTGCTGTTGTTCGGTCCATTTTTTTATATAAAATACCTGGTTAATAAATAATACATTTATAATAATGAACATTTACGAAATATGTGTGATCTACTTTACTTTTCTACTTATAATAGATGTTCAGGCTCAAGGAAGTAGTAAAGGTAAATTATATAATTATTTTTTTAACAAAATTATGTGATTTTATTCTGTATTATGTTTTATTTGATTTTGGCATTAACTTTTTCCACAAGTACTTTATCTGCAAATTAGTAATCAAACTATATTGTGAAAGCAGCAAAAACTATAATTATCTTAGTCTTTAATGCAATAGCTGTGGAACGCTTTACCAATTGGATCAAGGTAAGATCGCAGATTTTTAAAAGTAAGCGCTTTTATTAAATGATCTTGAACTATGTTTTACTTTGCATTCATGAATTTGTATACACAAATCATATAAATACCAAGAAAGTTGCAGCAACACCTAGGAGCGAAACAAGAGTTGCAATTAGCTCTTAATCGGTTGTATTTTAATATGTTGTATTCAAATATTATTTAATTAAAAATATTAATTCAAATATTAAGTTATTTATTAATATGTGTAGATGTTATTGTAATACTTGTTAAGCAAAAATATAAAAATAATCAGTTCCTTAGTTTTCACGGTCAATGTCAAATGTTATTCCGGGTTTTGCCCCAATCTTTGTAATAGTCATTTCTTTTCTAATTGTACAATTCGAGCGCTTTGTTTTTACAAAGAGAACACAGATCAATTGGATTTCAGACTAGCTCCGTGATTTCGTTGATGTTTTCTACGCAATTAAATACACGATGACATTGATAAAATTTTGCAGATAAGTGTAATGACGGACAATGCATCTGACTGAATTTTTTGTTGTTACTGAAGTCTTTTTATTGAAATAGGACGTCCCGTATATTTTTGTAGATTATAGTAGACCCTGCTTTTACGAATTCGCCCATAATGAACAATTCATTTTATATATTGTAAGTTAATGACAAAATGAGAATCATCCAATAAAAGCAAAATCATTTCATGTTCAAGCTATTCCCCGTTTACCTCCTCACAAAATCCAAGTTTATTAAGAAATTCCCGAGTTACACTAATATGCAAAAACTAAACAGTAAATGTGAAGCTTTACAGATAATGGTACTAAAACCAGTATGAAGGAATCCGAAAACACAAGGTCTATTATAATCTGCAAATGTGTATAGAGCAGGGTATCCCTTTTAAATTAGAAAACTACTTCCGGTTAAGCCGGAAGTACAGTAACAACAAAAACGAAATCATTTTTAACATATTTGCAGACTCTATATGGAAGCAAATGGAAGAAAGACGGTTCAAATGTCATAAAACTCTTCAATAAATAAATTTCGAGCTATGCACAGCTCACTCTCATGAGTTATAAGCAGATAAAAAACGTCGAATTAATAAAATATTATATCTTAAAATTATAAAGTATATCTCGGTTGCACTAAGTAGATTTTATTTATTGAATAATTGATTTAAAAAGAGTAAAATTTTGGTGTATACGAGGACGAACACAACATGCTAACATAGCAAATTTTCTGCTGATTCACAAGAAATATTTACGCACAATTTTACATTTTTTCCCAAACAAAGAAATTTGTAAAATCTAACATTTCAACCAAAACAAAATTAACATAACTAACGCAATCAGCAACGAATATTTAATGTTAGGTACACGGGAATAAGATGTCCATATCGTGTAATGGCTCCTCCTGCTGTTACCACTGCTAGTAGCCTCTTAGGAATTCCTCTAATCAACTTACCAACACTTTTGGGGAATTTAATCCTATTTCTCAAATAGCACATTTCTAAGTACTTCTAGGTTTTAAAATGCTTTAATTGTCCCCCAAACCTTCCCCAAACACGCTTTATTAGATTTAAATCTGTAGACTTCGCTCCCCATTCCAAGATGTTCAACAGGACCTCTTGCAGGGCTCCCATTATTATATATCAAAAGATCACCAATACAAGGTGCGAAAATCACATCAAGGTTTTGAAAAATGTTTCACATGTCTTGCAATTGTTGAGGATCCACCTTCTACAATGTGAAGCTCTATGCGCGCTTCCAAAATATACTTCCACCATAAGGAACTTTTTCGAGAATATTACATTGGGCATATCTTTCACACGATCACCGCCATCTTTGAGATATACGTATTTATTTAATTTTCCGCTTAATAGCAAACATAATAAAAACATAAAATTCCACGTGTAAATTAATATCGTGTATGACTTCTTCGGGCTTTAACGACTGGCTGTATACATTTAAGCATTGTACCAACTTTTTCGCAATGCCTTGCTGAAATATTTTTTCGCCCTCCTTTTATTTTGGTTTCAAGTAGGACCTTTGGTGTTTGTGACCTTTTAGTTAAATTTTTGCAAAATTTCACAAATGCTCAAATGGGTTTGGGTCTGCAGATTGGGTGGGTTAATTCAGAAAATGCAATCCATTTTCGTGTATCGAATCCTTAGTTTTGTTACCGCCTTCGTGCTTAAGAGTAGGAGCGACGCACAAAGGTCTTCCCAGAGGTACCAAAAAGCAAAACAAGGAACCATGTATGTACTTTATTTATCAAAAGCAATGTTTATCCTCTAAAATTAGTACTGATAGCATTCAGGTTGAAAGCAATGTTTTTTAATAATTCGTTTTATGGGACCACAACACCTTTTCTTACATTTTATCTGACAAATCTTGGTATGTTTTGGCCTATTCTAAACAGTTTTTTTTTGTTGATCTGGGACAATAATAGTTTTTTTCTTGCTTTGCAACCTTTTAATTCTGTTCCATTTAAGTGTCTTCTAATTGTTTCAGCCGAAATCTTTCCACCACCTTCTGCACTAATTTCTGTAAACATCTAGCAAGAAGTTTTCTTCTTATCTTGCCTCTCTAATAGATGGTCCTAGCTGTTGTTTTGTTTCACTTTTATTCGATTCGGTAGTCTTGTACGGACAGGGAAAAATTTCCAAACGAAACGAGGTGAGGCGAGCAAGAGAGAAGATATCGGTACCCATCTCTGCTAGGTACCGATATCTTCCCTCACCTCCTTTCGTTCGGAAATTAATTCCCTGATCCTGTACATATTTATAGCTAACTGAACAGTGCTAACTTTTGATCAGTCTTAAATTGCGGGATTCCTGTAAAACTCAAAACTATAATTTGTGCCACTTAACTCGCTTTTTGTCATAATAATTGTAAATATTTATTAAAATTGCTTGTTTTTATGTTATTTGGTTTCTCAGGGGAACACCTGATAGCTTAATTTTGTTTCGCTAACATTAAAACAACGATTACTGTATACATTTGCAAAAAATCAACAGGTGCTCCGCTTTATTGGCCGAAGCTGTATGTTGACTAAATAATCATCCTACACATAACTAAAAACATCACTTTATCCGAAACAATAAAAATACGAGAAAGGATTGTATAAATATCAACGTATAAATGCGTAAACATTGCGTAACTGTCTCTGCGAAAGTTTAGTTTTCTCTTGAATATGTCATTCTTTTACAATTAATGGCACTTGCATACAATGACTTGATTGGGACGTCTTTGCGCAATCTTTCGTTTCGTTGCGCATTTATTTCTATATTGTTGTAAAGATTTCACTAAAATGTACACGAACAGATCAATATATTAAAAATAGAAGTGACCTTCATGGATCGGAATAATAGTTATATTGACCTAGATTGTTAATGTAAACATTTTTACTTATGCGCCAAAGATACCTAAAGTAGTCCAAGTGTGGCAATAATTGTGGGCGATCCAAAGCTGTTGTCTGAAAAATGCTAATTTCATGAAGGCGATAGAAACATCACCATTATATGAATAATTTTTTCCAGATCAAACACCTATCAAAAATAGCCAACTATCTTCACTTGTGTGTCCTAGCAGATCAAAACCTGTACCATTTCTGGCGTTACCGTGCGGTTCCAATAATGATTGTAGAATTATGGGAGCGGGCAGCACCAGCATCTGCTGTAGAACTCGATGCGTGGAAGGCGAACCTTTGACGAGTAAGTACATGGCTATCTTTTATAGACGGTTTCACTATTTTTATGATTAAATATTAAATTATATTTTCTTGGTTTTTATAGGACAAAACGAAATCGTGGATTCATCCGCTAAACAAGTTAGCACTAGCAAGTTGGAAAAATTAATAGCTCAAACCGAATGGGTTTGCCCGAATAAAGTCTCACAAATTCCGTTCATCGCTTTACCATGTTCCAGTAGGGAGTGTGAAATTCTTGGAATTGGATTTGTTTGCTGTCGCAATAGATGTGTCCAAGGGGTTCCAGCGCCGATTAAAATTGAAATGCCACATGAACGTAGGTCACAAAAAATTGTTACAATTAATTTACGCTAGAAGTAAAACTCTAGCAAGTTACTCGTGTTTGAGTGAACACAAGTCGGAATATGAGTTGATGTATGTTTACTTACTTGATGCAAGTAATTGTTGCGACAGTTTTTACATGATAAAGCAAGTTATCCCAGATTTATGTGCAGAAATAAAGTCGAAAGTTACAGTACACATGCTCCAGATCTATTTGACCGCGACATGTCGTGGTATTGTTGCTGAATATAATCAGACTCGGTATTTCCGCTAATGGATACCAACTGAAAATTCTTTTTGTAAAAATTACTCAGTCATTTCCTTTTACAGCCATTCTTTTTGGTTTGGTAGAGAGAATCTGTCCCGTTGATCCAATACCGGAGCTTTCTGAAATTCGGGAGTGCAAGTCGGATTTGGATTGCGATCCCCGAATATGTTGTCCGGACAAACCTAATGCTGCCGGTCAAGTAAAGTTTTACTGTAGGACGGCCGCTGCAAATTTAGACAAATTACCAGCTCCCAGAATGATTGTGGAACGTATGTTATTGAATCCCTTTGTACAATAATAAATATTCATCTTTACCTTATTTTTTAGCATTAAAAACAGCAGTTAGCTACATGCAGTGCACTCCTCCACCTCCAGCAAATATAGATCTTTTTCCAAAACCATGCGAATCAAGTTTTGATTGCTTCCCTAATTTATGTTGTCAAGAAAATGGCAGACGATATTGCAGACCACCAAAGAGATCAGTTTTGGCTTTATTGGCGGAACTTACTCAGGTACTCGGGTAGAGTACTACTTGAACAATTATTAATAAAATCGTATTTTAGAGATTGGGTACATCAGATTTAGCAAGAAGAGCAATTGAAAGAATCACTACCTAGTTTTTGTAGAAATGATAGTGTAAATATTTATGTAGTAAGCTTTTAAGTTTTTGTTTTTTTTTCTTTTTTTGTTAGATTGTGATGTAAATAAAGATTTATAAAACTTAAATAAATAAAACACGTGTTACCTTAAAAATACAATTTATTAACTAAGAACATATTTGAGAAAATATTTCATACACATAAGAACAAAAACATTTTCGCAAACTTCTCAGTTCCAAATTGGTTCTAATCAAGCTGGAACAAAAATAGCATCTGTTATTATGTTATATTATTTTGCAAAGACAGAACATTGAATTCAGTTTAATGTGACTATTTATTTCACATATTTCATTATCACTTTTCAAATAAAAGTAATAAAATCTAGTATGATTTGCATACAGTAGCATGCTGTCGAAATAAGCAGCGACGTTTATTTCGATAGCATTGAATGTTCTTTTAAACAAGTCAATATTTCTTGAAATCTGGTAAAAACTGAAGTTACAGTAGGTTTAGCTTCGCATGATTCGGCAACGCCTACTTTATTTATTATTCACAATACGACAAAACGTCTTTAACTAAAGTGGGGCGTGATTCGCTAAGCTGTTTAACGAAACATATTAAACTATAATTAATCCTGTCACTTTTTCCGGTTAATTTAAAATTTATTGTTGACCTTAGCAACTACATCCCATAGCGGTCAAGTGTCGAATTTAAAAATATTTTCATTAAATTTCCTTATGCCAGTTTAGTTATTAAAAAATCTTTCCCATCGCTATCGCTGTAATTTCCAAGATATCACCGGTCCCTACTCAGTGGGCCACGTAGTATGTAATATTATGTAAGACTGTTTCAAATAATTAGCAACTTATTTTATTTAAAGAAAATATAGTTTTTTTTTAGAATAACTTTTTTAAAGAAGCCTCTTGAGAAACGGTCATATGGTGTAAAATTGGGACTGTTGGATAGCCCTGGCATCGATAATCCAAATAGGAAATTGAATGAACATTATGCGGCGGTGCTTGCCAAATCATGTTCTCTAATTTAGTTTCTAAGTTTTACAGTAAGTGGAACAATTGCTTCCAAGTAATATATTTCCGTACATTGCAATTGATAGATAAGGAAGAATCAATTCCGCAGTTAATTCGAAACTACAAAAAATCGGCTACTTTACTTTGAAAATTTCATATCAAACGGATATTAGCTTCTTTCTAGGCTTTGTCTGTTTGTGTGTTGCTTTTATTTGTATTAGTTTTTTCTTTCTATCATTTTTTTGTTTCCTGAATCGCCTATTTTTTTTTTTCTATTAATGGCTCGGTGGCCCAGTGGTTTGCGCTTGACTGGACAAAGTTGGGCGCTGTGTGTTCGAGTCTTGCTAAGATCAAAAACATTTTCTTAGTGGCCCAGTACACTCCCGAGTCACCATTCCCTGTTGGGGTATAATTAACTGCCCTTCACCCTTTGCGGCGAGGGGGCATTAGTAGCAAGGACAACCTTAATACCTCTGTGAGGTATTAAGGTGACTCGGGAGTGTTTTCTTTTTGTACAAAATTTTTAGTATTTCTTACATGTATTTCCAGAAGAAGTTTATAGAATCGGATGTAGTTCCATATATCTTCTTCTTGTAGCATATTTCTGCTTATTATTTTTTAACGTAAACATAATTTCTACTTTTTCGGTTGTAGTGTAATCCATGTTAATTGACAGACAAAAAAACTAGCAATTGCTTTATTTTTATATATCATTTTCAGTGCCTCTTGCATTCTACTCAAATTTTATTCAGTAAAATAAGCCACCAATTACCTAGAATAGTCTGATATAATAGCTTTTTTTCCAACACAAATCACTAACTAGTCAGAGCCAATCATATACTGTGAAGTCGGTCGGAAAACAGTTTCGTTTTTTCTTGGCCAATCGCAGCGGAATTGTTAGATAAAAAGCAATCCAAAAATATATAGGGTGTTCCATTAAAAAAGGCAAAGATATGTCTTGTTAGCCACGCCTTGTATGTACGATTCCAATAGTTATAAAACTCATAGGTAAAGGTAAAACACCACAATATTTACTTGAAGCATTTTTTTCTATCTGGAATGGTAACCAAAACAAATAGTGGTCAAAATAAAATAAGAAATCCTGTGCCAAGTTCGACAGTGTTTACATATGAATGAGCAACACCTATAGCATGTACCATCATCCTTTGCATTTCAAACAGTATTTAGTTTGCAGTAGGAGGCTCCCAACACTCAATCCCACATTCTGGGCAAGAGTACTTTATTAGATAATTTGTATTTTTACAGTAAGCAAAATTTCAATTTATTTGCTTTGTGCTAAATAAGAGTGCAAAGTGAGCACTTCTCGACAATCATTTTTGCTTATTCTTATCCATCCTATATTCATTAACTTTTTGCGGCTATACTTCTTTAAAATCCATGATAGTATTACCTTGAAATGTCTTTCTAACAATATATAATGATTTCTAAAACTGCAAGATGTAACACTCACCAACAAAATAACTAGCTTGGGTTGGCCATTACACAAAGAACTAAAGAGAGTCATTTGTAGAGATGACCAAGGCAGATGAAATTATTACTTTTTTGCAGCGACTA
>LR736867.1:706733-876039 GCA_902654985.2 Oryctes borbonicus | reverse complement strand
CATATAACGGTTGTTAAAATTTAATCAAATGTCCAAAGATTTTTTGCAAAATGTCATTTACTGTGTGATTTGCAGAATTGTTGCATTCCTGATTGCCCTTTCTCACCCTGTAGAATTAGATCACTTCTTCCTGCTATTTTTAATAGAGAACATTAAACTAACAAGTAATCTATGGTGACTCTATGTGAAGTGCTCGTAATAAACATGGAAATAAAAGAGGTCCTTTCCTTACTCTATTCACTTAGTAAAAAAATGCGGTCTGCTTCAGGCTAAAAATGCAATCCATACAATACAAAGAAGAATTGTAAATTAAATATACAATTGAAATTTTTGTTAATAATATAAACTTAGTGAAAGTAGATAAATATAATTTGTTGTACAATTATATGCATAAATATAACAGAAAATTTAAAAATAATATTTTAAATTGTAATACATCAAGTTTAATAGCATCTGGTGATTTGTTGGCACAAAATCTCCAATAATTCTAATTTATTAAGAAAGTTGCATTTGTTAGCAGTATGTAAAATAGTAAAGCCGTAGTGCAGGATTACCTTAAATTTGATATATAGCAAAAATATCTATTGCATACTCTTCTAAACTGCATTAAAAAGACGTCATATATAATCTCCAGCAAAAATGTTAAATAAACATATATATAAAGTTACTTTTATTTAGTTTTGCTGTCCAATATTTTCCATTATCATTAACTCGTAATATGTCCCTTAACACAAAACAATACATGTTCCTTCGTGATAATTAATTTTTTTTTGTGTAGTATGTAGTCATTTAAGATTGATGTATTGCATTTATTGTGCTCTTTTGTAAGATATAATTATCGAAAGAAAAAGAATGATTATATACCTTTTTAAAGCCAATGTCATGTGCATATTCTCTAAAGCACTGTCTGCAGATATTTAGTCCATATTTGCGAATAAGGCCATGTCGGTTCGAACAAGAACGACTAAAAACAGAAAAAAAAATATTAGTGGTTGCGTTACCTCAATTGTGAACACTAGCTTAGGAAATTTAAGGTTAACCATGCGGTATGGTGTTTACATAGATTTTTTCAGAGATAGATTATAATATCAAATGATTTTACGCTACAATTTTACCTACCAGGAACGGGAGCCCTGCCCATATTTACGAGGATGGGAGTACCAAATATTTTGATGACCCATGTTGATGCTTTGCAACCTTGTCCAGAAAAGAAATTTTAACGGTTGACAGTTGACATAAGAAAAAGGAAATTCTTCCGCCCTCTATCGGTCAAACGCTTACTATAGCGGGAAATATAAATCGCCATTACATAATATATTAATTTTTTTAAACATTGCACAAAATTATAAAAAATATCTTAAGCTCAGTAAAGTAGATTGGAAAACCAGTATATAATAAAATGCTTAAGAAAGTCCAACATAGGCTTTACGTAAGAAATGTCACGACCTTAACCCCGGTAGAAAATAATAGTAAGAAATTCGTGAAACTCCCCTTTCACAGCATATCGAAAGGCGTGAGTAAGGTTTTGAAGAGTCAAGATATGAACGTGTGCTTCGGTTCGCGCAACACACTTAAAAATCTTCTCGGTAATCCTAAAGATAAACCGAAAATAAAATGGGAGAAAGGTCGGGTATTTATAAAATTGCATGTAGTCACTGTAATAAAGCCTATATTGGTCAAGCGAAGATAGATTCAAAGAACATATAAGAAACTATCGCTACGGAAGATTGGACGCGTCGAGTGTAGCACAACATATAAATGAAACCGGGCATAGTATTAAATTAGAAGACTTGAAATTGATTAAAAACGTAACGTCGCCGCGAGAATTAAATGCGTACGAGAGATGATGAACGGAGAAAACGGACCGTTGTCGTACTCTGTCCTTTTTGACCTTTTGCAGTAGGCTGCCACTTGTTTATATTTTGGGTCATAAAAGAGATCTTCCTGTCTATCTAGCCGTGTTTTTCGCATGTCGTAGTTTAAGACGCGTAGAGGGTAGAATAGGCACTTGTAAAACAATATTTCTTCTCGGAAGAAGGGATAGTACATGCATGGTATTTTTTCGCACGTAATAGCTTCAAGGCGTGCAGGAGGTAGAAATAGGCACTTGTAAAGAATATCTTTTCTAGGAAGTAGGGATAGTATATAGTTTTTTCTCACATCACTCGGTCACCGGTTGATGATGAGGACCATTCGTGTCCTCGAAACGGCCGTCCCGGACTAATTATTATATTACTATATAATAAATTAAACTTGTGTGGTGCGGAGGTTGCCGATACTTATGTGTTGTTTAATATAATTAAGGAATCATACAAAAAACCTTTCTTTATTTCTGTAAAAGTAGCACAATTAAAACATCAAGATATATTGTATTCCTTGGTAAAATATTCAGTTTTTGATTTTATCGCTTCCATGATGTACGGCAGCTTTTCAAAATCAGGAAGTGATTTCCACAACGCTGTAGGTATTGGCACCACTGAATATCCGTTGGCTTCTAGAGTTTGCAACATTAAAGAAGTGCAACCCAATAACTGGTGATTGTTGTTGGTATAATGATTGGGCCCCAATGCCATAATTAATACTCTGTAGTATAATAAAGTTACAATTATTATTGATCTATTCATTTCTTAGTTGTTATAGGTCTTACATCTGACTTGGCGAGTCGCATAATACATCTTCTACGTATAGAGCTCCAGTAGCTACAGCAGTCGCAAAGCCACCTTTCTTTAGCAGAATGAGATGATCTACAAATATGAAAATGAGTTAAACATTATATACCATAAATATAAGATTAATAAAAATATACCAATATGGTGCAGCATTTTAGTTAATGCCGGTGTCTTTACAAATTTTTCTCCGCCAAATACATGCTGTAAGGGGGCCTCTAAAGGATAGTCACGAACTGGTTTTACTTTAGACTTAACAAAACGTATAAATTCATCAGTTGGTAAATATTTTACATATTCGGGCTTAAATGTTTTTATTGCTTGAGTTATTATCAAAACATTTTGAAAATTTGCATTATAATCTGAAACATTATTAAATTCTAGAGTTACAAATCATATAACAATATCATACATACTTTTTCTAAATATGTTTCTCAAATAGTCTTCACTTAAAGCTTTTTCTACTAATTCTGGAATATAGATATCTAAGACGCTTAGTGCAGTTTGCAATTGTACTAAATTAATATCTTTTTCTATAAAAGTATTAAAATTCTTTATTTTCAAGAACGAATATTTGATTACATCATGGTATTTAGGACGATAATCGGACAAAGCAGAACCTCGAATAACATTGTATGTTAAAATTGGGTCACCATCCGCAATCAAATCTGGATTTTCATTACATTTCTCTGATATATAATCTAGAATACTTCTGTTAAGGTGATTCTAAAATTAATGCGAATTACATACGTACTTATGAAATTAAGTATTTTGTTTTAAAAGTGAAATATTAACTATATTTACCACTGGCAAGAACTTCCTAAGTAAATGCACCGCATTTTCAAATCCAAGATCTTGACTGACTACTAAATTAGCACAATAATCACAAAATTGCCCATTGTAATAAAACGACATATTAGGCGTATACTGTTTTATCATTTTTGAAATAACCGTTTCAAAGTCATGATATGGAATTACATGTCCTACTGCAAGCAATGATTTAATAGCTTTGAGGAAGAGAGGTTTGAAACGTGCGTTGGATGGCATGTCACATATAGACCACAGGATGCTTATAGAGCTCTTTGGATCAAAAACTTTGACTTTCATTAAATAATCAACAATGAGCATAACTGAGTCCTCACTAATAACACTCTTTTTTGATACATAGTGAAGATGTTCAGCTAAATTAGACAAACTTGTTTGATTTAGTTTCGTAGGTAACTGGATATCATAAGCTAATGGTAAAGCTATTTTAAGAGCTTCTACCAGTGGCGATGGTTTTGCTTTCGATAAGAGAAAGTCAGTAAAAATAATTTGATGTAAGGACATTTGATTTATATTCTGCTTCAGTAATTGCAGAAGGATTTGGTAGATTGTGCTATCTGATGGAACGCCTACAAATGAGATTGCTTTCAATGCTCCAATTGTTTCGTTCAAATCTATTGTTCCAGCATGATACTTTACTTGATTGCATATTTTCTCGAAATCAGGGTGCGCCAATATTTGAGACGTCGGTAGGCTCGATCTGCAAAGAAAGCACTATATATATTATACGTTATTAAAACACACATAGCGTAGAATGGGCAGGTGTGGCTGACGCACTATGACTGCGGAGCTACAGAACACACAAGGACAACACTTTGATTTCCTCGCGTATTTTCTTCAAGTACCCTATACACGATACGCACAAGGTTATCAATGCCCTGTCCTTGACCTCCCACTTACGTCACCATCAGCCGTTAATATGATGCGCCTCGGGAAGTATCACCTGAATAACACAATCACTCTAGAATTTATCGATAAATTACAACAAAATCTATTATATTAGCTACAAATTCATAAAATTAAGTATTTACTTCGGATACAAGTTATTTTCTAACAATGACTTTTATAACTTGTTTGTAAGCGGAATAATGGTAAGTTGTGAACTTCAGTGTACAAATGTAAGTAAATAATCGTCGTGGAAGGACCAACCCACTATGGTTCTCTTCGCACCGTTAATGTTATGATTAGAGTGGCGACGTTGCGTGCAGTTTGTCATTGACGTTACGTTCGGTGGCAGGCTAAGTCTGGCATGTCTGTAAGTCGCCACGTCCGAGACAGCCAGAAAGCGACTGGCCAACGAAACCAATTTAGAAAAATATATCATAGTTAATTCCTATTACAATCGTATCGAAAACGTACTTGACGATTAACAAAATATAACTTTCAATTTATCTACGCTACTGCATATACCCGATCGACCAACACTCGCACCGAACGTCCTCACTCTAGTTATTATAGTGCAACACTATAGATAAAGATGAGGAGGGTTAAGATGTTTAAATAAAAAATTTAAAACATTCTTAACGAATGGTCATGATTTTATAATTCAGTATTATTACTAAGAGGGGGTCAAAAATTCTAAAATCTAGAATTTATTCTGACAGCGAGATAGGCGCTTTGTATTTATATATTCTCTGTGGCCTGGCTTCCACCAGTCAAAGTGATACTCGCCAACGTATGATTACATGATGCGAACAGCGCATTCTTTGGGTGATGCGAAAGCGGCAAGGGCGATAGAAAGTAGAGGGGACTCTGTACACAATAACATTCTATTTATCGCTTGATTTCTACATATTAGTACTGGGTGCAGCGATAGTCGACATGTTGCTTAGGAAATATATCTCGCTTTAAAGAATGGTAGATCGATCTGTGTCGATTAGTAAAAAAAGTCTCAGGGTAGGTTAACCATAATCCACAATCTACTTGGTTGGATATGACTCGATAATATTCCTATTGTTACATTCGCTAAACTCTGTACACGTTTAGAGCACTATTTAATCAAGAATACAATAATGACAATAGACCGTTTCCAGTCAGTGAATTTTTCTAATTGTAGTCAGATGCAAGCAGCGTTAGAAGCGCGCGTAGCGGCAAAAAATGGTGTAGGATGGCTAAGGCAAGTGGCGGCGATAGCAACAGTGTTTTAAAGTTATTCAAATTTACTGGCAGATCTTGTTTGTAAATAAGCCAAGTGTCGTTATTGTATTCTCCTAATACAGTGGTGTAGGTCATGTCGAGGTGTCTACTTCAAATACAAATGCACTACTTACTGTAAAAAGCAGCATTTAGATCATGTTAGTGTAAGTAGCGCAAAGTTTCATAATAATTCGTACTTGAAAACCTGCAATGGATTAAATAATTATCAAGGAGTAATCACCAGATTTATTGAATATCTGTAATGCTGTGTTGAACCTAAGCGCATAGAAATTCAATATTGCAATATTAAAACTATTGCACTTTTTCCAAATAACATAATAAATTGGGTATTTTTTTAATTGAACACGTTGCCGTATTCGACAACCGAATAACGAATTTGGATACCAGAATGGAATAGTGGATCCGAATCCTGAGATCCAGATATCTGAATAGTTTTGGATTCGGATATCCGGATCTTAATTTTGTAGGATACCAAAAGCACTAGTATATATACATATGTCGTATCTCGCATGAACAACTAGCAGATACGATTTTTTTCTTCACTCACTGCCACGAGTCGAAGGAGCGACGCTGTGAGCTGGTATATGAAGTAAAAGACAGACATGCTGTATTATGTTTCGCTTTAAGTAACACGCCCGTCTGCTAATTTTGCTTGCAATATCTAAGTAAGTGTCTCGCCTCTAAAATTTTCTGATTTACCTTTAAGATAGTAGAAATGTCTTTCGGGTGATGTCGTGTAGTTAATATTCAGTCTTTAGAAATCTTCTGAAGAAGCTGACAGGATGGTCAGCGAAACGTCAAGTAAAATATTAACTACACGACATCACCCGAAAGACATTTCTACTATGGATTACGGTCGTGAAAGCCTACACTCAACTACCTTTAAGATAATTTTAAAGATTCTTCAGTATCGAAATGTGAATATAAATCTCTTTATTAAGAAAAGACATTTTGGTAATAATGTAGCTTTACTATTATTTTTACTTCCAAATGCCAGAATACGCTAACATTATATACATTCACATCAATATTTATTTTTGCTTGATTCATTTTCCATTTTCCAAGATGTACTTAAAGAATCAACATCAACTTATATAAAACGAAGGACGCTGAGCGTGAATAAACTAAAGGCGTTAGCAAGTCAGAAAAACATCCAAATTTATATCTATTTATAAATAACAACGAACAAAGGAATCTTATTGGTATATATACATATACGAACTTACTTGCCATATCTCTGCAACGTAAATATTGTTTTTAATGCCTGTAATGTATGGGTTGCATTCATAATATTATCATGTGTCTTTACCAATTCTAAAACAGCAGGAACTGATTTGGCATTTTTGAGATTATTTATAAGCAAATCTGTTGTTTGGGTAACTGCTGGATTTGGTTTTAAATCTGAAACACATTCTTACAGGTTGTTTCTAATTCCAAAACGGTTACTTATAACTTACCTTTGCTGGTACTTGATAATTTCCTGGTATTCCTGTATCCATTGTTTAATAATTTAAAAGGTGACAAATTAATATTTTTTAAAATTTGATTCATTGCTGCCCTAAAAACAATTACAATGCATAATAATTGTATAAAATAATATATATTACTTAATTAAATCATCACTGAGTTTTTCCTTTTCGGTGTGAAATTTATTTAAATTATTTGCGAACACACATGTGCGGCCTTCGAAAATTCCGATTACCCACGAATTTATTTAAATTTGGCGGGTATCCAAATACTTTTTTATTGGTTGGCATTAGATGGCACTTAATATTGTTTCATTTTAATTGGTTTGTAATATAAGTGAAACAAGTACGTCTGCAAATGACTAGTGCAAATTGAACTGTAATGTTAAGAACTGCTAAGTGTTCTTTGTGTTCAATCATTTGAAAACACGTAGCTTAAAACAGTGACTGGAGGATAGTGAATAGTGAAAGTTAAAAAGAGAATAGTGACTTTTGAAAAAATGGACAAACGTGATTCAAATAAACGATTTCAAATATTGGGGTTCATCCCCCAAAAAGAAAATGTTTATAACAAATTGTTGCCATATGCGGATAAATTGGACGAAGAATCAACGAAGTTGTTTCTTGATATCAAAACTAACCTAATAAAATCAGTTTTAGCACGAGAAATGAGACCAGGATGCGCTTTATGGACATCCAGATTAAATAAGTAAGTAGCAAATTAGAAAATTATTGTACCTTTACTGGTTTTCCTGATGTAAAATGATTTCATTCATTTCAAATGAGAATTGCATATTTTCTCCCCATGACAATTCAATGGAACATTATTTGACAATTCACTAATAACCTCTGAAATTATGGAGTGGGGATAAAAGTAACCGCAATTTTTAAAATTATTTTTTAATTATGTCCTTTCCTTAATTTGCAATTATTTATAGATATATGAAAATATATGGACTTAAATTTTCCAAGGAGGATCATATATGCTTAATAAAATTATATTATGATTTGATAACGCAACCAAATTTGGAACCAACAAGAATTAACAAGTTTGCTGCCACTTTATCTTTTTTGCTAAAGTAAGTACACATAGTTCGTTTCTTTGTTTTCTTTTGCTCTGTTAGTTCGAAATTTCAAATAAATTTTAGGAAAGAATACTTATTATCTCAAGATGACTTGCAATTAGAATGGAAACCATTGTATGATTTATGCACAAGATTAGTTGAACAAAGCAAAAATGATATTGGTATGTACCGCTACTCTTCTGGATTGGAAACTACTTTAGAGAATCTTATACGATGTGCACGCATGTAAGCAAATATTTTTATAAATTTTCATATCGATTGAAATTAATCTGAGATTTTATAAAATTTGTTATAGCTATTTTCCAGTTACTGCAACTCAAGAAATTCTAGATGAATTCAGACCAAAATTATGCCCTTATAGTAATACAGAAATTGCAAGTGCTATAGAGTACTTAGAAATATTCCTACCAATTGTAGTTAAGCCCGAAGAATCTGACAAAGGGTACAGATTATGGTTTGAAGAACTAATGAATTTATGGGAAGTATGCCATAATGCAAATATATGGGAAAGTGTAAGTATTTAGCAGCGAATTTAATTTATTTGCACTTAGTATGCACTTCAAAAATTCTCTACTTTGCTTCTGCAATTGTCAAACAGTGTTTTAGTGATTTCTATTTTTTTGTAAGTTCTTCACTAAATAAAACACTTGTTGCTATAACAATGCATCAACTATTCTGGCAGTAATCATGAGGGTCAGAATACATGAGTAGCATCTTTTATTTCAGTGATAGGGCTTATTGCAATAGCAATTTTTAATATATTTACATCGACTAAGGAGAAATTGAACGAGAAAAAAGTTAAACAAGAAGTTTGAGGCATATTTTGTATCACAAAAAAAAAATATATATCATAGGAAAGGCACATTTTTAGTAAATTAATGCAAAAAGAAATGTTGAAAATGTGCTACCGTTTGAGGAATTTTCGACAACTGTAGGAAATTTATGCAAGAATTGTTTGGGGATCTAGTTGATAGTCTACTTATCGACAAAATAGCCATAGGAGTAAATAGTAACAAATTCGGAGAGAAGAGGCAGGTTTAATGTTAGAAAGAGCTGTATATCTATGCAAAACTCATAAACATGCAAGAACACTATTAAGTAATAAGAAAAATGAAATACAAGTACATAGTGTAGAAAAGAAGAAGTAAGACTAGGATATGTCAGAAGAGTTTACACAATTTTGAAAAACAATGAAGTTTTATTTCAAGGCATTGATCGCTCAAAGAATTTCCAGTGTGTTATAAATTTAATAGATAATCCGCAGTAATTAAATGCACCAGCAAGAAGCCTTGTGCCATGCAACATCAAGTGAAAGACGAACTAGATGACAGAGAAAAGAACAGAATAGGTAAGCTAGTAACAGAAGCTATTCCAGTAGTGTTATCAAAGCTTGTGGTTGGAGCTAATGGAAAAATACAAATTTGCCTAGATCCATCTGAATTAAATAAGAATTTAAAAGGAAGGATTCCACTGAAAACATTAGCTGAGATAGCTCCGGAATCAAATGGTTCACTAAATTAGATTGTAGGAAACACTTCTGGCAAACAAAGGTCACTAATAGAACTTTTTTAACGTATTTAATATTTTCTACGCCTTGGGAAAGATGTAGCTGTTCGAGGCTAACCTTTGTGTTGGCATCAACTGCAGAGGTATTCCAGCAAATAATGTGTTACCTACTAAGAAGTAAAGAGAGATTGGGATATGCAATGTGTGACACCCTTATTCATGCAGCTGACAAATAAGGAAACTTATACAGTAAGTGATGGGAAAAATAGCAGAGGCTGGATTAAAATTAAATTCAGAGAAATGCGTGTTGGAAAAACAAAAAAATAAGTTTTTGAGTCATTTATTAACGGACATGGGAATCTTACCTTATCCTGACAAAATAATACCAATCAAACGTTTAAGTATTCCGTAAAATAGACAACGACCATGGGGATGTGCCAATTTCTTAAATAAATTTATTCTAAACCTAGCGGAACTTACCCGCACCGTTAAGGTTACTATAAAAAAAAAAGTAATGAATGAATGTGGGACCATGTACAACAACAAAAAAAAACTACTTTGTACGTTACTCTGAAAAAGGCGACCTTTTGGTAATTTTAATTTTTATTTTACATATTTCTAATTAATATAAATAACGTAAGATAAATTTATGCATACAATTGCATGCATAATTGTCAATTGCAAGGCTGGTTGAGCAGCAAGTTAACAGCTACTGCTTAGACAGTTCATTAGAAATAATGGTTCGCCGTACTGCGACACCTTGAAGCGGCGGCAACTCATTGTTGCTCATGTATTCCGGCCCTAAATCGAACATACAAATTGCCGTCAATTGTTTTCACTGCCGTAAATTGAATTCGTTATAAGTATCCGCTAATATGAATATCTATAGTCTATTATTTTTGCAGCACTTAGCAACTCTCATGGCAAGACTTGCGAAGTATAATATAGGTTATATTGACTGGGAGCCCTACATTCCTATCATGTTTGTAAGATTTTTAAGAACTTTACACTTACCTGTTGGGTATAAGCAGAAACAATCTTCCAAAATGTATAAAATTGACATAAGTGCTATGACAATGTGGATAGTATGTACGTTAGGCGGTGACAAAGACACAGCTTTTGTTCATTTAGAACAATTTGTGCAAACTTTAGAATCCTATTGTCATCCTGCAAACACAGGAAGGTAATTATATAGAACATTACAAATTACAATAACATGTGTTTGTTTCTGTAAAAATTACAAATCAGTAAAAACACATTTGATTGCTTAAACCGTTTGTAAATTAATTTTAAATTATTCGACTGATTTTAACTGGTTTGTGATTTTTGAAAAAAAAAAAACATGTACATTTTATCTTTTTTTTAACTGCTTTTTTAATTTATAAGGTGCCAAACCAACAAAGATTACATTTGTTAGGCCATTAATTATTTCAATAGCCTGCCGAAATCGTTCTGACCTTAAATTTATGTTACATATTACTAATCATTTTTAATTTTAACTTTTGCGAAATTTCTAATTGTTACTTTTTAAACATGTAACATTTTTAGTTTACTTTTTATTTATGAGAAATTCACAGAATTCTAGAAACATATAACAACAAAGAAAAAAAAATAGAAATAAGAATGGTTTCAATCAATCATCCTGTATAAGTATGAACATAACGATATTATTTTTGTATTTTTCAGGTGGACGTCGAAAATTCGTGAATTTTTAAAGAAAATATCATTTTACTTCGTACAACGTGTACATTATGAGAGATACCGTACACCTTCTTGGGATTTCCAGTGTAACCCTGACTATAAGCTGAGTGATGCAGATATAGATAGATTTGTAAATATTTTGAAACCTTGCGTTGAGCAAGCTATATTCATGAAACAAGGCGTACAAGATATTGTCTTAACATTGAATTATCTTGCTTCTCTAAGACCAAATGTTTTGATACCTATTACATTAGAAAAATTATACAGTTCAATGGACAGTTTAACAGAACCTCACAAGTTAACCAGTTCTATAGTTTGTGTTACGGCTATATGTAGGTAAGAGGAACATCATATTGTGAAATTCAATAATGATAACAAGAAGTGCGGGCTAGTATGGCAAGTAACACTAAAGTATCGGCACATTCCGTAACACTTAAGTTATTTGATTAATTCGGAAGCTGTTTCGAGTATTTATGGTTTCCCATTGTCAGCCGTACGAGCGAGTGATTTTATTCTCAAAAAGATGTCTGTGTAGCACGAAATGTGCCCGCTTTACCCTAACAAATTAAGTCGAGTGGGCCAGTGACCCTTTCTATATAAGTAGTTTCGTAAACATCTAATTCCTTGTGCTACATTTGGCAATACAATTTTTCCATATCAGCAGCATGCCATGCGTTCCTTGAATGAGTAACCCTTGTAAATAGCTATATATTTTTTTATAAATTTAAGTTCTTTATTGAAGCTATGTTTACTGAAGGGTAACCAGTTTGTTAATTCACAAACTGATCGCGACCATTTTGTGTTGTCCACGGTGGTTAAAATCTATCAATGTATCTATTACTGCTTGTTCCCTTTCTTCTACTTCTAGTTTTTTATTGTATCTAATTACCAAACGATCTAGGAACGGGAGTTAATCGTTCACTTCTTCCTCTACTGTAGATTTAATGGTTTCGAATTTAGGATTGTGTGACGAGCATCATCGTCGTACCCTCTATTTGTTCACTATACTGGCTCTCTATTTGAAAGCGATCTTGATTCACATAAAGTGAAGACAATCTTCTGTGTTTTGCAATTTTAAATATTAAAAGCTCAATTAAATGCCTTACGGTTTCTGGGATTGGTTCGTTTAAGAAGAATGGGCAAAACAGTATTAATATTTTCCCTTGTAATTGAATATTACTTACCCTATTTACAAAATCTAGTGAATTTTTCACTTCTAGACTATCTACTTTGTTGCATAATTTTTTGAATTTGTTTAGATACTAGTCGTTTGGACAACTTATACTTAGGTGGATTCTTGATAAACTGTTCCGATTAAATCAAATAACAACTTATGTGGTGTCGAGTGTGCCAATACTTTGGTGTTATTTGCTTTTGAAATTCGTTTACATACAATTATTTTGTTTTGTAGATACATGGTTCAGGGCAAACGAAATGGATTTCTAGAGGGACCAACTAATGTATTACCACTTTTAAATGCATTGCTTCCTGGTATTGATCCAAATGACATAAGAAAATGTTTTCTGACGTTTAACTTTATCATGAATATATGTATTATGTGTCCCATAGTAAACAGTTCAGACGCCAACAGGTACTATAATGATTTAACAGAAGAGGAACATATTGTTTGTGAACAAACTGCTGGATTTGAGGATTTCCTAATACAATTTTTAGATAGAATATTTATGTGGATAGAATCTAACTCGTTAGAATTCACTAGAATGGAGCTTAGTGATAATAATTTTAATGACGTAAAAAGTAAAGTCGATTCGATGTCTGAAGGGGCTTTAATTTTACTAGTAACCACTGTACTTATGCAGTGTAGTACCGATATTTTCATATCGGCGTTGAAGAAGCTCTACAATTTTGTGACAAATCGTGTTATGGAATTAAATATATCTGGTAAATTAATCGCTACATTATGCCACGCGTTCGTAAAGGTTAACGCTAAAGAAACGATGAAAATGTTTGTTCCATATTTATGCAGTACAATAGAACGAATGTTGGATGAACATGAGGATGTGATGAACGAGGAGCGCTTAAATGGAGAATTGTTATATAACCTCTTGCTTCTGTCTGAGGTATTACTTTATATAGATAAATATAAATTCAGGGAACTAAGTTGTTTTATAGTCGTAATATTTCTTGACAATATCGACTTTATTGAGAATACATTTAGTAAATTTAATGTTTGGAGAACATTGTTGTCTTCATCGGAAATTAAGAAACCATGTAAAAACAGGGTCGAGATGAGATAATACCAGCATATTCAAATCCATTGTCATAAAAATTCCAATTACTACTTGTTGAGGGGTTCTTGTGCAAAAAGTTTTTCGCGCTTCTTGTTCTGAACGTTTTTCGTAGAAGAAATTATTTCATATTTCCTTTGAAAAAAGTCAATTTTATGTGCTAGCATACTACAATAAAACAATTATAGGTGTTAATTTGAGTATTATAATGGCGAATTATATCGGCCGAGAACCATAATGGAAGGATTACAGTTCTAGGACTTCAAGAAAATCGAAAAATCTGAAAAGAGCGAGCTTGAAATTTCAAGTTTTAAAATGTTCTTATATTTTTGACGGCACTGAATTTTTATGCTTAACATATTATATTTAATTCGGATCAAAATCATTAGGTCCCGCTGTGTTATCAAAAGAAGAACTTAGCTAGCGTCTCATCTCATAACATTCACCGCTAATACCACAATCACTACTTTTATGAACATAGACACTAATTTCAAAACAAGATGTATTTTGGAGATAACACACATATAAAACATCCCAATAGTATTAATGATAGAATATAAATTTGGAATTTATTACATTTTTTTAAGCCATTAAGTCTCTTATTTAATATTTAGTAATTTATATTGGTCTTTCTTCTATTTTGCAAAGCGTTTTGCCCGATTCCATGTTTGTCTGCAATGAAGTTCGGTCGCTAAACGAAATTTGTTACATAAGTATATTTTTAAATATTTTACAAAATATATGATGAGCGTTTTTTTTTGTTGAATTTTGCGACTCTCAGAGGTGTGACTTCCATCAACAAATGGTAATTAGAATTTTTGTGGCTTTATATATGTTTTATATCTGTTAATTTCTGATGAAGACAGCTATGTTTTCGAAACGTTAAGTTAACTAAATTTATTTTCAATAGTCGATATTACCAAGAAAACTCACTTAATTGTTTTTTTTAACATGCCAGTTTTCAACATTATATTAGAAATCATGTGGCGAATATTAACGCGGGAGATCATTTTTATAATAAGCTTTGCAATTCACATTATATAAATTTAATTAATAAAGCGAAGCTTTTAAAACATTTGTAAAAGGTAATTTATTTAAGATTAAGATTTTTAAAGTGCGATTAAAAATAGTTTGCTTATTGTGATAGTTCTCAGCTTGCTAATATGAATATACTCAATCTTTGTGATTAACAGCTTATATATTACACTGTGAGATACTGTTTTATTATATTGATAATAAATTTTAGGTTGTAGATGGAAGAAGTGAACTTGTTCACTACATAGATCGTTTAACCCAAATACTTGACAAAACGCTTTATATGAAATCTACAGAAGCGAATAAAATGTCGGCAATGTTACTACAGGTTATTGTTTTTTCCTTATCTTTTACGCAACCTAACGAAGATCGAAGCGTTAGTCAATCGTTGGATTTAGACGTTAAGGATTTTCTTCCGATTAGGTAATGTATTTCAGCATAATGATTTAACATGTACTTTGCATCACATCGTTTTTTATCAATACAGGAGTTGGGGATGTCCGGGAGATTTGAATGATTTAAACATAGATTGGTACTCACCCGGAGAAAAAGAAGTCGATTGCGTTCAAAGTATAATTAACAAATATCTGTTACCAGAATTAGAAAAGCTTCAAAAATATAGTACAGGACAAGTGACCTTAACAAGAGATGATTTACACAGATCTTTAAAGATTATTATTTCATTATTAGGAGCACAGTCCGTTTTGCCTTTGTGGAAAGAACCAGCACTGCAATTGTAAGTATCTATCTCTGTAATAGTATACAGTGCAGAATTTAATATTTGGGAAATAAGTGCTGTTTGGCCTGAAACTTATTTTAGTTTGCTTTCATTTTTCTTTTGAATTAAGTACGCTTTTCCCGTTGAACAAAAACTAATTTCGTTTCAGGTAAAATCCCTTTTCCGTTCAGAGTATGCCAAAATTTTCAGAATGAAAAGCTATGGCGTTATACAAATTTTCTGAATGATCGATCTATTTTGATAAAAGCCATTATTTGCGAATTTCGTGTCAGATAAAGTATTTCCTCCGTTCGCAACATGCTAATGAGTTTTGCAAATTTTCAGAATGATGGAGCGACTTCGATAATCATAATGGAGTTGATAATAGGAGAAGAATCTTTATTATTAATTTTACGATGAAAAGTTATTCTTTATCAACATTTTTTCTGCTCTCTTAAGAAACTCACTATACACTTTTCATCTCATTCCTTTATTGCTTCCTGTATACATTGTTTTGTGCGATTATTAACAAATAATATTGTAGTTTGAGTATTAAACAAAGCACACAAGGTAGTCACTTTCGTAAACGCCAATGGTAACATTTATGTCATAGAAGCCTTACGTAATGGGTGCGTTTAGTTTCGGCGCTTATACGCTTTAAGCGCTTGTAAGAATGAATTTTGACGTTTCTTTTAGAAATGCGAGACCTAATAAATGCAGTTATGTCGTCATAACTTTCGTTCATAGACGCTTATTTCATCAAGCTAAGACAGCAAAAGCTACAACATCAAATTATGGAAAGAACTAAGGTTTTGATGTATTTGCGTTTAAAAATTTATTTAGCAGTACTATCGAACATCTGCTTGGATAAAATAAAGTTCCACTTGATGCTTTCGACCAATCCAATACATAACGAAATTTTCTCTATGAAGATAGAAACAGAGGGGGTTCTGAAGTGAACTCTTCCTGTTATATGCCTGTCGATATTTCTATTTAGTACAATGCTACGGAATGTGCCTTATCAATATGCAATTGATCTTCTCCACGAAAAATTTCCGTTGCGAAAGTTTAATATTCACTGAAACTGGTTGTCATATATATAAGAAAAACAAAGAAATACGATAAAAATTACTCTGTATTATTGGCAGTCAGATAATTGAAATCAACCCGTACCCACAGGCTGCATGTCAGTAAAAGTTTATTAGAAAAAATATTTAAAAATATCATTCTTTCCAGTCAAAGCTGCTTGAACTCGGAGACGAGGAAATTTATGTAGACTTTTACTTATGACTAGGGGCAAATTACTTAATGTATGGTGCGGTTTCTTCGAATAGCTTATATGTCATAGAGGAAAATTTAAATCGAGGCCTGTATTTGCACATCTTGGGAGGATTTGTTTTACCATTTTGAAATTCTTTAGAGGTGGAACTACGTAACAACCTGTTCTAGTAACAAGACGCTTCTCATTCTACAATTTTGAACAAACAATAGTTAGATCATAATTTTTTTGAAAGGTGGATAAATAGGCTTGGCCTAATCCATTATCCTGTGAAACGGAAATAGTTTTTGTACATCCATAAAGGCCTATGAGATTTTAAAAAATCGAAAGTAAACTGAAAATAAGTTTCAGACCAAACAGGAATTGTTTTCCAAACATTAAATTTCAATTCGAACATTTTTTTGTCTACTACTATACTTATTGTCAACTCCAGCCTTGGACAGACGTTGCTTACATTTTTTTAATATGATTGCTAGAATATTGATTTTATTGCAGAGTAGATTCCGCTATTGAACCTTGGGCTTTTGAGTTAATTGTCGGCGGACCCCATATTGTAACCATGCCAGATGGCCGTAATATACGAAAAGTGATCGCGGATGTTATTTGCGATGTACAAAAATATATTCAGATTCATGATGAGGGTGATACAATTAGTATAACATCTATTATTCATGTGAGTATAGTAGTAAATATTACTTATTTGAAAACGTGACGTATGGACAAAAATTACAGATATACGATATATTGCTCTTTAACAAATATCGTGGTCGAGATTTTGAGATGCGTTGGAAATCGCATCACCTAACGAAGAAAAGCCTAGAAGACAGATTACATCAAAAAAAGAAGCATATACGACATGTGCTCATCGATAGAGTAATGTTACATCAAGAATTTCGAAATGATAGCAGAAGTTGCTCGTTCACAGCCACACATAAACAATTAATATTGGCTCTGTTTGAACTTGCAGTCAGTAGATACAGTGCAGTAAGTATTTTTAGTGTAACAGAGATATCTTTATATTCCAAATGAATTGCTAGGATATATGCGTCATTAAAAAACTTTGTTGATTGCGCATCGCTGTGGTTAAAGACGTATAGCCATATTACGTATAATAAAGTTGGTAGAGTTGGTAAATTCTGTAAAACTAAATAGCTTCTGTAATTTTTATTCAAATTAAATGAATGAAGGAATTTGAAGCTGATCGAAAGATCGCGGGAATTTTGTATATATACAAATTGGCACATGCAAATCAATCGATACGATTTCATAATTAAATTGAGGTGGTTAAGGATTACTGTAGCTCATAAATAAGGTAGATGTGTACGCTTGTCTAGCCTTACCCTAGGCTGTCTTTAGAAAATACTATTGTCAGAACTAACCAATCAACAATTGTTTCTATAATATGTAACTGCACAGCGTTTCTTAACGTGTATTACTTTAATTCATCGAAAAAAAAAATGATAGAATAATATTCCAAATGTCCTCGTTTAATTTGGATAAAAATCGGAGAATAACTGCCAATTTTACATGATTCAGGAGTTTTCTCTACTATTATTATGTGATACAACAAATCTTTTTAAGTAGTCATACGTAGTCAATTGACTCAATTCTATTTTTTTATAACATGCTTATCCTGTAATAATTTTGTTAGAGAGTGGTAGAAAAACAAACAACAAACAATTTTATTTTTTGCATTAATTATTTTTTTATGTATTATATTCAAAATTTTAGGTACGAATATGTGCGCAGAACAAGCTATTCAGCGTTGTTTCCACGTATTCATATTCCTATACCATCCTGATACCATACTTAAAAGAAATTCTTACGATGGATAGTGTAGAGCATCACGAAAAGTTTAAAGGATGTTTATACATTTTGCTTGGCCCTAAGGGCACTCCCATTATTGCCAGACACAATTGGACGTTTATTAAGGAAATCTGGCCAACGCTTATATTATCTAAACCTTCTGAGAAACAGTCAATTGTAAATTTAATGTCCTCACTGAATGACGTTATCAGCAGATATTTTCCCACGATTCACATTAATTTAGAATTATCTGAGAAATGCATAGAAAGTGCGAAAAAGTTGGCTGGCTCTTCGAAAGATGTTATTTTAGATGATTTTCATGTGCAAATGGAGAATAGTGTCGAAAAAATTAAGAGGGACAGCGAATACAATGTTAGAACCTACAATGAAATAATTGATATGCTTTTGAATGCAGCTTCTGATCGAAATCTGTGAGTAAATGTTCGATAGACGCATTGGCATTTTATAAAACTTGTTTTATATTGTTTTAGACATTGGAGACATCAAACGATGTGTTTAACTCTTATTCAATACCTTGTACATCCCGATGTGAAGTACAGTGCTAAAGTTGTTAAATACTATTTATCAGCATTAGTCAATGACGCTATAGCAATCAGAAAAATATCTCTAAAAGTAGTTTTGTTTGCTATGTTGCAAAATAAGCCGAAATTCAAGAAAATTACCAAAGATCCCTACAGTTATTCCGCTAAACCTGATAAAATATTTCCGGGAATTAGGTCAGACAATAAATGGCTGCTGTATAACAGCCAAGCTGTACCCACAAATGCAGAAGAGTGGGATACTCCCAGATATGTTCACGATCAATACACTGGATTTTACAGCTGGCCCAAAGAATTAAAAGTGTATGCCCCGTCATCAGAGCAACCATGTTTTGACAAGAGAAAACATAATTTAATTGAGCAAGAAACCGTTATATATGAATTTTTCATGAATTCTAATAATGTTGATATACTGGTGAAATATTGGTCTATGGAAGAAAAAAAAGGACGGGACCAATTTAATGTGCATAGGTTTTATTTAATAAAGGTAAGTATCATTTGTTGAATTACAGATGCATAAATATTCTTATATAACTTAATTGTTTAATATTACTTATTATGAGCAATTGTTAATACACCTCTATTTTGTTTTTATATTAATACATTAAGTATGGAAATTCTGAGAAAGGTTGTGCAACTTTTAGACTCGCGTGTTGTTTAGAGACGTCATATATTTTGTTTTTTCGCCACGGTATGCGCTGTAGTTGCTAAACTGTGTGAAATGTAGCAGTGGCTGTAGCATTAAAACTGCGACCTGGTAACGCTTTCCTTGAAATATTATTTTAATTTTAATTTAATTTAAATTTGAAAACCATTTTTATATAAACTCTAGTGAAAGTTTTTCTCGTAAGCAGAAATGAATTTTAAGATTAATATCGTTCCTAACTCAAAATTTCGCCGAGCCTCTCATATTACGCAAGTCAGGCATTTACAATATTATAAAAAAAAAAACAGTTAATTTATGCCAATCTTTTTTTATATTTTTCTATTTATTAAAAATATCTCATACGTCTGATACTTTACATGCAACAACTTTGTGTGTTATTTCTGTTTTCAGAATTTGTTTAAAATAGTAGAAGATTCTGCATTGCATATATTCGTCCCCCATTTAGAAAAGCTGGTAAACGACAAACAAGAACACAGCCAAAGATGTGCGGCGGAACTTATAAGTGGAATAATACAAGGAGCTAAGCATTGGAGCTTTGAAAAAGTCGAGAAACTATGGTCAACACTGCTGCCAATTCTCCGAACTGCCTTTAACAATATCATGGACGAAACAATGATTGATTGGGGTGTTTGTATAGCTATGAGTGTGGAATACAGAGATCCAAATCGTCATCACTGGTTGCTTGAGTTTCTCATGGACAATCCTTTGTCTGAATCAACATCATTTATTGGGTGTGCGAGAATTTATATGCTACAGAGCGCTCTTAATCAACAGCCCTGGAGAAATGCCGAACTTATCAATAGATTATTGGATTATTTTAAGAATCATTTAGCACATCAATTTCAAAACGTTAGGGAAAAAATTAGTGCATGTTTGGTTAGTCTTTTCTGTAAAGATATTGTATTCCCTGAAGGCAATTTCACGAATTGCCCGCGAGTATCCGACTTTTTTGCTCAAATCATGCCCAAGTTGAATATGTTGTATATAGACAGTTTGAAAAGTTTAGAGGCAATAAGCGATACAAATGAAATTGAAAAAGCTACCGATCAGTTGGAATCTGTGACGTTGAATGGTTTTGATAAAGAGGAGTGTATTAGATTATTTAAAACAAGTAAGTATGCATGAAATATTTTTTCTGGTATCTTCTATTTGTAGATTTTAATTTTAGTATCCAAGTATGTGACAGGAAGCGTTGCGAGAATGAATTATTCCGCAGTACCAGAGCATTATGGTATATTGCCATTGGCGTGTATATTACAGAATAATGATAGCGATGATGAACTAAAAACGATATGTTCTAACTTCTTAGCCATTTTGGGCTCCACAATTATTTTAGATAAATATGTTCCAGCAGCGCTAAGTGCTGCTAACAAAGTTTCAATATGTCCATCGTGGTCCGCTAGATCTGCAATAGTTGAATTTATTTCTGTACTAGTTTTTCATAATATGGCTATATTTATAACAAATCAAGAGTGGGTGTTGGAGGTAAGCATTAAATTTCATAAACTAGTTTTTAATTGAAGTTATAGTTAATCTTGCAGCGCGATAGTCTGGCGGATTGAAGCCAGTTAAAAGGTGTTTTTTTTTTTTCTTAAAATTTTTATGTATAATTATTGGATCGTTACAAATGGGCATTGAATCATATTGTTGGTAAAATTATTTTGTTCGTTGAATTTTTCCCCTAATGACGGAAATTTATAAAGTAATGACTCTGCGGGATATATAAGCTTTAAAGCTTGGCATGGTCTTAGGGGCATTTTGGCGCACGTTAGATATTAGCAAGGATACATATATATTATTAAAGATTGGGAATAGATTAGATAGTAGCTACGGAATACACAATTCCAAATGCAAAAAAAAAACAGTGTTTGATAACCCCTTCTACAAAATGGCGATTTCATGCAAGTATCATAAAAATAATTTTCAGGAGTTTCGTTGTCACTATCACTCCGCCGTTAAAATAGTCCGTAAGATTTATTCTTTAAAAAACAATAACCAATATTCTTTAAAAAATAGTGCTTTAAATGAAAATAGTACTTCGCGTTGGTAGGCTTACTTCTTGGCATATTATCATATTCGTAAGATCCAATACCTTATTTGAAAATCAATGATTCCGAATAGTTTAAGTTTGCACGTAGCTGACGTAAATACATTTTTTCTAGAATTTATTTTAATCCCAAACCATAATTAACATAACCGCTAAGCTATAGCCGTTGAAGAATTTTTAGATATTCTCTTCGGATCAATTAGAAAATATTTTTAGAGTGTAGAAGTAACCTGTCTACTGTCTAGATGGTTTCTATTGTTTTAACAATTGCCATTTTCTTGATATAAATTCCATCTTCAAAGTTAAGAAAAAAATTTTCCATGCAATGATTGTGAACAAAGTGAACTAACTTAACTTGCTGATGAATCGTCGCGAAATATTTCACATATTTCATTGCACATGCGTTAATGTTACAGGTCCAAAATATTGTACTATTGCTGCTAGAAGATGTACAACCAGAAGTAAGAATACAAGCAGGGAAAGTGTTAAGCGGTCTTCTCCATTGTAAATTTGTACCAGCACCTATGGAATTATTGGTAAGTACATTTCTGTTGCCAACTTCGAGAAAATAATGATAGCAAGGACTGTGGCGTAGTATGGTAAACAACACATAAGTATGGGCAACCTCCACACCACGCAAGTTTAATTATTATATAAGTAATTAAACTTGTGTGGTGCGGAGGTTGTCGAAAGAATGTTATACCTGATATATAGAGTTTTCTTAAAACAAGATACTGTAGTTAAAAGCAATAAGTAAGTCTGTTTAAATGCAACTCGAGCTTTCGATATCCTTCCTATCGTTGATGAAATCAGGATGCTTATTAATGCGACACATTTCTAAAAAGCAACGTTAAAATAATTTTGTTTAACGTCAAGTATTTTAGTTTTGTGAAAATCAAAGCAGTGACCGTATTTCAAGGAGCGACTGCTTAAGGCAGTGTAATGTAAGCTATGATGGACATCACTTCTATGTCCCGAGATATAGTTTTTTAATTTTTGGGACGTTTGACCAATATAGCAACCCGGCAAACCCTTGCAATTAATTTAATAAATAACATTGGATTTCTCCAAATGGCTCAGATTGTCTTTAAGTTTAGACAAAAATACTTTAAGTGTTTCTAGTGGATAAATTGCAATATTTATATTATTGTGTGCCTTGCACAAATTAGAGATCCTGCTGCTATAGTACTGAAGTTTTCGCGCTATTCGCATGGCTGAAATTTGCTGGGATAGTTTCAGAAACAAGGTGAGCTAGAGCATTGCCATTAGGTCTGGGGGAGGAATGCAGTAATTTACTAATAAGCGAAGTAGGATAATCGTTTTTTTTTCAAAATTTTATAAAGCAGTTCTTATCATACCTTAAGGCAAAAATTAAGTTGATTTTGTATTTATTTAAATACAAAATCAAATTAATTCTTGCCTTATGATGTCTTGTTGTGGGCATGTTTTAGCGACATATTCACGTAAAAACAGTTAATAATCAATCTTTTCACGTGGGTCATTCGTGAGTGTGTCACTAATAATAGAAATTTGCAATAACAAATTTCTCTTTTGTTGTGAGGTAAAGATATTCATTCATTAAAAAAGGCCAATATCAACACTCATCAACGTCAATTATAATTAAAAGCCGTGATATAATACATACTTGAGTAATGAATGAATATCCTCTCCATCTCCGAATACATTCGATCATAACCATACAATCTTCTCGTAATATGTATATCTTTTTAAAATATCCAATGATTTATTTTTGGTTGGTATTGTATAGTTATTTTTTTTTTACATTTTAGGAAATCTTCAAACAGAAGGCGAAAACCAAACTAAAACGTTCAGCTACACACAAAAAGTCTCAAAAAAATGGTGTCAATCTCTCCGTTTCAACAAGACATGCTGGTGTTTTGGGAATGTGCGCATTCATAAGTTCGCATCCATACGACGTACCTGATTATTTACCAAATATCTTCGGCGAACTAGGTGCCCATCTAAATGACCCTCAACCAATACCAACTACGATTCGGAAAACCCTTGGTGACTTTAAGAGAACTCATCACGATAACTGGGAGGTTCACAAATTGAAATTTACCGAGGAAGAATTATCGGTATTGAGTGATCTTACAGTGCCTCCATCATATTACGCCTAGAAGTGTTCCGGCAAAACATAGATATAATTGTATTAATTGTTGTTTATATTGTTACCACTGTTATTTGCACATAATTACTACAACTTATAACAAGCATAAGTGTAGGGCCGTTTTACGAGGATTTTAATATGTTTATTGTGGTGTCGGATGGCTTTAATTAATTTTTAAGTAATTATAAAAAAGAGGTTTTAAAAAATATTTTATTAAGACATTGTAATTATACTTTTATACATTCAATTATAAATAGAAGAATATTTGCATGCTGTGTTTTATATAGCCATTCCTTACATATTTATCAGTTATATGGTTTCTAAATTAAATTGTTGGATAAGGTATGCAGAACACTTAGTATGTCGCCGTGTAGTTTATTATAAATTAATAATTATTCGTGCCCTAGCATCTCCCAATAATTTTCGGGGCATTGTGTTACGCGTAATTTTTGCGTCCGTCTTGTATCACGATTTCCTTATGAGCTTTTCCTCCGATGTGCTTATAAAATGATCCGTAGCTAGGCAACCGATTTATCTACATTAAGTTTTTGTTTAACTGATATTGCAGTTCTTTTATCTTATTTACAGCTTCGATAATTCTCGGGAAGACTCTACATAAATGTCTTTGTCTCCATTTATCTATTCTTTACTAAAATTTCTTAAGGAAATAATTTTTCGCAGTCTTCCGTACATTTCAATAGAGATCGTTACATGTTGGACAGATTTTTCAAAAACTTCTCCCATTGAGTGATGTAGTACCACAAAAACTAATTTATTCTAGAACGTTAGGATTAACATTACTTAAGCTCTCTTTTCCGTTAAGCCTTCTTACGAGTTGGGTGTGTTCCAAAGTTCACTCTGGTGTAGAAGTTAAATTTTTGAGGAAGGCCTTACACTAATTTGGCGGCTATAAATTCACTTAGAGAAAGTATATAATTTTCTTAGTTACGAAAATATAGTTTCGAACACAGTGTACCGTAAGATGTAAATTTATACGGCTTAGCATATTGAACTTCGCCGTTTGACCCCGCGTAGTGAAATCTTCATCTTTCCGTGCGTGAGAACTCTAATCCAGTATTAGGTATGAACATAAGCTTTTCCTATCTTTGTTAAAATGTTCGTCCTACGTATAATTTCTCCGTTCTTAACGAGTTCCCTTGGAGGGCATATTTTATCCAAGTCCAGTATTAAAGTTCTCTTGGAGGGCAAATAATATCCAAGCACCGATTTCGGAGTACGTCTGTCGTAGACTTGGTAGAGTCTTGTAGTAGTGGCGGCCGAGATTATGCCCCGCTAGAGCGTCCAGCTACCGTCTGTGTGACCTTTCTACTCGATACGACGAACAGATAAGTCAATTTGCAACATTGGTTTCGAGCCAAGGGGTGTCAGAATTACAAACTGTAGTAGATATATTTCTTCTTTTAATCGTAGACAACTCTTAACTACTTAAATATTCTATTATTCCTTTTCGTTTTAATTTATAATTCAAGTCGTACTATTTTTTTTTATAAAGAAATAGTTCCTATTAGAATTTGATAATCCGAAGAGGATATCAGTTTATATTTTGCTTATAGAATTTGGGGTATTGTATTATATACAGATTACAGTAGTGTCCGTGGATAGATCTAAACTTGACTAAATATCTTTCGGAATTCAATTTCTTTGTACAATTTAAATCCAGATTTTAGTGAATTTTCCAAATAACTTTTAATTTATTTTTGTAAATATTATCCTTTTATCTAGAGACGACCCGTTAGATTAAAGTAAATTTAACATAAAGCCTCAAACTAGGCGTATCCGCTCAATTTATTTAGGATAACATGTGTAAAATTAAGATACTGTATTAGTTTTTCTGTAAACCAACAAGTTCTTATCGGGTAGTCGAAACTACGTGTGCTCGTATAGATTAGAAAATCCCATCTTACAAGTTGGACTAAAGACCGAATGAATTAAATCTGCTTTTAACCTATTTTTCTTTTGTTGTACGAACTATCTTTCAAAATTTTAATTACCAGTCTACTACCTTATTGAGTATAGAATTGTCACCTAGACAGGAATTCCCGAGCGATTTTCTGGCTACATACCTCGGATTCCCACGTTCAAGGGCATTCGTGAATTTTTCTTTAAGTGGGTGGCGCCTTACCGTATAGCGGGCTCCTGCCGCGGGAGAATTTATTCACTGCGACCTATGACCGTCGCCGACTGGGCATAGCGGCCACGAATGTACCTTTTGATTTTTACTTTGTTATCAACACTAGAAGGGCACATAAGACAGACTTCAGAACGGTAGGTAATTGCGGATCTGTTAAGGGTTAAGTTACTTGACTTGAAAAGATCAAAAAATAAAGTAAAAGATACAAAACAACCAATTTAATGTTTCAAATGAATCATAATTTAATAAAAAATTTCGCACTTAAAGGTTTACCATACAATACTACTAGATTGAAATGTTTTAATTCCATTTCTTTGACACATCTTGGTAGTCTCCATCTGGTATGTCATAGTTCTCAATTGCCGGAGTACTAACTGGTCCGGTACTTTCAAATGGTATGAGATGGAAATCGGTCTATAAAGAAACTTGCATAAAAGCCATTACGGAATAAAATATATTCAAATTACCTGTATTGCTTCTTTGTACAAAATATCAGATTCTTTACGCAACTCATCTAAAGCTTTTTGCTGGGAATATACGATACGATCTAACATTTTAATATCTTTCAAATATTGTTCCCTTTTATATACAGCCCATTTTTTCTCTAATAGCACACGCATTTCCAATTCATCCACATTAACAGGTGCTAATTGTCTTTGACGTTCGCTGTAAATAATGCTTATTTTGAATAAGTTAAAAAAAAATACGTACAATTTACATACGTCCTTTCTTCGATTAAAACTAGTGGCACTTCACATTCTTCAATTGGCTTCAATTGACGTGCATTCTTTTCTAGCCTTCTAATTTGCTTTTCAAGTTTCTTTTTTCGCCTTTCTTCCCTAGCTTTAACAACCGCTGGATCTACTCGCTTCTTTTTCTTCAATGGTTCTGCACTATGATATACATTTATTTACTTTAAGCGGATCACATATTGCTTGCTTATAAATAACTTACAGTAACAATGGTGTTGTTCGAAACAAAAGGCTATGGTTTGTATGGATAGATCTATTTGTTGGCAGACAGTTACAAGACCTCAATGTTAGCCTAAAAGTTTATTTAAAAATTGCTGTTTTAACGTTATATTTACATACCTTGATAATAAATTAACTATATTCATTTTGAAAGCAAAATTAAATGATTTTGAACTGAAAATATGATTTGTTGGATCCCTTAATCTACTGTAGAGATTGTTGAGAGCTTTCTAAATACATTAAATAAATGTCTATTTTATTATTTTTTTTAAAGGTTCTATTCTATTTATTGAGTTCTATTCTTGCAAATTTTTCTTCGTATCCATATTATCTGCGTTCTTATATATGTACAATTTCAGTTTTCTCCCATGACAAGACACTTCAATGTAATTCGTAGTACTCCCTTGAATGGAGGGCACCCTTATTTCATAATAAGGAAGCTAGTTTTACCTCACGATGTTGAATATTTTTTAAACCAATATACCGTGCAAAGTTATATAAAGTTAAAGTTATATAAATAGAGAATTCAGAAATACAAAGTACGCGTTGTAGGGCAGCCTCTTAAATGTTGATACTCAATTATGGTTTGATTTCGAATTTGTTCGCAGTTCTTTAAACTAAATATAAGTAACGTCCTGTATTTTCCAAACTGAATAGATAAATTATTTTTTACACTATTTTGTTGAAGAAATTACTATGTGAATTATTTATAGAAAATTATGATAATAATGTTAATAAGGTGTTAATTTAATTTTCATTCATTTAATATATAAATTATAAAGAGTTTTTTTTTATGAATTACTTTTGTTACGTGTATAAAATTAATTTATGTTTTAGAGCACTAAAATTGCTCAAGGTTAATTCAATATGCGCGAACTTCACTACCAAATTCTTCCATCTTTGGATTTCCAGAAAGTAGGATTTTTCTTATTCAACTGTGTCACGCTTTATTAGAATGAATAATTCAAGGGTAAGTTTTAATTCCATAAGCATCATACTTCTACCCTTTCATATTTACATTTTTATTAATAATCTTATCAAATTAATTTTCGCCTTTTACGTAATCGATATTGAAGGAAAAGGAGTGTTCTTTTAGTTATCTTATTGATTAAATATACGCTTCTGCAAATTAAATACGCTTTAATCTATTTTTGTAAGTTTCTATATCTTCTTTTATCCATTGTATGTTGTTTTAGAAAATCTATGCTTTAACACAATTGTGTGTTCGGCATTTCACTCAAACAGCCACTCGCAGAAGTGCCCAAACAGAATTAACATCAAATAAGTTTGGTGCGCTCAAACAAGACCAGAAGGTCTTAGGGGTGAGTTCATGTTGTGATTCTTTTTCAACTGGATATACATACATCCATTTTGTTTTAGATGGACGACCATCAGCTTGTTCATATTAAATCTGGTTTTAAGGATAAAGCAATGTACCAATTTACTTCTATCCTGACAACTATTGGCGTTCTTATGTCATGTGATGTAATTCTGAGATTGGCCCTGAAATAGAGAAAATTCATAATTACGTAGTATTTGTATGGAAATTAATGTCGTAGGCATTGTAAATTTCATTGTTTTGTTTTAATTATATTATTTATAAGAAATTTAATTGTACTTATTTATATCAATTTGAACGTGTTCAAAATTTAACAATTTTATTGGCATTCGCTACGAAAAACTAAGCACTTCTTATTTTAAATGGGACAGTCTGTGTATTATTGCAATTTTAGTTTTTTGATCTAGAAATAAACTAACAATGTAAGGTTCGTACGTCTATTTCTAAAATAATTCAACATTATAGCCTATAGTTTTTACTTGATTAGATTACATGCATTAACACATTCGGAGCACAGTATTGAACACCTAACTTTGCTAAACTTAAACACTAGAATCGTTATTTTTTTAAGCATAGTGTATAGGAAATCTATATCTAGCTGTTTTGAATAATTATTAGAGAGCATTCGGTGCAGTTTGCTAGCGCATGCTAGTCAATCGGGTATATGCAATAGCATAGATAAATTTAAATTATAATTATTAATGGTGATGTTTTCATGCATAGCGTCATGTTAAGTGTAACATAGGACAAGGAAAACATTTCTTAAGCGCGTTCGCTGTTTTTAACATCACGCTAGAAATAGAACTTTTAAACAATCGTCACCAGTTATATTTTTTTACACTGTTAATAATAATGTTGCTAATCTCGTTTACGGTAGCACGAAATCTAATTTTTGTGGCTACTAAGAATAATGTGGGAGGATTTTCTGGGTGCAACCTATCAACCAATACATCTTCCTTTAATATCCGTCGTTTCATCTACGCTTATCCAGAGATAATTTTCACCTAGTTTTGACCTGATTTGATTTATTGTTTTCTCGAATTGCTTAGGTACATAATATTTTCTAATTGTTGAAAGATGGGAAATACCGTGTTTAGTATATTTCTTTAAGAAAACAAGGACTAGTGGATCCCGTAGTTTATTTAACGGGCTATTGGCACCAAGAAAAGCTCCACACAAATTCTTCATGAGAAATTCCTCTGTGCTATTAAATATGCCTCGTACTTTTCAGATGCCGATAAAGAATATATTTACCCCTGAAACCTAATTTCAGAGTTTCGAGTTCTGTATTTGGATGATGCATACAAGCAATTTCTGGTGTTGGTATTTGATTCAGTATTTTGAGCCCAAGTGACTACTTACTATTAAGAGTGAGTCTTACATTTGGAAATTATATCCAAATAAGTTCTGGTGTTAATAGTTTCGTTACCACAACAAGAGTAAACTAAACATACTAACATTTACGATTGTAGACTCTATTTACTAACTAAGCCACCTTTTTTAAGAAGACAGAAAAGAAATGCCTAGTACTCGTTTTCATCTCCCAAATAGAGTTATATATATATTTTAAAAGAATTTGGTAAGGAGTTATACATAGAGTAAATGGAGCATGTAATTGCTCGTTGAAAAAGCAAAGTATTGTAGTATATATACCGATTGTTCGTTCCCCATAGGATCACTTGTAGCAGTCGGCAATTTTCGGACATGGGAAAAAGAAGGCGGACGCATAGCGAGCGAGTTCATGGCACGATCAGGTTGCATCGATTGACTATAGGGCGCTCGAACATACGGTATATTAGAGATATATGAAACATATTATATTGGTTTATTTCTAGATTGAGAAAGCAAAAACGTAAACATCTACAAGCATTCCATTTAAAATAAAGTGGGTGTCTGGTCTGCTACTTACCGATCATCCTGTGTATACGGAAATACAGATACAAAATAATCGATGGTGATTTTGTGCGAGGTATTCGTGTCGAAGGAAAAATAAAGCAGATCCTTTTTTTCACGATCTTCTTATATATTAAATAGTCGGTAAATTGCGACCGGTTATATGCATGTACACTATGTTAAGAATTAAATGCGAAATAACCAGCTTCGAACGTGCATAATAAGTTGCCTGCTATTCAAGGTACGAAATTGAAGGTAACAATAGCATAAGGTTTCATATAAATTCGTAAATTTGCGATCACAACGATCCCTTTTCACCTAAAAGGGGTTTATTACATACGCAGAAAAAAAGTCACAACTTAATTAAAATCATTTTATTCTTAATTTAAAATATCTTTGGTAGGTAGACGATTCTGGAAATTCAAGTAGATAACACTATGTTCTATGTCTATGGTTAAATAGAAGGTGATTACAACGACTACAATTAATACTTATAGAAAACTAGCTGCAGAAACTACTTACTTACTAAAATACTAAAGAAAAAGTTTTCACATCTACAGTCTTCAATAATCAATAAAGTTCTTTACTGTCCATGCCCATCAGAAAATTAGCAGAAACTAGACAGACTCGTGTTTTGTCGACTCTCGGGTAAACCAGTGCAACACGAACCCATTCTCATGAGACGAATAAACACGAGTCTGTCTAGTCTTTGTTAATTTCTTGAAGCGCACAGAAAGTGGCGAACTTTTTTAATCGATATGGAAATTTAAAACTAAAAGACCATGGTTTTACTTATGTCATATATATACATATTTTTGCAAGAAGTACTTATTATTGATAAAAAATTAATAAGTCTTACAATTGTCCGCTATTATCCCGAATAACGAAGTAGATATAAGATATTTTGCCTAATTCTTCTTATTCTCTTTTTAAACATATTGAATATTTTAGTTTTTACCGTTTTAAATAAAATGTACATATTTTTGTGAATTTTTAACTTCCTCTTTCATTACTAAACAGGTGTCTGCCTTTTAGAAAATGCATGGAAAATTCCGCTATTATGGAAAATTCTATTATTATCGAAATTTATATCTTCATTCATTGCAGGAGAAAGTCCGGTGGTGAATGCATAATACAGGACGATGTTAAGCATTTGCAAAATATTATTTTTTGATATTTAAGTGTATAAAAAATATGAGATCCTAATTAAGGGGATTCGGGGAAAAATGGGGCGTGGGGCGGAACTATATTTGCATAATAGGTATGGGTATTTAGTGTCCGTCAGTTGTTAAGAGTAATCTACCGACGATATTCTCTTCAAGTTACCGATCTACCGAAATAACATTAAATTATGTCGAATTTTAAGTTTTTCTTTGCCTCTACCACAAGCTAAAGAAACACTAATTCTAACTCTCGTTTATGAAAAAACCCGTTGAAGAATCCCTGAAAAACATTCAACATGGGTGAATCTCTGACGTGAACTTGTAGAAAAATGAGTTTAGTCACGTTTCATTTAGTGTGATGTAATCTTTTCTAAAACAAAGGCAACAGCATATATATTTTTTTTCTAAAGTGGTAGTGCTGTGTAAATTTATACAAATAATACATTTAAAGATATATAGCTACAGGTTGCAGTGAATAATATAATAATTTAAAGATCCTCGGAAAATTGTCAAAATCTGCGAATATTGAGAGAAAGGCATAACATTAGCTTCAAGTGCATCTCGTGTGTCAGCGGATGTTAATCAAGAGGATGTGGAACAGTTTTTGGAAAAGTTGCCCGAGCTGCTAATAGGATACACACCAGAAAACATTTACAGTGCAGATGAAAGCGAGCTTTCGAGCTTCACCTGATAAAACTCTAACATTAAAAGATGAAAAATGTGTTGAGAGTAAATTGTCAAAAGAAAGGTTAGTGATATTGTTTTGCACCAGTATGGCTGGACAAAAAGAAAAGCTTTTAGTAATCCGGATTGCCGGCCACACGGACCTTAAATAAAAAGGCATGGATGACAAGAGCTATAATGACTGACTGGCTTCTGGACCTGGACATGGGTTTTTAGAAGTGAAAAATTTTATTTATTTTTTTCTTTTAAAAATTGGGGATGTCTCCTTTATCTCAGAACTTAACGTTTTAGAGGCTCTTTATTCTACTAAGAAAGCCTGGAACATGGTTACTCCAGAGACTATTCAAAGCTATTCCAAAGCAGGTTTTAAAAATTTCTAAGTTCAAGGGAAGGTAATCTTAGACATGATTTGATGCAGAAGATGATTTGCCGTTGACAACTTTGACTGAGTATTGCAGAAACTTATAACGTCACCTAAGTTCAAAACCAAGACGATTTCATTAATTTGGATGAAAATAAGATTGAAGAGATATCTATGCAAGGTAGTGTCGACGAAGAAGAAGACATTAATGGTTCTGATGCATTAAAGGCGATCAAAAATTTTTGGGCATTTAAATACTCGAAAAACATGTGTAAAATTGCCTTTTACAAGAAAAAGAAAGAATTAAGACAGGCAAATGTATCTGACTTCTTTCAAAAATAAAACTTTTGTTTTATGTAGACGCTGTTTTTAATTTTTTGATTAGAAATTTAAGAATTATTTTGTCTATTTTGCTTTACATTCCTCATGAGCGGACAATACCCACAAGCAGACAAAAAAGCTGGAAGCTCCTGAGGGCTTTCACTGTATACAGAGTGGCAACGAATGTTATCAAGAAATTTGCCACTGTTCCCATATCTCTCCTAACCATGCCGTTGATCATTTAATATTTCTAATTTTTATTCTTTTCTTTAGTACTACGTAATATATTTTTCCTTATTAATTTCCAAAGTGACGGTAAAAATCTCGCATAAACAAGCGGTCTTAGTACAACGCCGCTATAATGCAATATCGACAGAAAAACGCCTTCATAGTTCGTAATGTATGAATTATATAAAGGTGGTGATTTAAAACTATCTATGTTGTTGTTGAAAATTTCTTGCGATTTTATATGTAATACATACAAAATACTTCGCGGCAACGAAATCGCAACAGACGTTACACTAAGAACAATACAGAGCAAGACAATCTTCTTAATACGTTCTAAATTTTTGCTTAGTGTTGTATTCGCGCTACGACTTTGATATAATTTATACAGCAACAAGAAAAACGAACACGTCATCAATGGAAACGGAATTATTATTCTGAAAACTAGTAACAAATTCTGTAATAATTGACCGAAATAAGTATCGATTACTATACATATCGTAGAATTATGAGTTAGGTTCTTCATTTTTATCGTTGAAGATAAGGTGTACTCCGGTATACTTAAGGACAAACAGATAAACCAAACCAGTAGCGACGGAAATATCACTGCAACATCATTTTTCTTTCTTCTATAATCAATTGTTAAAGATCTACTTGATGTAGGCGTTTCACTTTTCTTAACTAAACATTCGTTGGATTCATCGTTTTCGCATGAAGTGAGAGGATTCTTATTTCCTTTGCCTATTTGATGTATATAAAGATTCCAAACGGATATACCGTGGAAATTGAGGCAAATCAATAAGTATATTATGAGAGAGTTAACTAAAATTTCGCTTCCCGAATACAATGGACACAGATCGGGTGGAAGATTCCACGAATCTTGCTGCAGTGATAGCAATTCCAGAATAACCACGAAAGTGGTTAGTAAGTCAACAATAGCTATTTGAAGTATCAGTAGCAGGACGCCTGAAACATGAAAAAAAAATATATTAGTGCGGCCATATTGAACATTACAATAAATCAAGTTTTCGTTTATGTACAGAAAAAGTGCAAAAGAGGAACGAAAATTTTTGAAAAAGAAAGATTTTTTGTTTAATTTCTTTTGTTCGTAACCAAAGGTAATTTCACAGCCTAAATGATATGTCCTTTTAAAACAAAACATCGTGTTACATGTGTAATCTCCCCTATTCCTAAGCATTGAGCAGTTTCAAGTTATGATTTCAAGCTTGGAGAGTATTCTATGGGGCTGTACAAGAGCGCACTCTGGACTTGCAATTCTAGATCAAAAATTATGGATCGACTAGTGCCAATGGAACGTACATACGTGTAATAATTAACATTTTCCTTCAACAAAGGGGTTGCAATACGAATATGAGATCTTGTACAATTTGGGGGTTTGCGACCTTTTGTAGAAAAAAAAAATATTCTCTCAAATAAATAATTTTATTTATTAATTAAATTCTAGATTTATTGTCTCAATCATTAAAATTATTATTTTAACAAATTTTCTCGTATAAATTTTACCAACTTAGAGTATTGAAAGAATCTGTGTAATTTTAATTTTATCTTTCAGGAATCTGATTTTTTTTTCTCTTAATAAAATATTTAAAATTTAGTATACACAATATGAATATTATCCTTTTCTCGATTATATCAATTTAGACCTCACCCCGAAATCGTGCAATCCATAAACTTGAATGTTGCCGCGAAGATAGACCTTTTTAAAACATGTCATATGGTCAATTGCACGTGCCGCAATTTTGTTTGTATCCTAGTGATTAGCAGACTGTAACGTCATTTCCAATGTATTTGCCGCAGAAATTAACATCAGCTACATAACGATAAACGTCTCTGTAGTACAAAGGTTTAAATTACATGTTTCTAAGTATATAATGAGACCTGGAGAATCGATTCCCATTACCCCCATTCACTTATCTCGTTTACTTTTATGAAATAAAAAAAATAGAAAAATGAATTAATAATATTTTGACATAACATAGTTATTATATATTGCTTGTAAGTGAAATTGTGATATATACAATTAGCACAATACACGAAGTCGTTTCATTTGTATAATCCTAATAATAATGTTTAATAAACAACAGTAGGCTTTCACTGCCGGAGTCTGACAGTACTTATTTCCGGGTTTGTTGACCGTGGTCTAGAGCTTCTATTTTTAAGGCTTCATTAGGGTCATAGATGAAGTAGATCACCAAACTAGCGAAGATTCAACGATGTAGGATAGATAATACATGATGAAGCTTTAAAGAGCGAAATATTGTTGAAATTTAAAGGAGCTTTTAAACTTTGGTCTTCATCCCGACAGTTTTAACCACTTGTTAGTTAGCCGTCATACTCCTTGGTGTCTTATTTCCACCTTACGAATTTTAAAATGATGTAGATGTCAATGTTCGAAATTTAACATATTTAAGCGATAAATACTAAAACCCTAAATAATGTTTGCACAAAAATTGCAATATTTTTCAAAAGTCCATATCTCTAGTTAACAACCATTCATCAATACTTTTGCATACCGAAATAAATAAGGGGGGAATCAAGTATCTATACAGCAGTAATGTTTAGATCTGATGACGATGATACGATATCACCGTTGTGAATCCTTCTACTGGAAAATTATACTCTGTTGGCCCATCCTCTTGCCAATTTCCTAATTTAAATAGATATGTAATAAAGGAGGCAGTACAACCGTATGAATGTTCAAAGGAAGATATTTTTCCGCGACTAAAATTAACCTAGCTTATAGGATATCCCACATATAATAATAACAGCTTTAAGTCGGTAATGTTTAGACCTATTCATTTAAGAAAATTAAATTTAGTTTAATTCCGGTGAAACCGATAATTGGAAAAATGTGTTGATATTTTTTAAAAGTTAGCCCCCTCGAACAAAATATACAGGCCATCCTAGACAGCTCGTATATAACATTACGAAGAAATCATGAATAAATTAACTAAAGTAGGATACGACAAGATACTGCTGCAATGTGGGGAGAAACCAACGTTTGGTATGTACCGATAATTGCGAAAGATGCTTGGTTGTTTGTGTAAACTCGGATGATTAGTCAAGTAAATTTTCTTGTTTTACCTTATTCGACGTGATTAGATCAAGATTAGACGTACATTTACGTCGCAAAGATATTAGGTACAGCAGATTTCTGATACCTATAACCAACTTTAGAGCACGATTAATAGAGCAACAATGGAAGAAACTTTAAAGTATTTACAACGAAATGGATTATTTGGATAGGTTGTTCTTTCTGCGGTTTTAGACATTTCAGTTCCACATAATGTGATAAGTATTACAACTTTTCCAAGGAAATATACATGGATATTTACCTAACAAGTTATAACAGAGTACACATTAGCTTGTTAAGAGTTATTGTCACTTTAGAATATACCATACGCTTCATTTCATTCATTGTTCTATGGTACATACTTCTACCTCTTCTATGTATGCGACGGCAAGTCAATTAGCTATTGTTGTCTGATATTTATGTATATATAAAAGGCAACAGCGGCACGCTTTATACATGCTATGGTAATTAGAAATGGTTATCTCCATGTTTTGTTAATATCCATTTAAGTATTTTAAAACTATAGACAATGGTAATACGTGTAAGACAAAAGAAATGCTATTTCTTTCTACGAACATGAGAATCTTGAAATATGTTAACGAATCTCCTTGAAGATGAGAAATCTACAATTGTAGGTTTACCATTGGTAGCGCGTTGTTGAAAATAAGTAAAAGATATAGAATTTAAAAAAATAAATAAAATATATTACTCTTGTTACTCGGTATAAAATGGAAAATTATCGTTTCCGCATATTGTTTATGAAGTTGTACATTTTATTATACAAGGTGTGTCCAAATGTTGGGAACGTGAAGTAGATTTCATTCTAAGAAGAAGAAACGCAAAAGTTGTAGGACGATTGCCGTTTGTTTTAAAGTTATAGATGTTTTCTTTGGTTAAACAAAAACTAAAAAAGACGATAGTCATGGTAACGTTAATAAAATACTATTGATAACGTCAAGCAGTTATTGAATATCATCTTCGGTTTCCAAATAGGCGCATTCCTCATTATAGAGCGTTCAGTATCATTATGGCAAAGATTTGCTTGAGGCAGACTATCCTCGTCTAGTTTATTCTACCTGGATCTTAAGACAGTGACGTCTTAATTTTGATATCTGCAGAATAGTTCTCTGGACAGATGAAGTTACGTTTATAAGAACTGGCGTCATAAATACGAGAAATCTGCATAGGTGGGAGTTAGAAAATCCTAAAACAATACGCATATTTAGATTAGAACATGAACTTTTTATTAACGTTTAGGGTGAAAACTATCTTCAGTTTCTTGTCGAGGAACTTCCATCACTTTTAGAGGATATTCCATTGATTATAAGGCGAGACGGTGGAGTTCCCGTCTGGAATTTCATTAACACCAATTATCCAAGATGGATTGGTCGAGGTGGTCCTGTTGTATGGACACCTAGTTTACCGGATCTTACTCCCATAGACTTATAGAGTAATGAAAAATTTAGTCTACGTACAAGTTTCAAATGTTAGGGAAGAATTATTGGAACGCATTCAGTAGGCTGGCGAACAAATACAACACAATACGAATGACTTCTGCAATTGTAGTAGGCTTAGGGGGACAAGTTTGCATTCAACAAGGAGGGGAATAATTTAAGATATTAATTGATCAATTGACGAAGTTTATTTTTTGTATTTTCTGTTGTTTTCAAAAATTAAAAAAGCCCATATCTTTGAAACAAATAACAAGTTTTGCATTTCTCCGTTTTAAAATGAAGTTTACTTTACGCTCCCAATATTCGAACATAACGATACGGGACAGCTTGTATAGCTGTAATAATATGTACAATTTTTTTATTAAAACAAAAACCTTAACATCATTTAATCAAAATTATTTAGTACTGTTCGTATTTGATAAAATTGAGATGCGGTTATTCGAATATCCGGATCCTAGGATTCGGATCCATTACGCAGCCTTCGGATCAGCAGCCGTTATCTGTTATTTTCGGATCCGAATTCGAGTCTGATATTCGGTTTTTAGCTATGGTTCCGTTATGCAATCCTTTGGATCTGGATTCATTGTGAAACACTTCACTTCCAGATTCAGTATCCGGTGTTTTGCATTTGTATTTCATATCTTGGAATAAATCTTACTACTTTGAATAATCTGATAAACGTATTCATTTACATATCTACGTATTAATGAAATCCATCCAACGTAAATTTAATAACGTTCTACTTACTGTTATAAAGATGTTACATGGAATAGTAGCGTGCTTCAGACAACGGATCTTGATTTGAGGTTCAAGATATGGTTTCGAATAAAGAATCAGTGCCAAAGTTTTGGATAATAGACCCGGACTCGAGGTTTAGGATAGCAGATCCGGATAATAACACAAATCTTGATATCCTTATAGTAAATTATCCGGATCCGGATAACAGCTCTACTGAAAGTAATATGTCAAAATAAACAACAAAAAACAATCACTAGTTTTTTGCTATCAATCTATAAACTAAGATGGGTTGCACTACAGAACTGCAGCAGAAGAACTGGAAAAATATTTAAAAAAATAATAAAAACAAATATGTTGCAAGGGGAGAATATATGGAACTGCATCCGATTCTACAAATTTCTTTTGCAAATATGCTTGTAAACGTTTGTCGTCAGGTAAGGAATATTAAAAATTATGTAGGTCACAGTAAATGAAATACATCTTAATACGTTGGCGTTGATGGTAAAAATTAAATACTTACAAGCAGCTCCGCAATCCAGCGAACTTTAAAGAAGAATGCGCTTACAAAACTTTAGAAGAGGAAAAGAGTACAGTTTCACAAACAGATGTCTGGAAACTTAAACAATGGCCCTAATTTCTTTAATGAAATTGTATGGACTTTCTCCCACTTTCGCCAGCTAACCATGGGACAAACAAATGATAGAAAGAAAGAGGGTGATAAATAAAAAATAAATAAATTTGGAAGGAAATTAATGCACCCTTGGTGTGGCATTTTCCGAAATGGAGTAGTAGGTCTAATTTTTCATAATTTCAAATTGACAGCGGAAACAATTGTTCCACAAGTAGATGATTTACTGCAAAACTGTTTAAATCAATTAAACAACACGGTTTGGCAGCAGGATAGTACCACTGTATAATGTTTTAGCGGTTCGAGAACATTTAGACAATCAGCTTTCCATTTGGATTGGCTATTCAATTGCCTATGTAAGCGAATCTCGATTCCAATTCTCCTGAGAAAATTCGGGGTGAAATTGAAAATTTGAACGAAAGTAATATTGATTGGGTTTCTAATGCTATATACAGTGACGATACAGTGACACATTGGTGCAGAATATAATCCTGCATCACTTTTAGACATAGTATATATGGTGTTCCGTTTAACAAAATCGAGAAAAATCAATTTGAAATTGGTAAAGTCAACGCTGTCTTAATAACCACCTGCGATAAAATTTATTTACTGAAATCATCACCCGATCTTAACCAATCCATACAACAAATTTTATTGCTAAATTTGAAAGCGTTTGGATGGATATGTGATTTTTCAATTTGTTAACAGAAACAGTTGTAATTTGAAAACCACAAAACAGGTTACTTCCATAATCTATGGATAAATGGAGTGTAGCTCGGGATATCTAATAATGTAGAAATATACGGGCGTTCTATATTTGAATGTAATTGTATTCTAAATTACTTACGGAAGGAATTATTTTTCATCCGCGTAGCGGACACGCTGTATGATAATTGTTACACATTATTGTTAATGAATATCTACAAAAACACAAGTTTATGTTATTTCGTGGTGGCTTTCTATGTATTTGACTGCATAGCTTCTTTTCTAATTTACTAAAGAAGCAGGTATAGCAAAATGTTTATGGAAACACACACAGAAGAGCTTCTCTATGATATTTTGAAAACATACACTACCGTTCATATATTTGGGGACGATTAAAAAATAGTTTTTTTTTAATTCGAATAAAAACCAAATAGTTATTTGTAATTTAATTTACTTCTGTACATTGAGTATACTATACAAAACTAAAAATATTTCAAAAAGAAATATTGTACTAATTATAATTAGGTCTATACGGATTTTTCGTCTATATGTCCGCCCTTTGACTTAATTACTGCGGTACATATTCGTGGCATTCTTAGAATTAAAGATTTCAACAATGTTGCTGGGATCTCGATCCATGCTTGCTGGAGCTTCATCCATAAATCTTGTGAACTAGTGAGTAAACTAAAAGAACTCCTTTTTGGCGAATCCTTCTGTCCAGTTCATCCCATATTAATTAGATAGGCGACAGGTCAGGAGACTGAGGTGGCCAAATCATTCTTTTTAAACGATCTTCTTCCACAGATGCTAGATAGTTTCTGCATATACGAGAAGAATGCTTAGGGTCGTTATCCTCTTGAAATGTAAAGTTTCGACCTTGTAATTGTTCCCCACTTGGTACAGCATTCTCTTGTAATATTTTGATATAGCCCTCTTTACGAAGTATTCCCTGTATTCTTACTAAATCACCTACAGCTGTTCCCGCAAAACATCCCCAAACCATTACGTTAACTCCACCGTGTTTTACTGTAGGTAAAATACACTGTTCACTAACTCTTTCACCAACCTGTTGCCTAACAAACGGTCGTCCGTTTGGAGCCAAATGTTTCAAATTTGGACTCAGCTGTTCACAGCACGTTGCACCACTGTTCAAATGTCCAGTGTCTGTGTTCTTGTGCCCACTGCAATCTTTTTCTTTTATTTTGAACTTTCAAAAGCGGTTTTCTGGCAGCTAGTCGTCCCTTTAAGTCTGCCGCAATTAATCTTGGTTTCGCGGTCGAATGCGAAATAGGATTTCTTCGTGAAACATTGACTTGCTGCGTTATTTCCGGAGCCGTTAGGAATCTGTTTCTTTTTGAAACAAGAACCATGAACTGATCCTCAGCAGCTGTTGTCTTCTTTTTGCGTCCAGAACGTTTCTTATCAGCCAAAGAATCCGTTTTCGCCAACCGTTTTAATGTTGTAAATACACCATTGTTCGATATTTTTAATTTTTTTCACAATAACTGCCATTGAGTATCCTTCATTACGTAAACTAATAATAGCAGAACGCGTTTCGATGGAAATATCTTTTCGTTTTGCCATTTCAGCACCACCCGTTTATTACGATAGTTAAATTTAAACTAAACTACTATAAAGATCGATTTTATTTTAAATACAAGACGATATCTGCTTTGTTTGTTGTACTAAGTGTTGTATGAATCTCACATTATTCCTTTGTGGAAATATTCGACAATATTTTCAAGTTTACGTTTATAACCGTATAAAAAAGATCAAGAGGAATTTTGCCTGAGGCTGCGGTAGAATATAAATGCGTTATAAATTTGATGCGATAGAAGAGAATACTGTTGTAAATTATGTTCATACATGTAGAAATGTATACTCTTTCATATAAAACACAATCAATTGTCAATATTTCAATTTTGTTTATTTTTCGGAGTTTGTCCCCAAATATATGAACGGTAGTGTATATGGTTTTATATGAAGAAACTGGAATAACACGAATTGAACTTGCCAACGTTTTCAATTGCCATTTTGTAGAATTTAGTTGATATAAAAGTGTTTCAATGTACTATTGAAAACTCAAAGAAGTACTCAACAAAATTTAAAAGATTGGTGCAAGGAATGTCGAGGAAAGTTGACAGGAATTGAAGAGAGACATCAAAAACTTAGTAATATAGGGGATGCTCCATTCAACTTTTATGATGTGCATTGAAAGTTGAACACTCTGTATGCACATGTTGTGCGGCACTTGTTTCCGATTAATTACTCTAAACACGCTGTATGTGTATAAGCATTGCTCATTACATACATTAAACACCAATTCAAATTATACTCAAATATGTTTCTACAGTTGTACAGCTGTACAGTTACGGATACAATGCAAACATGTAATTAGAAATATGTCTTGCAATTATCATAAATTTTAAGGATGTTTGGTACATAAACCCGGTTATTAACACAAATAGCACCGCTACAAAATTGCAGACTATTATTTTTATCGTGCCCCAAGTCTCATCCGTATACCATGAACCGTTATTTATTCCTGGTTTATGCTTCACATTACTAACTGCACGCATAACTTACGTACTTACATCAGTTTAAAAGGACTCATTTCGATTTTGTTATTCGAATATCGCTGAAGAATGTTAATTGCCGTTATAAACTGGAAATTTTAAAATAAGTAAAAATCAAGATGTGATGAATGTAAAAGTAGTAATTGTTGCATCATATAGTCGTATGTTTTTATTTTATAATTATCAAATAAATACATGGTACTTATAAATTTCCAAGTAGCGTGCGCCGGACTGGTTGAAACAAATAAAGTTCTTGGCGCAAAACTTTGTCGTAACGCTACTGATATCAATTTAATAAGTAAAAATAAATTGTCGTTCTGCAATTATAATTATGTTTTGTTTATTTTTTATAATTTATTTCTGTAAATAGTAAGTATTACTATTTTAAGTTTGCTATACCAGTTACGATGATTCGAATTAAACCGTATTTGTTATGTCATATTTATTCATTTGTGAAAGGTATGTTCTTATGTGTATATTAATAACGGTTTTATAATTACAATTTATGTATGTGTATAAATACGTGTATACTTTCTTTGTTATTATTATTATTATAATTATAGTTGGGCTACGGCACAGACGCTTGTAGTTATTGCGACCTTAGTAAATCTACTGTAACAAGATGCCCTTGCGCGTTAGAATAGATGAAGGTTTTCAATAATACTCTAGCATTGTCTTCCTTCAGTTAAAAAATGTTGGTATCGTCTACGACTGATGGCAACACATTTACATAGAATGTGTTTTGCAGTCCCTTGATAGTTTTGGCATAGGCGACAGATTTAATCTTGAGCTTTTCCTAGATTAAATAAATGATATTTAAAGTTGCATGACGTGTCAAAAATCCTGTCAGTAAACCACGGTCCCTTTCGCTGAACAATAGCATTACTTTTACTGTCTTTGGCGAGCCTGATATGAGCGCAGTCGCCTGTTTTTGGCCTGGGAGGCCTTTTGATTTTCCTCCCATGTCTTAATTGCTCATTTTATTTGTCTCTTTTAGAGATCACAAAAGGAGTTAGGGCCAACGAAACGCATATTCGTTGCTTCTTTTGCCAGTTTATCTGCCTTTTCATTTCTTTCAATCTCCTGTCGGCTTGAAACCCACCTGGTTATTGTATCTCAGTAGCCTTATTCATATCTATAGGCCTTTAAAACTGTCTGACTATCGTTGAATGTACGTTATAGTTGTCCAGGTTTAAAACAGAAATTTCCGCTTAAAATATGTTGCTGTGGAGTTCCATAGTCAACTTTAGGTTCTTCTTTGTTAAATGTATTTGACATTTCTTGAGTAATTTTAAAGTATCTTTTTTTATTTAAATTTATTTCTTTGTTACGTACATTATCATGTGCTGGATGGTCCAAATTCCATGTAAACAGCAAGTAATTGTTTGCAGCGAGAATTATGCAAACTTGCTGAGGCTTAAGGGGGTTTCATTTACATGAACGTGAACACAAACATCCGCACGAATGCCAAAAAAATAAACAGCTTAATTTGCCTGCATTCTGTCTACGCGAACGTGAGTTGCTCAATTTTTCTTTAATTAACTAAAACTTTGACGTTCGCGTTTAGGTTTTGACGATTTATGGGAGCTATTATCAAATCTCAACTGATTTTCAATTTCATGATAATAAAAAAGGACATTAGAAACGAAGGATTTTGATATATGATAAACTAATATTAATATTCTACTTTCATTACAAAGAGTAAAAACAAGTCTATCATTTCAAACGCGTGCATTAGGGCCATTATCATAGGTCCTGATAATTAACTGTTTCATAATTTGACGTTGGCAGAAGTGTATTTGTATTGCCGCTTTTTACATTAAATACTAATTTAAACGTGAAATACGGCTGGTAGTGATTGAAAGGAAAGGGGGAGCTGAATAAAAAATTATTGAAATGTTAGAAATTAGATGTAAATTAAAAAATTTACATCTAATTTCTAACATTTGTAAAGGGAACATAGCTATAATAAACGAAATTAAGCAATTTGTTCAGATATTTTGACCAAAGGGCAACCGAATGACATATCAGTCACTAATGCGTTTTAAATCACGTGATTAAAATTTGAACATTAACGATGTTTAAAAGCCTTTTTCTCTATGTAATGTTTAAATATTCACTTACACACGTACTTCTATTATTAAAACGAGGAAATAATCCACATTGACTTCCAGTATTTAGAACTGTTTAACATCTTATCGGTTTGTAAAATGCTGCCTACATGAACTTCTAGTATTTAGTAATAAGTATTTACGATTTTACGCCTATGACACTCCAATTGTTTGAACTGTTATTATTGAAGTATATAAACATAAGAAATAATATTTCTTTTTATGTACGATTATTCAAACCACACTAATTAATAAAATAAAATAAAATCTAAAAAGGGAAGTAAACGGCCAACGTTCTGAGGTGGCATGTAGCAAAAAGTTAACACAAAATTTTCTTGTTATTATCTTGGAAAATTGTTACTAATATGAAGGTTCTTGCATTGTCTGAAATTAAATTTTAACCACTCATCAAATATAAATCAATTTAGCAGAAATATGTAAAAATTTCAAAATCCTCGTAAGAGCTAAGTACCCTTATTTGTAAAAATATAGATTAAAGTATCTTATTTTATGTACAAATATCAATTCTCAAAGAGAATGCTATATGAAAATGAGATTACTTATTTTTTTATTTTTTTTTAAATATAACGGGGGCCTCAGTATATTGCAAATTAAACTTCGTCATTGTTTGTAATAACCGATAAATAATTTATAAGCATTAGAAATACTTTGTACGATGCAGTGGAAGTTTTGCATGCTTTCTTTAGTGTAAAATGCATTCTTGGAATATTTAACAAGTAAGCTTTGAAAACTTCCTATTACTATTAGCTTGTAGTATGTCGTAGATGTCAAAACAGTCAATGATTTTTTCAGCCGAAATTTAATTTGCAAATTGCTCTGGCGTTAGCTATATCCAAATAATAAATAAATAAAAATACGAAATTTTTTTAATAATATTTGAAAATTGATATTTCTATTTAAAATAACTTTTAATCCCAATATTAGTTGATATTTTACAAATAAGGGTACCGTCATATATGGATATATTCAATCATTTTCAGGTATGACAGTTTGTAGCTGTTCTGTTTCCGTAATCAAACCAAATTGTGCATATGGGTGCAAGTTTGTTTTTGGAACTGCATTAAAACATTCAAAAACGTCTTAAAAAAACTGCTGTCCAACATAACTAGGAGTATAAACACTATCAAAATTTATAGCAATTTGTACATTTTTTGCAAGTTTTAACATAGGCATGTCCTAGAGAATGATTTTCGGGTCATTGAAGTAACTATACGACACCTTGTAAAGTCAAAATTTTTAAAAGTTTGATGTACCCCAGATAATAGCGCAGTAAACAAAAAATACAAGATGGGCCATAAGTCAGTTGTCAACTAGCAATTATTAGATTTTGTTTTGCTTGGCGTAGTGGTAGTCAGTTGTAAACTTGACTAGTTCATAGTACTCATAAGTAAAGTTCTCCACTTTCCGTGTGCTTCACGAAATTAGCAGAAATTAGACAGACTCGTATTCTGTCGAGTCTTGGGGAAACCAGTGGACCACACGAACCTATTCTCATGAGACGAATAAACACGAGTTTGTTTAGTCCCTGCTAATTTCGGGAATTGCACGGAAAGTAGGGAACTTTACTCATAAGTAATACCTAAAATATAATTTTTAATGTTGATAACAAATTTGTATTTTAAATTACCATTTTCATTGTTTGCACCAAACAACTGACTTACGCAAGGAGTAGTTATTTAATTCACAAAGGACGTACATCAGTGCAGTTTTGTCCAGGCGAAGTCGCGGTCTGCAATACATTCGAGGCTGCGAAAGCACTTACGGCCCGAGTGTTATATTACTACCGGCACAAAATTTCGAAAAAATTTGCATATTATGAAAATATTTGACAATTGTGTAAGCATATAAGCCATAGTGAGCAAGTGTCAAGCATTTTATAAATGCTGGGTTTTTCAGCATTTTGGGCCGGTAACATGAAAAATATTGTGACATCCTCGATTGCAACATTGCATTTCATAAATAACTAATTTATTCAATCTAACCCCCGGTGTTCAATATTGAACACATTCGACGATAATTGGCTCTTACGAACATTTTAAAATTCCATCTATTTCTGCTAAATCAGAAATATAAGACGATCTCATAGAAAGCTTCAACTTCCGTCTTACAATTAACAATAATTTTCTGAAACAATAACAACTTCTTGCTCCGCACGAAATATTTAGGAAATTCGCAAAATTTACTACTTAAGCTGTGTTAAGGTATATGTATCTGAATTACCCACAAGAATTTAACATTTTTCAAAGCAGACACTATCCTAATCTTTCCACGCCTGTTTAATATCAAATTAAGTTACACGGCTTCGGTATTAGGCGCCAATTCATATAAACTTGAGTCTATTTTTAATAGGTTAACAAACTCAACTATAGATGTAAAAACAGTTACTAGTATCATTTTTCGACTATGTAAATCCAACAGGAACGAAAATAGTCTACCTGGATTAGAAAATTTGAGGTATGTCGAGCGTGAAACGCTAATAAAATCGTCGCGGAGTTCGTCAGTGAAGAAATAAAAAAATATATGTAACGTGTTTAAACTCAAAATAAACAATTTATTCTCAAGTATGTAGCGTCTTGTATTAGCTAGAAATAATGCCACACTGATTTTTCGACCTTTCGGCATTTCTTGGTTTGACAAAATCAAGCGTAATATTCATTTATTTCTCAGAGAAAAACCATGATTTCATTCTGATTTTTTTATTCAAGTTAATAGTCTATAAACTTACAAAATTAATGCATCAGTAAAATTGTTAGTTTTTTCGAAGTCTTGAAGTGCCATACATTTTATGTAGCTGGCCTAGGACATCCTCTGTTACTACTTATAAACTATTGCAATTGCTTGACAGACGTCAAGAACCATTTTGCAATTGCCCAGCAATAAGACCTTTAATGCTGTTTAAACTAAATTGTAAAAGATAATAATTCAGTTTTGCCAGTGATTTTTTTAAAGTTAATGTCATGAAGTGAAAAAAACATTTTATCCAATGCACTTACAGTAGAAGAAATGAAGTGTTTACGCAGCGTAAGAGAAGATGGAGCAGTGAAAGCGGTAACTCTACTTAACGAAGGACGTAGCTAGAGATATGTGACTTGTTTGTTCAAAGTTACACAAACAACATGGAAGTTACTGTTGAACTCTGGTACAAGACCATAAGAAGTCTATAGATGTCTATCCTAGGCACGTTGCCTTAAGAAAGAGGCGTTCTACCAATTTAGTACTAAGCAGAGCCCTACCAACAGTTCAAAATGTGGCAATTTCTGGAAGCATAGTTAAGAGAAGGCCAAATGAATGAAAAATGAACAGTCGAAGACTAACTATTACACTACTATTTACCGGTATTAGGGTTACTAAACTGTGCTTTGCAAGGAAACACGTAAATTGGGCCTTTGACAACTGGTAGCGAATTTTATTAGCTTCAATTTACCAGACGGACGTGTTCTGGCAGAAAACACGAGAAAGATGTGCTGCCTGTAATATCTTTCCCATTTTTTTGGATCAATAATGTCCTGGGGAAAAATCTGTTTCGATCGTTGCATAAATTTGGTCTTTATACGGAGGAGATCAATGAATACACATTTCTTAGAAAACATCGTACAATTGTCCCAATTGTCTGAGACTATTTTATTTTTATGCGTACCGAACTACGTTCGATTCATTCATTCTATAGAGGCGCCACCAAGAAGCCCAGATACAACAATCAGTTAGTGCTACATACCTACTTTTATAAATCTTAGGTGACTCGAACAAGTCATCCATTTCGAATGGGAGGAAGTGATTTACAACTTAGCATGTCCAGATGGATGGAAACAGTGATGGAAAGCTAGAGAAAGATGTACACGCTACTAATTGAAATTTTTACTATTTAATATTGTATTCAATCTTTTTTAAGAAGCTTTTCATTAACATTCTTTTCGTTACATTTGACATTATTATTTCTTTTTGTTATTTATCCAGATTTCTTTCCGGTGGTGCCATTCTAATTGGTCAAGCATTACAATTCTCGGTATCTTCAATTTACATTCTTTAACGTTTATTGTTTCTATACGCACAGATACAGGATATCAGGATAATTTGTAATGACGACATTAAAGAAATGCATACATAGGACATTTAGACAAAACTCATTAATTAATCCAGTAATCTTCATTGCTTTAATAATTTTATTCATAAGTTCGAGATAAGAAGGAGTGAATCAGTAATAATTGGTGTTTGATAAGAAATAGCTTTCACCATCTAGACAGATTCTGAAGCCTACTACATGAGTTAACTTTTGTAATTTAAAACTACATCCGCTTAAGCATTTAAATCCGTAGGACTGTAAGAAAGGGGCGTAGGAAGGAAATGTAGGTATATTCGACCATGGTAACACAACCCATAATATGTTTACAGACGCATGCATACATTTTAAATCCATTTACTTATAATCGAATGGGGTTCTGTCATGTAAATTGATACTTTCTATTTCACATCATGTTTATTGACCTTCGTTTAAGATATGCGACAAAACTTTTATTACATAATAGATTATTGTTAATTAAAATTAACAGGATTTAATTTTTAGAAGGATATGAGTATTGGCAAGCTGGTATAGTTTGCAACGTTAAAAATATGCCTATAAGCATTTAAATCTCGTAGACAGCTTCTAGCGATACAATATAAGATTATACGAAGACTTACAGAAATTGCAATATTACTGCGAGGGGAACTGCAGAACTTATTAGTAGCAGAAATAATCTGCCTGTGTATTATATAGTCAAAAAGTGGTTATGTTGGTTTTGATTTGTTGACCAAATATTCTGTTATTAGAAAATTTTTAAATGAGTTAGCAACCACATTAACTGTTATAATATTTATTTGTGACTAGTTGTCATTTCTATTTAGTTTACAAGATATTGTGATGGTTAAATACACGCCAAAAATGTTGTGAGCATTTTTTGCGAAAACTGCGGGTTCACATAATAGCCCCTTCGTGATTGCTGTTCTTCGAATTATTGAGAAACTTGAAAGGGATTTTACACTTCTCAATGAGAAAACACCGAGAAGACGATGAAACGTAAGACGTGTACAGAACATGGCTGCTGTAAGAAATAGTGTTGCAGAGGTTCCAATTTCATCGATTCCTCGTCGTGCTCAAGAATTAGGACTTAGAACTACAACCTAACGTATTTTGCAAAAGAACTCATACAAGATTGTGTTGGCTTAAGAGCTGAAGCCACTGGACCATTGTAAGCGCCGTGACTTTACTGTTTGGGCTTTACAGCAATTTGAAATGAATCATAATTTTGAGCAAAAAATGATCTTCTTAGATAAAATTAAAATTGTCGGTTTTAGCCCGAAAACAATCCACAAGAGACTCTCGAGGAGTTTTTGCATCCGTAAAAGAGTCATTGTATAGTGTGGATTATTGCACGGTGGCATCGTCGCACCATATTTTCTCCAAAACGAAACATATTCCAAGAACTGTTTAGTGAAAGCATAATTTCAAGAATGCAACTGTTGGTTAACCTACAAGAAGTTGTAATTTAACTTCGTCTGATTGCTTTTGTGGAGTTATTTGAAATATATGATACGTAAACAAACCACAAAGCCTTGATGCATTAAGATTGAACCTCGAACGCTGCATTCGTGATATTAGGCCTAAATCATTGGAAATTGAGTTAATCGAATTCACTCGCATTCATGGAAACGAAGTGGATACTTAACGTGGTACTCAAAATATCATGCAATAAATTGTGCTTGAAAACAATATGATTTTTTGTTGTTTGATTGTACTTGAAATAGTGTTTATTTTATTTCATATCGTTTTTATTGAAAAACCATTTAGATGATATGGTTTTTCAATTTTCACTTCTCACAGGAGAAATGTCTTTCGGGTGATGTCGTGTAGTTAATATTTTAGCGAAACGTCAAGTAAAATATTAACTACACGACATCACCCGAAAGCTACTATGGATTACGGTCGTGAAAGCCTACACTCAACTCTCTTTTTTTTTCGTTTTGAGCAACAAGAAATCAACTTTTCATTTCTATTTTAGCCTTTCCTATTTACTACAAAGCGTTGTATATTCAGGTCATGGAAAATATGTTTTCTTTCTAATTAATTTGATTTAAACTTCAAAATAAAATAAGATGGATAATAATAAGAACATGCAATTTGATTTCTTTATATTTGTTTCTGCTATTCAAGCAAAATTAACGATTTGGAGGTAAGTGGTTACACGGTGAAAACAAAGTTTAACATTCCATTGCGTTAGCAGCTTTCAGGCTTTATTTGATTTGCAGCTGAAATTTTGTTTACTTAACTACTTCTTAACTGTATTTTGTTTTTTAGTACTTTATAATGTGTGTGATTATAAAAATTGACACGATCGCCGATAACTAATTGTATAAGTACTACTACAAGGCAATTGTTGGATCAAATAAAATGAATTGTTTTTACTTTGTTTCTAACCAAACTGTAATACAAACGGAACGTAGTAAAACCACTAAGCACCGATTTTTTTATTTTAACAAACACTAGATATCAGTTTAAAGAATTAGAAAAACCTAGAGTGGCTGGATTTGCCGATTTTATCCACGTTACCGAAGTACCATTAGGTATTGACAGTGATGCACGCACAGCAGAATAATATAAGAGAGAGTGAAAGAATAGAACAACTTGAAGAACTTTGAAAATAAGCTCCTAAGCAAGAACGTCCTTGTATAGAACCAAAATATTGGAGCTTGGCCAACTGTACAATAATTTACTGAAACTGGACTTTTTAATTTGACAATTAGAAATAATGACTTATTTAAATCAATATGAATGTTCGTCCATTTATAAAATTACTATAATTAATCCCATAATGTGCAGTTAAAAAAATAGAACTAATACATTAACTATTTGAATGGGCTAAATCTTGGTTGTGGCAACCATGATAAAGGAGGAATGAAAATATGCTTGATATCTCCATAACATTTTAATAATTTGAATTTAGACGGATGACACTTTTTTCGTGGATTTCTCGTGAATTCGGAAGTACTAACTTAATACCCTTTCGACGAATTATTAAATAAATTTAAAAATATATAATATTATGAACAATTAATCAGCTAGAACTAAAAAGTCTCAATTTTTAGCGTCTCTTCCTTAAGATAACTGCGATACTTTCCTATTTAGAAGTATTTCTTATTATTAAAATAATATAACATTTGTCTAAATTTATGTAAATAATTTTAAATCACAGATTTGATTTAAAACTGTAATATTCTGCTAGAGTTTGTCGTCCAGCGTCAAAGCAAAGTGTCATTTCTGCGGACCTGCGATCTTAAAAAGTGCAGATTCTCTAACGACAACTCCTTAAACAGCTATCTTCAATTTGTGCAATTATTATCAAATCAAATAGAATTATTTTCTACGCGTTTTGTTCTAATTTCTTCGTGATTATCGTTGACTGAGGATATATTTATCAAATAAAATCGCTGAGATATAGAGAGAGGACCAAAAAGATTGGACTCAGTCAGCAGAATGTGTCATTAAGTGAACGCTCTTAATGACAACAATATTTTTAAGATTATAATTCATTGTCTCCCTCAAAATCTATTTAACTAAAATTACAAAACGCTTAGATTTAGAAAACAATTTGTTTTATGTATTTAGTACAAATGTTTGTATTAAAAAAACATATTGGGAATCAAATTGGGAACAGGTATATTTAAACAGTGCCTTCACGATGAAAGGAATAAATTCAATAGAATTCTGGCAACTTCCAGTAAGTGAAAATACCACGGCACGTTAACCTATAATTTCGGTTTGCCATTTTTTGACCTACATCAGAACGTGGTATCACTTCCAGTTTGAACAGAAATTAATATTTTAAATAGAAAATTAAATAAACGTTTCAATAAACTCCTTATAGAAGGTTTATCGAAAACTTCAATTATGAATAGTTTTTGAGCTATTATAACATACAGTTAAATTAAATAAAACAGATAATAACTTGACTCAGAATATACCTGAAGTTTGAACAATGCAAATTCAAACTAGCATCCATCCACTTCCTAACACTTCCGAATGCGAGAAATTATCGGTTCTTGAATCTCGGCGCATATACGCTCTTTTAAGTCATTTAAATTATTGGATCTGTTTAAATAATCCCACAAGGAAAACTTTTTCTACATCCAAAAATCCATCTGTTAGAGACAGTTGTATTTAAAACCTTCGAACGTTGATTGCATAGTGAGGAGGTTCACCGTCTTGCTGCAACCAAATTAGGTCATGTGGTAGGTGAGCATCCTCTTCATTTCAAACTGAACGATCAACGTTCCTTCGATAAAATAAGGTCTCAGGATTCGGGTACTAACGTGCAACAATCTCCGCCCACGCATTAATTTTCCATGGATATTAAGTGTGACCCACCTATTCTAATTCTGTGTCCCCCAGTACCTACAATTTTGCCTATTAACTAAACCTTGGAAGGAAAACGTTACTTCATCAGGAAAAACTTAATGTTCAATGAAATTTGCATCGTTGTTTTGTATTGTAATTATTTCCTCGCTGAATTGGATTCTTCGATCAAGGTTGTCTTCTAACAACTCCTGCACCAAATGTATTTTCTAAGAGTTGTACTTTGCTACTGAAAATATATTCGAAACAGTTCCTACGCTATGTATAGCGCTTTGATATCTGTCTCTGCGTAACAAGAGAATTGTGTTCAGTTACTAAGAGAATGTTTAATTTAATATCTTAAGGTAACTTGGATGGATAGTGGGTCTTCAGGTAGATCCCTAACGCATCCAAACTTCCTGAATTTGTTTTCAACCTACCTACTGGTTAATTAAATAAATTAACAATATCTGCTTGAGTACGTGATTGAGGTCCGAAGCCAATCACAAGAACCTCTATTCTTTCGTTTTCAGATAAACCATAATATTATTTAATTGTTGGATTTATTTGTGGCGTTAGTCAAGTTTGTACTAATTTAACTTTTGCAATGTATCATAAACCTGTATGTGGCAGGTTTACTGAAAAGCGTAAAAAGCTGTTGCATTTTAATTAACAAAGTTACTATCTCCCACTCAAACCGAAAGTGATATTAGATTATGGTATAATAAAAAAAATATATATCAAAAATTCAAATCGGCATGCATCGAGCATTTTTGTCAAAAAAAGGTTGCTAGAATGTTATCAAATTTATTCCTTTCATCTGCAGTTAAATTTTTTTTTAACTTTTACATTTTTTTTTTTATGAAGCTCTTAATTTTATGAAAAATAATTTATATATTTCTTAATTGCCATACTTTAGTTTGGTCACAATGGTTAACAATTTAAAATTTCTAATAACAATGTTCACCTATACAATGTGTTAAACCTTGAAAAAGCTTTACCGAAACATCGATTATACACATGAGGGTAGAATAAATTACTCTTGCCCAAGAATTTTGCCACTTTTATTTTGTCGTTAAATATGTTCTGGAAGAGGTAATATAATAATAATATATCTTTTATTTTCCATATCAAACATCCACAATATCAATACATAGGTGTCATTTTAACGTAATTGAATTCTTTCGTTTATTATGGCTGCCATAACTAAGACTAAATTCCCTCAACAGCCCAGTAGCAAAAAAGTCTACTTCTCCTCCTGTGGCAGAGTTAAATTAAGTTAAGTCAAGACAAGTTTTAAAGCTTTTATGCCTCGTAAATCCGTCACAAGACGTACAACAATCAGAATGCAACCAAAGAAAACTTTATTTTCTAACTATACTGAGTTACATCACAATTTCAACAATCAATTTAGATAATTTAGCAACATTTCCAATAAACGTTATTGGATTTGTGAACGCTTAGAGTATCGCCTGCTGAGGTTTCAAGGAGTGTTGACAAACTACTGCCAGGACTTTTAACTAAGTCTGGAGATACTAGCTCTCGCATTCATCATATGGCTGTGCATACAATTCTTACAATGGCAGATTGCAGTAACGTCAGGTAAGAAATAATTGTTATATTCGTCATCCGTCCACTTACAAATTTAAGCTATCGTCTTTCATTTTAGGGAATTGCATATAATTCCCGTTCATCTAAGCAGATCAGTAAACAGTAGCACTCATCCACGGCTTGCTTTGAGTTGAGCGGAAATGGTAGAACAATTGATAATTAACCATGGTATATCTAGTGACAAACAAAGGTAATTTCCAACATATTTAGCTAGAATACCATGATATGCATGGCCATTTCTAACAATTCTTTTAACATTTCCTCTTTTTCATATTATTTAGTGGCCTGACATGTAGAAGGTTATCAGAATTTGGATCGAGAGGGTTACACCACCTCGCAGAGGCAGTTAGAAAAGTAACTGAATTTTAGTTTTAGTCTGTAAAGTTAACCCCAGATTAGTTAGAAAGCAATTGCCTCTGGACGACGATATCACTAGACGGAATTTGCTTTATCGACAGTTATTTCATGAGCTTAATAAAATTGATATCCAGGTAAATATTTGACCGGAATTTAGATGATAGATATGGTTAATATTTTTATTTATTTTTGCAATGTGAAGATATGGAAGCATGTTTTTATTTGCAATGATTTCCAATGATGACCAGTCACAACTATTTCCTCACTTTTTTCTTAATTACATGTTACCAGACCAACCCTACAAAAAAAATATTTTCTCGATTTTCATAAGAAAAACTACTACGTTATTTTGCTTTGTTATTGTCAAAAAATAAATATACAACTTACACTAACGGTACTATTTAATTCTATTCGTAGAGAATTTAACGAAACAACAAAGGAAAATAAAATTTTGCTCTGAAGAGTTAAATTTGTGATTCTCTTTGATGATAGGACCATTTTCTTCAGTGCAATGATAATTGCTTGTATGTAATCAATAATTATTGTTATTATTATTTAATAATTGGAATAAATATTAGATTAAAAAGGTGATTATAATATAATAGATAATTACTCAATGTGCACTAAGGAATAATAACCAACTCTTGTGTACTTTGACGTAACAATGTCCGATTAGAGATGAACACATGAATACTGTTGGAGTTGAAACAAAGGAAAACGTAATAGGTACATACATACGTTGCCTATTACCTAAATAAATTAATGTGAAATATATAAGTATACTGAACTAAAATATACTTAGAGAATAACGATGTTGGAACGTTGGAATTTATGAGACTTATACTTTCCTCAATTATAAAGAAAGTATTAAATCTTTCTAGTTTATTTTCGCTTGCCATTTTCTACGTTTCTACATTACACATGAAATTTGTAAAATTAAAAAATTCAATTGCCTTTTTAGTTAAGACATTATGCAATTATTGTAGAAATAAAATCTACACATCACATAGGATGGTTTATAATAGGTGTAAAAGACTTTCACATCTTGTTCAGGAAGTCATTTAAACCAAAGAATGTTATATAAACATAGGTATTATTTTTTCTATTTACAGATCTACAACAGATTTAAATTCTATTGATTTCTAAATGATCTTGACGAAATGAATGAGTTTAGCGCAATGTTTAGTTCAGATTAACGGTCTTCAGGCATCCAGAGTATAGCCGACGATTTCCTGATTGACGCCAACCTTCTCGCAGAGAGCGACCTGATTCACTTATTGTTTCACGTAATAGTCGAAGTAATCACGCTACAGAAAATAAAGTAAACAGCGAAGAAAATGTGGTTGATGCAATGTTGGACAACCCCATCCTGAGAACTGGACGCTTTGCAGCGCAATTTCGATTTTGTATAGCGAACGCTACATTGTAAACAGTTACATTCTTATCACATTCATTATGTCCAAACATTGCAACTGGAAGATTACGGTCAGAGTGTAGAGTTCTGTACTTGGTTGCTTCAAAAAATACCCGAAAATCTGATATTTTTAAGTAGAATATTATGGACAGATGAACCCTGTACCAGCGCTGCAGGGTCCTGGGATTCTGACAACAAATCCATTGTGTGTTAAGATTCCTGACCACGCCAGTTAAGGGTTTAGATTGCATTAATAGCACTCACAATTAATCTTCAAAATCCCTGTTAGACAATCGTGATTTCAACACCGTTAATGTGAATACTCGGGCTGGTATCTTTAACGGAGAACTGCTTGAAGCAGAAGTTTTACCACACAGGCTAAATAACACTATCTAACTTTTCTAGATGAAACACTTTTTGAGATGATCAAACATACTTCACTTCTTGATCGTCAACAAATATGGTTTTAATACGATGGTGCTCCACTACGGCAGATACATAATTCAATGGTTGAATGCAAATTTTCCTAAACGATGGATTGGATCTAAGGTCTCCCTACCTAAACACTGAATTTGTTGCTTAAGGGTAATTCGAAGCAACTGGTTTGGAGTGTCGAAAAAAATACACGCCAGCAATTACTTGACCAAATAGCAATTTGATTTAACGCAATTCGCCAACTCAATGGTTCGTAGGTTCGATTTTGAACAACATTCTTTCTTCAGTTATTTAATTTTAAATTTATTTATTTTTAAAGTTGTATATTAATAATCATCTTTGGTTTATGAAAATTTAAAGCTGTTTCAGTTCTGTAAATAAGAAAAAAAAATCTGATCTATGTTTCTTTTTTATTTAACATTTTTTGTTTTAAATAACTTCCAGAACAAGATACTTTTTACACCGATTATAAATCACCCTGTATACTTACCCATAGAGTATTATAGTACGCGTCATTCTGTTAATTTTGGAAAATATAGCAAGCGTTCCGTAGTTAAATTAAAGGATTATAGACAAATATAATCATTCGTTAGTTCCTGTTGATTTTTTTAAGCTGCTGTTTTATAAACTTACTCGAAATCACTTTTTTATTTTTATAAAATAACATTAAATAATTATGTGAGAAATGTATATTACTTTACCTTTTCTTTTACATCTTAACAGTCCTATTATGATACCACTATTAAGGAAAGCACCAATACCGATAAAAATAAAATAAGTCAATATTATCCAATCGTCAATTTCACGTTTGTCGTCCGTATTCTCAACAAATACACTTGAATTATAGTCATTTAAGAAAATTTCTTCATTTTTGGAAGAGTTTCCATCGATTAAAAAATCGGGCCGATTCATCTTATTTGAATTATATTCGCTTACTTTGTTATACCGTCCTTAAAATATCGTGAAAGAGTTTGCGTACATAGTTAATTCACATCACTGCAGTACACTTTCTTTCGTGTTCTTTTATTTTTGACGATTTAAAACGTAATTATTATCTGGGGTGTCTTCAACAAAACGAAGTCAAGACATCCGGCTGTCCCGGGGAACAACGCTCTTTGCATAATAATAGCAACAATACAAAGGCACTGAACTCAGAACTGATAAAATGGGCAACACACGGACAAATGAAGAGGAATTTCCGTCCAAGTGGATGGACAAGGAATATATGCTCGCGTGTGACTCGTGAAGGGCCCGTACACAACAACTTACATAAGTGCGTAAGCGGCGCACTGTTATTATTAGCTGGATATGTCTGTGTAAAACAGTGAAAAACTGCATCGTCTAGATAAAGCGGACATGCGGGACCGTTCACACAAAGAACAAGAGCATGTGAGAGAGTAAATGATATATATGTGAAGCAGGGACACATATGGTTTTATTCCTGGTACTGTGTTGCACTTGTCTTTAACTCCGTTTCATCTTGGTTTCCACTGTGTTTTTTTTTTCTGTCGTCGAAGAGAGCCGTCTTTCGCGCCGCTTGAACTTTTCTCAACTCGTTCTTCTCGGTCAATTTTAAAATGGACATAATTTCTCGAAAGTAGTTCACGAATACGACTACTTTTGAATTTTACAAAAGGTCAAGATTTGTACATTATTAAAGTTAATACTTTTTGTAACATATTGAGAAAATATCGAGCGCATAATGCAATATTCTCAGCATAAATATACAGGGTGATCTAGATTAAAGGACCAGAATTACCATTTTCCGTTATTATTACAGTGTTCTTGCTACTGGTCAACACGGAGTTTATAGAAATCAACATGGTATTATTTTTTTAAAATAGATCATCTTGAATATTTTCCAAAACTTCGAGTGGTAATTCAATTTCTGATAGAAAGCTTTATAGACCATTATTGTGAAATGAATAATAAAGTCTCACTGTTTTTCAGTTTCACCAAAGAAATGTTACGTTCTCCTAGTTTGAAGAACAATGCCGCCAATCGTCTGCTTCGGTGTATCTTTCTGCTTTTGCTCTAATATATAAAATAGTTGCTTATTTACATATACATTAAAAAAATTAATAAAACAGTTCCATAACAGAATAAAAAATATGAGGTTTCCCTCTTCTTTATATATAAAAAATATGCATATTCCTTAGTATTATAGAAGCGGAAAAGTATGTTATAAACCACAGATAGTGCGGGTCTGGGCGCTGTATAAGGAGCGACGGCAGGCAGTCGTGGCAGTTCATAACGCTCGTTCTCCGACGAAATTTGGATACTTTGTTAGAAGTATATATATGTACGTTACGCTTTCTTTCTCTGCGATGAATCTTTGATTAATGCTTAAATAAGGTAGGGTTCTCTGATTTTTTGATCTAATGCAATTTAATTTACGTAGATTTTTGCCTTGTATGCGGATGATCTTATTGCAGTTGTGTATATAATGAATTTAAATATGTTAAATACGTATACATACAATGTTTTAAATTGATATAAATACAATATGTATGAGATATACAAAATAAAATAAATAAAATAATAATATAATTAATTTACATAGTAAGGTGAATGAAATATTAAATGAAACTAATTTGTTTACATAAAAACAAAACTAAAATCTTAAGAAACCTTAACAAGAAAATTTTGTTGCTGGTCTTCGTAAGCTGTCTATGGAAACAAAAACATAAACAAAATTACCATAAATATTCTGTCTACATCACGGAAACCATTTCAGACACAGTATTATTGTGTTGCCGAAACAAGAAACGTTCCATCTACATCAATGCAATGTGTGTATTTTAATATTCGTAAACAATATGGTGCGACGATGATTTACAGGCAGCGTCGTTACTTTATAAAAACACACATGACGCCAAAGTTTCGGAAACAAGTTACAATGTGCCCATACTGCGCTTGAGAAATAAAAATGTTTACCAATGTTTCTAAATTTCGTTCGATATTTACCGCTAAATATGGAAATAAGCAACTTGTTTCTGCAACCATAAACAATAAGAAAGATCAAGAGATTTTCAGAAAAAGTTCCAGGGACAAGTAATGTTCCTATGTATTGTTTCCGGTGTGGATGTAGCTTAAAGCTATGTTTCCGAAAAAAATTTTGATTGTTTCTACTTGTCGCTAGTTTCCATTTCGAGCAGTATCTTTAAAGGAACGTCCTCGTTCCCAACAAATAGTTACGATTTCTGAGTTTGCTTCAAAGGGTGAAACGATATAAACTCATTAAAAACTATAAAAATTATGTGTTTATGGGATTCCAAGAACTTAAACTATAAATATAGAAATGCAAAACACGACGCGTGGGCAAAATTACCCGGAAAAACAGGAGCAAATGTAAAAGAAGTCAGACGAAAAATGGAAAATGTCCTTGGGCGATTCTACAAGGGCCGAAAAAAAAGATGCGCAATGAACAAATTTTAGGTTGATGAATATACTTTGAAATGGTGTGGTTATGAAAGTTTTCCTCGCAATTAAAAACGAAGTTCGAAAATGTTCAGAATTGAATTTTGGGAGAAATTTGACATAATAGCCATTTGATATCAGTACTGGACATTCGTTCGACATAGTTGTGAACACTATCATTGGTGATACGTCCCTTCTGTAAATTGTCCTTTCTTTAAAACATTCAGAACTTAAATGCCATCTCTTTTTTGCAGATTCTTCTTCACTTAATGTTTGTATTTTCTTATAGTTTTTCTTTGATGATAGTACAATATATGCCGCCGCTGTTTATAAGTCTTCCTTCTTCATGTTACCGCAGTTTGTAACATCAATTGAAACAATTCCATAAATCACCACAGTAATGGCGACATTTTGTCAATTTTTAAGCTGCTTTGGTGTATGTGGCTGAAAGTTTACGAAACACGCAATAAAGAAAAACGGAAAGCAATGAAAACGAGGCTTAATGCGAAACCAAGTAGTTTACGTCTTTAAGGACGCCAAAAATGTGCAAAAATGTATAAATTTCTCTTATGTTTAACTGTGAAATGTTCCGTTTTGGTAAAGTATCGGGTTTCACATAAAATTATAACAGCTTACACTGTACAAAATGGTGGAATTCTGTCTATTGTATGAACAGTGGGAGGTCATAATTTTCAAATAACATAACAGGCACCATAAGTTTTCAAAAATTTTTCTCGACGTACGGGGTTACTGAGTAGCGAACTCTTTTATTTCAAATAGAACAGCCTGTATTTTAATACATTTTTAATTTCTTCATCTAAAAATTAACCAATACTAATTAGGTAGAGATGACCAAGGTAGGTGAAATTATTACTTTTTTGCAGTGACTAGACAGACTCGTGTCTATTCGTCTCATAAGAAAGGGTTCGTGTTGCCTGCTGGTTTCCCCCGAGAGTCGACAAAACACGTCGCTGCAAAAATGTAATTATTCAACCTGCCTTTGTCATCTCTACTAATAGGAGTTCCATATACTTCTAGCATATTTATCAATTATCTAAATGTAGATATATTTATTTTCCTAAAAAAAATCAAGAATGCGAATACATGCATATTTAACTTCACTTAGACTTTTGGTACTAGAACGCCTTTGAAACAAACAGGCTGTGCACTAAACACCAAACTTTACCAAACCCAAACATCAGGAATGTATTTTTTTTAAATAGCACCATATATTTTTTCTAGATAAATGAATAAGAAATTTATATTTTTAACATTGTGTAATGAAGCTTATGTCTATTATTGAAAGTAAAAGAGATATTTGGATGTTGTATATGTTGTTAATATTGTTCGGTTACGATGATAACAGTAAAAAAACATACTGACATTACCGTTCTTAACTGTTGATTCGAGATTTTAAGCCAAAGTAGCGACTCACAAAATGAATAACATAAGAGAATTTATACAGATGATCTATGATAATATATGATCTATTAAATTAGATTTGGTCTAACCCAAGCATTTCGGAGTGCAACTGTTAGGCTAAGTGGCGGCTATTCGATTTGATTTTTCTCGTATACTGCATACGATATTTTGTCGAACGGATCAATGTAGTGAGGTTGTTCGCATAGAGTGTATGAGATAAAATTTCGTATAAAAATCGCATACGAGAAAAATTGAATTGAATCGTTATCATGTAAACCCAGCTTCAGTGAGCTGAGAAAAATGCAGAACAGGTTTTATATCCATTGCGCAAATGTGTCGAAGTGGAACGAAGGAATTTCGAGCGTTTAGATCGATAAATAAGTAGATTGCTACTAATTATTTCAATAAGACTTACTAATTGTGTCCATAGTGTTATCGATTATCGTGTTTTAGATCTTTTATTTTGATTTTAAATTTATGCTAATGTATTTATATTTATATCACTTACTGTTAGCCTGTATTAACTTTTGTTAAAAATTATTGTGTCCCTTGTTCCTTTTCGGCAGAAAGATGCATTACTACCAGCTACCATATTTTTTTTTATTTCTATGCCAGTAACCACCTATGCAGTTTTCCTCAAGTTGCCTTAAATTGGATGCATAAAGACGTGGCCAGCTTGTTGAGCAGCGGTGGGTATGCTCTTGCGCTATTGAGGAGGCGAAGTATATACAATTTCTTATTTCCTGGAATAACTGCGCGGATACACTTCGCTTTTTTCTTAGGCTTTTTACTTTTCCGGGGATAGGAGGATAGGAAAGGTTTAGGTGAATAATAATAATAATATATTTAGTTAGGTGACATATAAAGTGCATATAACAGGCTAAAGAAACCAGAAAAAAATCAAATTAAATTAAAAAAAATTACAAATTTTTTAATCAAAATTAAACGAACTTAAAATAAGCTTACAACTACCAAATTGAATTAGACACTTATAGTAGCTACAGTAGATATTACTTAAACTACAACTAAAAGGAAAAACCAAAAAGAAAAACAGGATCAGCGACCAAACAAAAACAGAAAAATAAATATCAGGTTTTCAAAGTATAATACTCATCCATATTATAAAAACAATACCTTTGAAGATACGCTTTAATAGCATTGCGGAAACTACGAACTGTTCGGTTTCGTCTAATTTCTCTGGGCAAGTGATTATAAATCCCGATGCCCACATTTTTTAGTCTTAAGCTAGTAACAGCAAGTGCAGTGCCAGCAGTGTGTAGATGATCTCTACTTCTTGTAAGGTATCTGTGATATTCAGAATTCAAGCTAAAGGTGTCTCTGCTCTGATGTACACTACCGTCTATATTAGTTCGGACACACAAATAAATAAAAAAAAAAACGAGAAAATATTCAAACTCATTTTTCCAAAACTTAAAAAAAAAGTAATCCTAACGAAAAATAAACAAAAACTTCTTAAACATTCCGTTCATTAAAGAAACTCCCTTTTGCGCGAAGAATAGCTTTCACAATCCGAGGCATCCGCTCCACTAGTTTTTCAAAGACTCTATTTAGCATATTAGTCCATTCCTCTTGTAAAATGTTCCACAGGTGGCCTACGGAGGTAGGGCATACTTTTCGGATCCTCCTGTCCAGCTCATCCCATAACAGCTCGATGGGGTTTAGATCATTATTTGTAAAGTGCCATTATCTTGTTCTTCATTTAAGAAATTTTTACATATCACTGCTGAGTGTTTGGGGTCGTTATCCTGCATGAATACAAAATTTTCGCCGATTAGACGTTGTCCCGATGGTATTGCATTTTCTTGCAGTATTTCTAAATAACCTTCTTTTCGCAAAATACTTTCGAACGAGTCCTATCTCTTAAACTGCCCGTGCGTTGATGTCTCCGAATGATATCACTAACAGTCGATTTATTAACATGTATTTTTTCGGAAATTTGAAGCACTGAATAACCTTCTTGATGAAAACCAACAATTACAGAGCGCTTTTCTAAAATTGTCGGTTTTCCTCTCGACATTTTAATAACTTTAATACGCTATTAACACTAACGCACGCACAAGTAGGTTTATTTAGAAACTAATGCATTTATCAATACACAAACTTTCGGGTAGCCTGCACTCACCCCAAAAAGTATTGTAAATTTATTACCTGCAGTATTGTCTCAAGAATAATCCTATTTGTGTCAATGAGGATTATTCTGAAAATTACTATATTGTGCCATAAAATATAATAGGTTTTTAACCATTCTCTAATCGATATTCTTGGAAGTTTGCCTGTACAATTGGTTATAAACTTCATAAAGGACCTAATATAAATATGTTATTTATATATGAACGCAATTATATTATGTTTTAGTAGTTTTAACATTTTACTAGGTGTCCGAACTAATATGGACGGTACTGTACATGAACAGCTATTTCCATTATATAAATGTAAATAAGCAGTAATAAATTCAATTTGCTGAATAAAGGCCTACAAGACTCCATGAATTTGAGCGTCCATCAACAGCTTTCTGGGCCAAGAACATTTTTTAGCACCTGCAGCCGATGAACACCACAGGAGTATTCCATACCATAATCTGGAATAGATTTCCGCACAATACAGCGATATAAGGCACTCCACCGTTATTTGTGATCTTAAGCAGCGAAACACATAACACACCATAGAGTCTGTTAGCTGATACGCGACAATGTTCATTCCAGACCAGATTGTTCCCAACAACGACAGCCAGAAATTTTGTGGAATTGGATTGTTCTAATTGTACTTGGTCTACGGATAGGTCCCCAATTCGTCCCCTTGCGTGAAAGACTAAGTATTTAGTTTTTTCTAGACTTAGCGAAAGTTTGTTGTGAGCAAACCAATCAGACAGTATTCGCAACAAACCATTAGAAATGTATTCTGTATCTTCATTTGTTGTTAAAAGTGAAAAAAAAAAGAATAGCACTATGTCGTAGATATATAAGCTAAACAACACGGGCCCCAAAACGGATCCCTGCGGCACGCCCACTTTGATAGGTAAAAAATGAGATTTAAAGTGTTCAACTATTCCTTCTGACGAGATATGTTTAATCTCAACAAACTGAATTCTATCATAAAAGTATGAAGCAAAGTTTTTCTAAAAGCTTATCGTGTTGAACGCAATCAAATGCCTTTTTTAGATCACAGAACACACCTAGTACGGACTGATTAATAGATATATCCGAAATTTACGAATTCTGTAGTAAATATCCCACGTAGGTAACAAGTATGACAAATATTATTATTTGGAAAAGGCTGCGTTTTGAAATTTTAGAATTCTTCTTGTAATAATAGCATTTCGTGTTTAGTGTGAACTACCTACCGAGAGAATCTTATAGTTTACGACTCCCACTTCATGGGATCATTGTTCATATTGGTTTTTTAGTACACAACAACGGAACCCATCTGGTACACATAAAAACCAATGTAATGAATTTAACATGAACTGAATTTTGTAGGATCGATGAGCTAGCAACTTTCAAATATGTTGGGTTGCCTATATTGTTTGTCCAAATGTGATATCTCGTGGTGTAGTAAAATCAAATCTAATTTTTTTCAGTTAAAGTCTGAATTAAAATGTGGCTAGAGGAAGCAGAAGAAATTTTTAAAGGCTATTTACCGTATTATGTATTGATATTTCTACCAATACTTATTATCGTTTCTCCTGTGAACCCAGTTGCAGCATCACATGAATTTCCTGTTTACAGGATGCAGCACTTTGACTTACAGGGCTCAGCCCATGGTAAGTATTTTTCAACATTTATTGCCAAAAGAAGTTTTTAGGAGCACTACAGCAAAATGCTTTTCCCGTATTTCAATTGTATGTACTAAGGTTAGAAATATGATCGTAGGATGTCGAAGTGCTTCGATCAATCTCGAGGCCAGGTCTCTAATGGGTTGGTCGACTTCAAGACATTGCGTTGTTGCAAAGCTGCAGGATTTGACACTTGATCATTTTCGAAATATAAAAGCTAAGGCTGGCGCTTTGTTAATTATCTTACCGGAAAGCCTTTCTGAACTTAATAATGATGATAGACAGGTAGTTTTTCTTAAAGTAAAACTAGGCATAATATTAACTAGAATTTTAGCATCTTTTAGTTTTGGAAGATGTGATGTTAGCAACACAAGAAATCATGATACCTATCTATTTCGCTATGTGGAGGAAAGGACTCTCAAATATCGTTACCGAAATAACAGAAAACTATGTCAGTGATGATAAATCCAAATCTGCTACAGAGGCTATGATAAATTCTATCGCGGCTAATGGATACCAAATTGTTGTAAACCCTAGAGCACCAAATCCTATGGCAGATATTAAATTGTCAACATTACAAGGAGTGTTGGTAGGACAGAGTCACGACAGCAAAACGCAGACTATAGCAATTGTTGCACATTACGATAGTTTTGGAATTGCACCTGTAATAAAAATATATAATTATATTTATTTAATTAGGAAGTATTTATAATATATATTATAGGAATTATCTTTTGGAGCGGATTCTAATGGTTCAGGCGTTGCAATTTTGTTAGAATTGTTGAGATTGTTTTCAACATTATACAGCGATTCTAAAACAAGAGGCAAATATAATATAGTATTCTTATTAACTGCGGGTGGAAAATTAAATTATCAAGGAAGTAAAAAATGGTTAGAAGATCAACTGGATACATTAGATGGTGCCATTATACAGGTGAATTTTAGAACACATTTTACTACTGTTACATTCCTTGGTTTGAAGAAACGGATGCCAGGAGTTGTCAACTTTGGTGTATCTTCCTTAAGTCTGTTTTACATTTATTACCCAACTAATCAAGTTCTTGATTAAGAAAGCAGCAGAAATGTGTTGTTTTACGTTTTATAATAAGTTCAATATTTTTTTAACAATCATGATTACTCGTTTAGTTTCGTTAATAGTTGAATGAGGGAATTATTAAATAGGAAGTTTTCATCTGTATATAACATTGGATTGGTAATCTGCTTTTGCCAAATATTTTGGCAATTCAAATTATCCATTGCGTCATAATTGTAAGTTTTTTAAATTTATCCTCCCTTTACTTTAAAAACACTAAACAAGATTTGTAGATATTTTTCTCTTAGTGGATTGATATTAAAGCAGTAGAGATAGTGAAAAATTCTGGCCAAAATTGAGCATGTTCTATTTAATTTGATTAATCGTACGATAAATTGCTCAATAAATTCTACCAATTTTTACTGTTTTGCACAGTACTATGAAATCGAAGATTAACTTGTGCGTATAAAACAGGCTTTATGAAAAAAGACCAACTGCTTTGTTTAAATGTAATAAATGCTTGCTAATCTGCTCGCTTACTTTGTTACTCTCAAAATGAAACATTGCAAGTTTGTTACTGCAAAATAAAAAGAAAATTACAAAAATGTGCGGTTCAGCCTTATATGTATCGCTTGTACGTATAATATAATGTGGCTTCCTTGCTCAATTTTGTACATATTTATATACAACCTTGATCATATCTGTTAGATACCCCTATGTACGTGTAAAAGTATAATGGTTTAAATAAAATTATTTGTACATAGGAATTCTAAAGAGGATTTGTGAATGTATTTTAATATGTTGCATTCTTTGTTTTAATCATAACTTTGATCCGATTGGTCGCAAAAATAAGATTTTGGTAGGTGTAAGTAGTAACATCTTTCCATCATTTTCTTTCTTGATACTCCCAATGACTCATATTCAATTTAGCAACGTCGCGCTTTAAAATGGCCAGCTGATGTTCAGCGAGTAATAGATGCATGCCATCGTAAAAGTTATCTTAATAAATAATATCTTAATCTCGTGAAACCAACGCAATGCCTCTTTGGAACTATAGTAAGCCATATTGTCCTTTTGAAAGTAGAAATTGGGGTCTTCATTATTGAATAATTTTAATATGAACGGTTCTAAGCTATCGTTGTATAGCGAACTGTATTCATACGAACATACGACCTTCGCATAAATAAACTCCTCCGACCCTGGACACGGGCATATAAATCATCACATTTCCACCGCTGTGTTTTGCTATAGGTACGATGCTGTCGGGATGAAGTAGTTTTTTTCCTGCACCGTACGTACCGCGTGCTAAGCCGTCCGAAAAGCAGCAACTAACAGTAACAACACTGTTATATTATTTCTTTTCACAAATATGGAAAAATTAAATCTTCAATGGACCAATGTGAAAATTTTGTTGCTAATTGAAAAACGCTCTTTCTTGTGGCTCTATGTCAATAAAGGCTTCCGACGAGCAATATGGTTATTTATATTCGCTTTCACGAGGCATCATCTTACAATTCTCGTTAAAATTGCAATTTTATGATCTTTCATGACTTTCTTTGCTGTAGTAATGCGTTTGCATTATTTTTTCTTTCTATTTTTGTACGAACCAGTCTGGCGAAAACGTTTTAACGTATTTTATGAACATTGTTAACATTTTATTTCTTTGCTATTGCTAGTTCAGATAAACCAAGTGATTTCAACAACAGCATTTGGCTTTTTTCAGTAACCTACAACTCGTGTATTTTTATCATGTTTCATTAATTAAATCAGCCACATTCGAACCATTAAAATTATTTTTAAATAAGACACGCTGATGAGAAAGTAAATTTTTCTAATTACATAATGATGTAAATTACGCCAATAATATTTATTCGTGCGTGATTGTGTTTTTGTTTGTAAATATAGTTTTAATCCGTTTACTTGAAAAATTCTTTGTTTCTAAGGTCTTGGTGTTTTCCAGGGGTGCCTAATAAATATGACCAAAGCTGTATTTGTGTAAATACAATCTGCATTGAATTCGCAACGGTTGTACTATTGTACTATCAGAGGTCTCTAATTGTCAGAGCCTGTACGTCTCAGCAGAAATAATAGTCTAATGAGCTCTGATAGAAGTGCTAGCGGTGGCTCTGACATAGTTACGAGTGTTTGATTGAACTTTAAATTGTTTCTTAGTTTGTACGTGGGTGGGGAGTGGCATATACAGGGTACCGCAATAGTGTGGCAAATCTCGATGTATCTTCGATTAAGAGAGATATCAAAAATACTTTCTAATCAATTTTCCTATTCTATCCTACTATTCTGTTGATGAATTAACAGATATGGGTTTTGGGTAAATCTATGAAAAATTGCATACTGCCAAAAAGGATTTACCAGGAGAGATATCCTAAACGAAGACAACCTATCAGAAAAGCGTTTGAAACATTAGTGGAGCGTTTTAATCGCACAGGTTCTTTGGTGCGCGAGAAACACGAAAGAACAAAAATTATTATTATGGAAAAAAAAGAATGTAATATGCTGACAGCCCCACATGTTAGCCAACGCGAAATCTATGGGGGAGCTGAGTTTAACCATAATTTAAATTAATGGAATTATGGAACACCGTGTATAAGTGTAAATAATTTTAAAATGATATGTTTAGAAGTGCCAACAATTTCTATTAGAAAGTGTTTCCGATATCTCTTAATACTATTGCGCCATCCTGTGTAATTATGCATATAATTTTTGCAGTAAATGCGTATGTCTTGAATTTATACTTAAAATTTACAATAATGAATTTGCAAAATAAAGCGACCAATTTATTAGTGTGAAAGTAAAATGTTAAGAGCCCTTCAGAATTACATTACAAATATTTTCTTTTTTAGGAAGCATCGTATGTAATGTGTCTCGATACTTTAGCAGCAAGTGATTCCCTTTACATGCATGTTTCAAAACCACCCAAAGATGGAGCACCGGCAAATTTATTTTTTAAAGGGTTAAAAATGTCAACGGATAGGTATCCATCAGCAACCATTGATGGTGTTCACAAAAAGATTAATTTAGCTGACGACATATTGGCTTGGGAACATGAACGATTCAGCATTAGAAGACTTTCTGCGTTTACTCTATCTACATTAAAAAGCCATAAAGATTCACTGAGAGGAACAATACTAGACACTAGGGAAAGTGTTAATATTGACAGATTGGTTCAAAATACGCAAGTTATAGCGGAAGCCTTAGCCAGTCAAATTTATAATGTTTCCATCGGAGAAGTGTTCGCGAAGTCACTGGTATTAAAATTATTACAAGATTAGATTAATATTTCTAATGTTTTGTTTCTGATTCTTGATAGAAAGTGGAGAAATCATCTCTGGAAGCATGGATTGATTTTCTAAGTTTACAGCCGCGAGCTGCGCAAATTTTATGCCAAAAAGACAATCCTCTAGTTGCCTTTTTAAGAGAGACATTCAATAAATACTTACGAGATGTCAAAATTAGCTACGCTATCCCGGATAAAAGGGATCCTGAGTTTATGTTTTACGACGTTACCAAAAGCGTTATGAACATATACAGGTAATATTGAAACAGTCTAATTCTGTGAACGTAAATGTACCACCAGCCACAGTGGCTGTTGTTGTTTTAATTCTGAAACAAGGTGATCTTTACCATATAGTAAATTTAGAAATACACATTTAGTTTTTGGAAAGCGGAAGTATTTGGTTTGAGCAAGTGACATGTCACTTGAATTTAAGATTCTGCGTGTTCAAGTGGCGAAGCACGTAATCTCTGTTTGGAGGGCCGAAAATGATAGCTTATAGCAAACAGTAATTCGTCTATTTTTGATTTTTGTTGATGTTTTGCTTAAATGTGTAATCAAACTGCAAACTTTTCGCTTAATTTCTTTTTTAGTGTTAATATTCTTTCATTCGATAATGGATCATTTGTTATAGAATTATCATCATTTGGAAAGTTGTATTTTTTTGTTGTTCTTGCAACTGAATACTAATCAATACTTGATCTTGGCGTTTTTAATAGTGAAAAGAAGCTAGATAAAACAAACATACATGATAGAATCCCGGGAAATATTTTTAAAATGCCAGGGACGCTTGCGCCCGCGCGTTACTTTTCCAAAGCTGCTCCATCCGTGCATGAAACTAGTCCCAACCGTATCTCTCAAAACGTTTCTACTAGGAAGAGACTTTGACTCCGTAGTCTCATAAAAATTATCTAAACGCGTACCTAATTTTATTTAATCTTAGTTTTTTGCTTGTGCTGGCGGCCCAAGGTGGTTTCTAGGCTGGAAGTTTTTCATAACCGCGCGAGCCTTTAGTACGTAGTGTTTCATGGCTTCATTATTATCGTTTTTTTCCCCATTAAATATGTGAACGCCAATTTACAAATATCTTTTAAGAAACAAACGAATTGCCTTAAAAATGCGAAAGGAAAACTTTTTCAGAAGAATAAACAAAAAAAAAAAGAAAATACAAATAAGAAACATGAACTATAAATGTCGAAAAGTGTTTTTTAGTTTACTATGAGTAAAAATGAAAGTATATGAATTTTTATTCAATACGATTTTACTAACGGCCTTTATTACATTTCAGTGTTAAACCAGCAGTATTTGATCTCGTTCTAACTGTCGCAATAATAATCTACCTTGTGATTATATACCTCTTTATACAAAATTTTCCTTATTTATATATGGCCGCATGCAACTTAACAAGTGGAAAGAAAAAAGAAGTTTACCAAAAGAAGATTAATTGATCGCCGGGTTGAAGGATTGCCAAATATTAGTATTATACGTCGATATTTGTAAAAGTTAGTCGTTTTTCCTACGTAATTCGAATACTGTAGATTGTATATGATTGTAATCATTGTTGACTTGCTTTACTTAAATAAAATCGTTGTTAAACTTGTTTTGCGTATTAAACACAACTTTGCTTGGTTTATACTATGTATCAATATTAATAATTAATACAATTTAATATATGTACAAATAGGTATATTAGAATTATATCGTATGTCTATCTTGAAAAATGGAATGTCTAATATAAATGTATAATACATATAATATAATACAGCGTGTCCACCTAACACTAGGACGGAAGATAACTCGCCTCTTGAGCAAATTAGAGAAAAACTTTTCGAATAAAGAATGTACGGAGGCAAATGCTGCACAATATAAAATGATATCCAAGTGTATAAGATGTTCAGTTTCCGAGACGCATGATACAAGTTCAGTTGTAAATGGAACATTCTGTATATTATTGCGATTTTAGATGATTCTTTTCAATTTATGGACACTTTCATCGTAAAATGTATTTACGTTAACTATTTATTCTTTTCCTTTGGGTATTTCTTTTATCACTTTTATAACAACTATAATATTCAAATAATAACTCACACGTTCCTTTCCATCTCTCAAAAACCTTAAAATATTGGTCATGTACGACCAAAATAAGAAAACATGGAAATATAATTCAGATTCAAAACCTTTTTTGCATTCCTTATACCGATCTTAATGTTTGAGATAGTTGACATAATTTGTGATTTTTGTTAAATTAGCTGTTTTTTTTTTAACGGCCGATATCTTAAATGCCACACGCTAGCGCGGCGATTCAAATTTTATTTAATTGAGTATTTCTTGGAAATTTTTGCAATGCATGAAGATTTTTTTTTTATATCAACCAGATTGTACAAGGAGACCATCGAGATCATTGCCAGCTTTGATTCTCGTTCCAATTTTTTTTTTAATGGAACATTTATATTTTTACAAAATATAAAGTAGATCTTCTCGAATCTTTTTTGTGAATATTTCCCAATATATAATATAATAATATGAAACTATGCAGATGAGGTTTTTCGTTTAGAAACGTAGGGTGTTGTGATGTAATACTATAAACTGTTGTCTTACTGAAGGTATTTATTAAAGTCGTCTACTCGAAGTAAGCATCATTTTTTAAAATACATTGTGTGATAAGTTAACTTGCATGTGTAAATAATAAACAGTGAAAGTGAGTAGACAAATGTAAATGATAATTCAACACAAAAGTAATAGAGTTACTTAGCGTCGTACACATAATTTTATGTTACGCAGCACTTGTCTCCTAATAATTTTTATTTAAAAACTTTAAATTGCACCTTCCATGCGTTGGCAGAATATGCTGAATTTATATCTTCATAATAACAGGAAGCTTATACTAGGGTCGTCCAGAAAGTTAAGCACTCACAGCAAAGTTTTATTCACGTTCACACTGGATTCAAACGTACCTTTCAACGTAGTCACCATTGTTAATAAAGTACTTCTCATAACGTGGCAGAAGTTTTCCGATATTTACCTGCCTTTAATTATTGAGATTTTCAAGTACCTGCCTTACCCTGATCAATTGCACCCCGCTTAGTTAGTTTTGCCTCTAGCGTGGTTTCCACGTTACCCTGGTAACTGTCCTCCACCACCTTTCCTTCTCCTGAGGAAGAATGATTGGTTGTGGAACGTCGAGTTTTCGATTATCTACCATGACACGGTCTAAACTCGGAACACGTTTAGCTTTATTCTTCATATATCATTTTCGAAGTGGGAGATGACAATTAAGGGGTGCGATTGTATCTTTATACTTTATAATTTCGAGCTACTGAAATATACAAGAAAGAAAAAAGCGTGATTTTCCTATATAAGTAAAGAAATGCTTTGTTATTTTGAAAAATTAATGAAATCGGATATCTTCAAATAAAAAGTATTTTTAACTACTAAATATGCGAAAAACTTTTGCAAGTGGGGCAATAGGTGTTATGTTTATTTTGTTCGGTCTAGGAAATCTACCACGTTTAGAGTATATTTTTCGCTATCCATATTTTTTATTTGTGTTAAGATTCCATAAACGAAATTATATGTCGAAATATAAGATTATCAGTTGAAAAAATACTGAAGGGAACGCTCCTTTATTGTAGAATGTCGGGCCTAAAAATAAAACAACTCTACATTCTTGGTGACCGGGCTGGAACGGCGTCCTTATCGTGGTTTCTGCCCACGTTTCGTCCACACTCTTATGGGACATATTCAGGGCTACAGTTATTGTGTGCGGTATCGACGTCCATGCGTAAAACGATTTCAAAAAATGCTATTAATAATAATTATTTTTATTAAAAAAAATTATGGGTCTTATAGCTCAACACTTATGAGAAAAAGGATATGTTGTTATAACGAAGCTAACAGAAAATGTAGAAATAACAAAAATTAGATGTTCAATCGCTCCTTTTTGAATCAGTAATGCTATTGAATAAAGGTACACAAGTATTCCGCACAGTATTCCATTAATCCAATGATAGTGCCCAGTATCACGATGTTTGGTAGCGTTCTATGCTTTTAACCTGGTGATTGTTTCCTCATTGTTACCAACCTATTAGTATTGTATTACTATTTGTTTCCTTTTCAGAATCACTTCAGATTTATGGTGCTAACTCCTGCAATTTTCATTATTATCCAATAATTTCTTGCACATTGATCAGTATTAGTAAAAACGTACGTTAATGGGATGATAAATCCATCATTGGATCAACTTATATGCTATTGTTTAGAATAGAACAGATAGCCTTATGTAAATGAATTGGTTTCAATTAGATTCATGGTCAATGATGTAAATGATAATTATAATTAGTACACTAGTAGTCCGTCATAGGCGTAGGTACAGGGGGGCAAGGAGGGTCATTGCCCCTCCTCCTAAATCTGAAATAATTCACTTTCGTCTCTTATTGCCGCTCATATGTCTCCAAAATTTCAACTATAATTGGCCCCCCCTTGACCAAATTCTGTCTACGCCCATGTAGTCCGGTATTAAATTAAAACGTATCTAAATTGAGTATTAACATGATAATTTTTTTTAGTATGCATACTTTATTATGAAAAACCATAAAATTAAATGATGTACGTTAACACACGCAAGGCGGTTTCAAGCAAATTACAATTTTGCTATATAACCTTTAATTACTACATGGGCATCCATTTATCCTGTTATCAGTCAATGTAAAACGCATTTTTCTAACAAAAAAGTGTGTAAAGCATAAAGCATAATTTTTTTTTCCTAATCTATAATGGGTAAAGATACAATTTTTAGTTACGAAACACTTGTACATGCTCTTGCAGGATCTGCAGTAAGTAATAAAACCAATTTTATGTATATCTACCGAATCTTACTTTATTTTAGGGTAGCATCTTTGCTATGACCGTGTTCTATCCTCTAGATACAATAAGATTTCGTCTTCAATGTAAGTGTGGTGCTCGTAACTTAAAATGTATGTCTGAAAGCAATGTAAATTTTAGTGGAAGATAACGAAAAGGATTTAAGTACATATGAAGTTCTTCTGAATATTTTGAGAAATGAAGGAATGTAAGTATAAAAGTACTATGTTAACGGAAACAATTTGCTAATTGACTTTTAGAGAAGCATTATATCGTGGATTGAAGCCAGTATTACTTAGTTTAGGTGCTTCAAACTTTGTTTATTTTTATGCATTTCATGGTTTAAAATCAATACAGAAGGGATCAACCACCACTGACTTAAAACTAGGTATTATTGCAGGGATAATAAATGTATTAGTGACGGCCCCATTGTGGGTGGTAAATAGTAGGCTAAAGGTTAGTTTCCTTTTGAGATTTAAATATATTTTGTGAAACTTGGTTAATCATCGTAGATAGAACAACAAAAATATTATACAGGATTATTAGATGGATTGGTACATATAGCTAATACTGAAGGTTTATCTGCGTTATGGTCTGGTATTGGTTCCTCCCTAGTTCTAGTTTCAAACCCTGCCATACAATTTGCCGTTTATGAGGCTTTAAAACGACACATTCCTGCAAAATCAGCATCTGCTTTTTTCTTAATGGGAGCAGTTGCAAAAGCATTAGCTACCATGGCTACATATCCAATCCAATTAGCTCAATCAAGGCAACGCAATGGTAAAAATAGAATGAATACTTTGGTACTTCTCTACGCTTTATTGAAACGAAAAGGACCAAGGGCCCTATTTAATGGTTTAGAAGCTAAACTTTATCAGACTGTATTAACAGCAGCTTTAATGTTTGTTACATACGAAAAAATTGTTCGATTTGTATTTATTATATTTCTAAGGTCGCATAGGAAAAAGATATCAACTTAATTATTGTTATATTAACATTGTTATTTACATTTATACATACAAATAAAAGTTTGTAAAATAAAAAATAGATAGAAATAGGGTTTTGCTTTCAAGTGATGTATAGTTGCTTATATTTGTTATGATAGCAAAAGTGGTGAATTAAGAATGGTAAGATTAAATCAGTGTTTTTATGATCGTAACTTTCCAAAAAAATATTTTTAATTTTCGCGGTCAATTAAAATTTATAATTTGGGTAATAAAGGTTTATTCCCTAATTTCTTGGCAAAGTAACGCGCATTTGATCTTTATTCCCAGTATTACCAATTTCAATTGTAGGTGAAATTAAAAATCCTGGAATTATTGATTATTTATTAGATAGTATTTTATATTTATTTTTCTGATAGGAGTTTTGTAATAAAAATATTTATTAGTAACTTCTGTAAAAAAGCTAACTTCTATAAACGTATTATTTTTTAAATAAGAAAATTATAAAATTTGTTGTGTTGGCAATGTTGTGCTATTATAACAATAAAATTGTCAATTTTTTGACATGTTATTTGACAGTGGTGACCTTGTAACAATGGCATTATTTATTATTTTTTTGAATATGTTCCAGTGGAAATTTATAGTGATAAAATAATATACAGATAACCATCCTTAGTATGCGTTTTAAAATATATAAAATTATAGGCCTATTTGTCGTATTGATTAACGTTATCGCGGTGTATTATGTGTGGCGTATATTCATTACGTTCCATTTAAGTGTGGATTTAAATCTGAAAGAACCAACACCTAAGCCTATAGTAAAGCATCTTAGTAAATTAGTTACTATAGTTTTGAGAGAATTTGAACCTTACCAAAATGATGTATCGGCCACTGTAAAATCATTTACTAATGTTTGGCCAAACATCCGGGTATTAATATTGTGCGACAATCCATTGTATCCTCCATTGGAGCTGCTTCAAGTATCAAATATTACCAAGAATAATGTGAAAGTAATAAACCTAAAGAGTAATTTAAATGCTTCCTATGCTGATCATTATTTTTTAAATCACGTGCAAACGAAATATGTGTTATTTGTGCCTGATTCTGTTAGACTTCCAAATAAACAACTGTTGCAATTTATCATAAATGATATTTTAAGAGAAACAAATATTACGTTAGCAATTCCCGTGAGTCATGCGGATTTGCAATGCTTTAGAGTTAAGCATAATCTTCGACAATGGGCATTAAATTATAATATGGTTAAGGGTACTCTTTGCAATGCAATAGAAGGGAGACACCTTATTCTTATCGAAACCCACATATTAGCAAAACTTTCGAATGCAGAACTCCTACCGTTTCCACAGTCCCTATATTTACAAACATCGTTTCTTAATTATACGGTACCATTTTTGTACAAGTATCCAAAACACAGAATAATTTAGTTTTTTATAGGTAAAAATATTACAAGGGATAGCTTTCCAAGAAGGAAAAACAGTATTAAAGTCGCATCATGCTCAACTGATTAAGCAACAAGCCAATGAAGTAAGATTAAAAAGTTTATATAATTCGTTTAATATTAAACAGGTAAATAGAGATGGAATTGTACAATGGTATGGATGCAATAAAGATACACCTAGATGTTTTCCAATGGTATTGAATTCAATGCCATCATATCTATACGAGGGCAGGTGGACCCCTCCATGCTGCTTAGAAAATTTACGGAAAACGGCGCTTCACGTTTTCAATTCTCTGGATGAAGCAGGTGTACGATATTGGTTGGAGAGTGGCAGCTTGCTGGCTGCTATGAGAAGTGGTGATATTTTACCATGGGATTATGATGTGGACATTGGTGTTAATAGAGATGATATTAGTAGATGCATATGGCTAGAAAAAGCCAGGAATAAGTCTACATTGGATAACAAAGGTTTCTTATGGGAAAGAGCTACTGAAAGTAATTTTTTTCGAGTTTACTATAGCAGAAAGAACCGTATTCATATTAATTTATTTCCGTTTTACCCAAAAAATGGAACTATGACCAAGGATTCATGGTTCACTAGTCATAAGAATATGGAATTCCCAGATCATTTCTTGCATCCAATGTCCAGCATTGAATTTATTGGGAGACATGTACCAAGCCCAAATAATATTAGGGACTTCTTAGAAATAAAGTTTGGGAAAGGTGCAATTGAAAATCCTCGATACCCTGATCCATCCATTAGATTTCCATGATCATACTTGTAACTTCTTGTTAGATGTGATATTTTTTCTTTTAGTCATTGCTGTGATAATTCTATAGATTCAGTAGGAAGAGAGATGGAACTATTAGTAAAGTATATTTATGTGCAAAGCACAAATTATTATTGTTAGATAATATATATAAACATAAAAGCAACTATGCCAAATAAGGTGCCAAAATATAAAAGTTTTTGATAAAAATTATTTAGTTTATATCATTAACATCTATGATATATAAATTATAGATAATCTGTTAAGTGGCGTTTTTATTTAGGATTCAGCAAACAACTATTACTTCGTACATTAATATGTAGCTGAAAATGGCCTACAAGCAGCTGCGGTGGTTGATGATGCGGTGGAGAGCCGTGCACGCTTTCCCGGGTATTTTCCTTGCATATTATATTACACAAGGAAGATGCACGAGGAGGTCGAGATGTTGTGCGTGGCCCTTTATTGCGCCATCACCCACCGCCTCTGCTACAACAATAATTATGGCAAACGCGGTGAATACTTGCAATAGCAAACATTTATACTGTTTGGTATGAATTTAAATTCATACAGTTGCATTTTCTTTGTGTTATTGAGTCTATTTGCAACTTTTTTTGCGGCTAATGCGGATTCATTTTTTATTCTTTTTAGACACTATCGAATAGGCTAGCTACCGGAGGTTAAGTATAGATCTAAAAAAAAAAAAATAATCACATCTATAAATTGCTAGTTAATACTCTGAAATGTACTCCGTAGATATAGTACATGTGTAGGATTAATTCTTGCTAAATTATTTTATGTTTTTGGTGAATTTTTCTGATTTGCTTGGAAGATTTGGTTTTGTAGTTTTATACAAGCCTCCTTCTCGAGGTTTTTGTCTACTTTTCGTCCACAGTGTTATGGGATATCTTCAGGGCTGCAGTCACTGTGTGCAATATCAGCGTCCATGCGAGTTTCAATACACAATGTGTCCCCGGATGGGGTATTTCTCTTTAGTGATTTTTTTATTTTTTGTTTTTAATCACTCTTGATCATTATTAGCTCATTTTGGAATGTTGGATACATTCATGCTTAAAGTTAAAATATAAATAAATACTTCTTGCTTTTCAGAAAAATCTGACATTTAATATGCCTAGCTTTTTATTTTTCAAATTTGAGCTAATTTGTATCTTAAAAGTGAGTATTTAACAATAGCTTGAAGAAATCGATGAATTTACTTAAATCGGTATCCATAATATGTAGGATGGAATAATTTTTACACATTTCTGTTTTGAATGCATATATCTTTATAATGGACATACTTTTAACATATTTGCGGCATAAAATATATGTGTACACACAAATATTATTTTTTTTAATCTCTATATACGCAAACATGTGAAACATTTTTATCACCAATTTTAATTTCGATCCTCGCCTTGCAGTTTGGCCCGAGGATGACATTTTTTTGTCGAAATCGACAGATATCTTTAAAATAAACTGTTTTGGGTTGAAAATACATTTTACCTTGAAGATTTATGTCAGATATTAATACTGAAAAGTGTTTGAACTAGAGATGTAAAATTTCGTTACTTTTCGATATTTGAACCAAATCGTTACTCTCGGTGTTTGTATCCGTTACTTTGTATTCGTTTGTAACGTTTGTATAGGTACACACAGTTAGTAGGTACAATCACAAAATACTAAGTTCCGAGTGTTGAAGTAAAGTTTTTTGGACTAATCACTTTTCATCTGTATTTGGTGAGACTAGTCGCATATTCATAGTTGTTTCAGGTATTGTATTAGAAAAGTAAAGATAAAAGCGTTTTTCGAAATTTTTGGTGTTGGGAGTAAAGTTTTGTCAATCATCGACATTTCTAACGTGAGTAGGGTTACAATGTAACGTTTTAATTCCTTTTTTGTTAATCAATTGAAATTTTATATAATTTAATTTTATCTCCAATTACAGTTTTAAAGTCTAGAATTTGTGATACTTTTTTGAATTTTGAGTTGGGCATCGCAGGAACGTGGCCCAATGACATGACTCAATGGCTGTTAATGTGCGTGGAAATTCGTTGTCTCCAATTTAATCTTGAAGAAAAACATCCAGATGGTGTCCCTTGACAGTGCCCTACCAATTTTTGGCGGTTTCATGCCGAACGAATCTGGCTGGATTCAGCAGAGTGAATGTGGACATTGAACACTGAAACAAACGAAATCTTTACCGTTACTTTTACTCAACACGTACATCTCATTGGATTTAGCAGCGAGGAATACTGTGACCATTTTTCCAGCACATTGCATCAAATGTAACGCCAGCTTATTTTAAGCTCGTCGCTATGCGACGAAGTTACTTCAAGTGTCCATGTGCGATTCCATGAAAATGACGATTAGGATCAAAACTGGTCTCTAAATTGGATTTCTTTCGATATTTTGCTATTTTTACTAATTATCAGATTCCGTTTCTACTTAAAATTGTTGATAAATGAAAAAAAATCATTTGTGTCGTTTTATAACAGTTTTATAGTTTTTCAGCTGCATTTTTTGAGGTATCCAACCTACAAGACGATTTCCGAAATTTATTGAAAATAGGCGCATTTTTTTCTGTTTGAAAAACCAAAACTTGGAAAATTGGAAAATTTGGTAGGTATTGTCATTTTGGCGAGAAATGAACACTCGGTAATAGTTACTTTATTTTACATCTCTAACTTGAACACAATATCCTGCAGCTGTAATTTTCGTTTTTATGGAGGTAGATACTAATAATCATCAAATATTATATTTTTAAAATGTGTGCCAAATTATAAAGCTTGTTAATAACTTATATTTACTACTGTTAGAGAAATTGTATTTATTTAGTGTTAATATAGAATATAATAGAAATTATAGCATGGACTTCTTATTTTACTTCCTTTTATTGTAAAATTCTGTATAATTTATTATTGTTAAGAAGCCTGTGAGCTAGCAGAATCGCTTGGTATCGTTAAAGTACTTGGTTCTCGAACGAGGGACAACAATTTTTCCAATTTCATACATTGCAATGTCCATTGATCTAGATGTTGTTGTTTCTTCGGTGCTTTACACGGAATTCTTAAATTTGGAGATAGTTTTAGCGTTGTGACGCATCCTCTATAACAAAAATAATGCAGTATGAGTGTCAATTGCTGAAGATGTCGAAACATTAGCACTTACTTATCGTCACCAACGATAATAATCGGTAGTTTGTGATTGAAAGCGATTCTCGTTAATTTATTTCTTCGTTTGGAAACTACAGCTTGCACGCATATAGGCTTATACTTGTTCACGTTTAGATCAAAAACATAGACTTTTCCTTCTGTAGTTACTGCTGCAAAAACTGTAGAGGAATACGGTGCCCATTTAACATCACCAACACAGTGGCCGACATCAAATACAAATAATGGTTCTCTAAAATAGTGAATGATGTTTTTTTAAATTTCTGCCCGAATATGCACTTTTTTCAAATTGTAAGATAAAAAAGTGGCCCATGGGGGGATCGAACCCACGACCTTCGCGTTATTAGCACGACGCTCTAACCAACTGAGCTAATGGGCCAATATACTAATATTGAGGATAGCATAATACACAAGTTACTACTTTCAGTTCATATTGTTCTTTGGAGCAGTATTATTGTGCAGCAAAAATCATCAAAGTGATATGGCCAACTTACCCACAAACTAATCCAAAAACTTGCGCATTACGAACTATTGCACAATAATATTTATACTATTTTAGGGGTCGCTTTACCAATGCCCTATTAACTTTTTGATAAATAAATCAAGTTAATACTAATTAACATGTGCTTATAAATTTACATTCACACGCAGCAGTATTATTGATAAATAGTTTATAAAATATGAAAAAACAATACCTGCAGTAGCGGACTTACCATTAAGCACAACTAGGCATGTGCCTAGGGGCGCAGATTTTGAGGGGCGGCAGCTGAAGAATTTTTTTTGTTTTTTTTTTACCGGTAAATTATAGGAACATTTGCACTTACACTTGGTTAATGTCACCCTCAATTTAATTTATATTGGGAGGGTTTATTTTTAAAAATTCGTTATCGAATTTTGCCAAGAACGATATTGCGTCCGGCGATTAATTTATTCATATTCTCTCTCGCCTAAACGGTAAAATATTTTTTTTCATCTCAAAACGTATTAGTGAAACTTCTAAATAATTTATTTCAATATGCTTATTTTAAAAAAAAAGGACATAAATAAAAGCGCGTCAATAAGCGAAAATTAAAAATCGCCTATTACGTTGAGACGTTTTCTTTATTGGCAAAACACCGGCGGCCGGCCGAATCGTGCCTAGAGGCGGCGCCATGGGTAAGTCCGCTACCGAATACCTGTATATTAGAGTAGTTATTTTTTAAATAACAAATATTACTCGAAATAGAAATGTTGTTTATTTCTGTTATTTGCGGTTTTAGTTGGGAGGAGGATACTATTAAATGTAAATGGCGAATGTTAATAAACAAATAACAGGAAATAAACGCAGGATTATAGCTTAATCCTTTCATTTTAAAGAGTAATTAGCAACAATTAATAACACAAACTTATATTAGGGGCCCCGCCTTTTATACTTTGAAAATGCCAAGCTTGAGAATTTAATTTTTCTTTTAATTTTATCGGTGCAAATTTCGATTTAAACATCAACATCCCTTCTTTGGTATGAAATAGGCAATTCAGTTTTGGAATTCTTATGACTAAATGACATATTGCCAGACAACTGAATTTCCTGGGACATGTCCGGATTTTTGGCATATCCAGGGCTGATGCGGCGATCCGGGAATAATATCGCCGTACGGAAAAATCCATCTGGGTTTTCAAAGAAAAGAAATCCGTCAGATTTCCTTATGCGCCTACTGTTTGACACTATAAACTTAGTGTTTTAACGACAGTAGAAATTTTAAATTTCGGAGACAATTTTTATTGGTAGCTTCGCGCGGTTTCGCTAACAAAGGACGCTAGTTTCTTGGCTTACTACCTGTGAATTTTTATTGCAGGTACTAATAGCTTAAATTGTTAAGGAAATCATACCGGTTTTTGTTAATACTATTTTACTTGTTAAGTTACTTACTAAAGTAAGTGCAATGGGGAGGTGGAGGAGTCTCACCGACATTTTAAAATTTTAAGTAATTCTTAACGCACTAAGTATCATTTAAACAAGTAAATATGACCTGTGGTGCATATATAATGCACGCTAGTATGCAACGATTTTAATGATGCCATATTTAGATTAAGCAATGCTTTCAAAGCACTATGATAGAGGTTAAAAAATTAAGCTTTTCTTATAAATATTGAGCTTGGTCATTAAAAGTTCACATTTTTAGTATTTCATTTCACGGTACCTACTAATATAAGCTATAATTATAATAATATATAACTTTTTAAGAAAAAAATCAATTAATGTTGCCTCCGGAATTTCTCCGGATTTTTAGTGTCTTAGCTCCGTAATCTATATACAACTATTTATAACTACAATAAATATATATATATATATATATAATCCAAAGCCTGTCTACCGTTAAACGGTGTAGGCAGTATCTCTTCTTCAGCTGTTCACAAATTTCTTCCATTTCGCCCTGTCCTTTGCTATCTTAGCTGCATCTGTCCATGTTACACCTTTCTTTTTCAAAATTTCTGCAATTACCATATTCCATGTCTGTTTTGGTCTACCTCTTCTTCTATTCTTTGCAATTCTTGCTTCCCATATTTTTTTCGGTTGCCTTGTACTGCTCATCCTTTGTAGATGTCCCCACCATCCTAGTTGTCTTTGTTCAATAAATTCTAAAATTGGCGTTATCTCTAGGTCTTTTCTTATGTCCTCGTTTTTCATTCTATCGTATTTGGTAACTCTTCGTACTCTTCTCAGATATCGCATCTCAGCAGCTGGTACTTTACTTTTCTGTTTTTGGTTCAATATCCATGATTCACAGCCAAACGTTAGGATCGGTCGGTAGATAGATTTAAATATCTTCATTTTTGTTGTACTAGATATTTCCTTTTTATTTATAAATCTACTGCTCATAGCATAATACAGTTTCGTTGTCTTTTCTATTCTTTTATTAATATCAGCTTCTTGCGACCCGCTTTCATCAATTGTAACTCCCAAGTATTGAAAAGTTTTTACTTGTTCTATTTTTGTCCCTTCGATTTGTATCTTCATTAATACTGGTTCTTCTCCTATTGCCATTACTTTCGTTTTATTTTTGTTTATTTTCATTCCATTCTCATTCAGTACAGAGTTCCATATATCTAAATTTAATTGTAGATCTTGTTTGTTCTTTGCCATCAGTACTACATCATCTGCGAATGCGCCTTCTGAGATTGCCACCCGCTGTAGGTTCATATATCCTATTGTAAGTTTTTTACTTCTTCTAGTACATTCTTTAAGTATTTCATCCATGTACGTAGTAAACATGACTGGGCTCAAGCTTCCTCCTTGTCTCACCTTCTGTTGTTCTGAAGGTTTCCGATTCGGTGTTATTGTAGATGACAGCATTTACGTTGTTATTGTATATTATTTGTATGAGTCGTATTAATTTGTTATTCAAGCCCCTTTTTTCCAGAATATCCCATAATTTCTCTCTTGGTACTTTATCAAATGCTTTCTCCAAATCAATATATGCCAAAAATAATTTCCTCTGCTCTTGTGACATCTTTTGTGTTAATTGTTTAATAGAGAAAACATGGTCTTGCGTGTTCTTGCCTTTTATGAACCCACTTTGTGGTTCTTCAAATGTATCTCCTATTGCTGTTCTTATTTTCTTGTCTAGCATTCGTTCCATTATTTTCATAGCTGTGTTTACTAATGATATGCCTCTATAATTGTCACAATGTCTTCTATCCCCCTTATTTTTATATATTGGCACAATTAACGTTTTTTTCCATTCGTTTGGTAGTTCTTCTTCTTTCCATATGATTTTATATATGTCTAACATTATTTGTTTTCCTCTCATACTCATGTTTTTAAACATTTCTGTTGTTATCTTATCACTTCCGGGGGCTTTCCCATTCTTTAGCTTCTCTATTGCTTCTTCTAACTCTTCCATGCTGATTTCTTCATCTACTTCTTTGTTATCAACCTTCTCTCTTCTCACTTGTTCCTTCTTATTTTCTTCGTCTCTTTCATCTTGCAACAGCTCTCGAAAAAATTGTTCCCACCTAGCTATTATTTCTCTATTATCTGTTAAAATATTTCCATTCTTACTTTTTATGTGATGATGTATTTCTTGTGCTTTCTCCTGTCTAATTGATTTCAGAAATCCATAGAACATCTTTTGATTTTCTTTACTATTACGTTCCATCTTCTCCCCGAATTCTCTCCATGTTTTATTTTTGGATTCTATTACTAGTTGTTTAACTTTCTTCCTTTCACTTTTATACTTCTCATAATTTTCTGTTGTTTGGTTTGATAGATATATTTTCCATGCCTTTTTCTTCATCTTCGTATGTTTCTTTAATTCCTCGGTCCACCATGCTGTCTGTTTTCTTTTCCCTTTCTTTTTCATTCCACACGTTTCTTTTGCTGCCATTAAAATTGCTTTCGCAAAGTCGTTCCATGTTTCTTCAATTGAACCCCTCTCTTTTTTTACTTGCATGTACCTTATTATTTCATCTAATCGTTTCTCACAATTTTTGGCAACGTTTGGGTTTCTCAATTTGTGTGCTCTTATTATCTCTGGTTGGGTTTCCTTCTGTTTATTTATTTTGTTATTCCCCTTCTTAACAACGATTTCTCTTATTTTGGATATGACTACAAAGTGATCACTGCCAATCTCTGGTCCTCTTCGCACTTTCGTATTTAACACATCTTTCCTATTATTTTTATCTATCAATACATAGTCAATAATTGATCGTTCATTTCTGCTTTTTCTTTCCCTCGTATATTTGTGGATGTATAACTACAATAAATATAATATAAATATCAAAATGTTATACGTCAAATACGCTGGCGTATTTCACTAGAATAAAGTCAATTTAGATAACAACCCAATTTTTGATCATTTCTACGTATCTTACTCAAACCAACAAAGGTAAACCATGTCTTACTTCCTAAGGCTGCGTTTTGTGTAAACGCAGCCTTAATTTCCCACTACCTGTGTGGTAGTGGGAAATTAGTGTAGGAATTTGACAACTAACAGCAATAATTGACCGGACTCAAATTTATCTGCTGCTATTTGTTTTATAATGCACGGAATTACACAGAAAAAGAAAAAACAAATGTACGCAGCCTCGCGGTAATGTCGAACTTTAATGTGTGTGCGGTTTACTCTAATTTCGCATTACTTCATGTGAATGCTACTTACGTTTAAATTCATTTCAAGCAATTTGAAAAAAAAATTATAAAATTAGTCTTCTACGGCGGATCCCAGCAATAATGATGTCTTGCATTTCTTGTATACGGAAGATAGGAGGTGAAAACAGAAAGCTGTTTGTGGAACTAGTATTACAAAGAACCACATTCGTGTTTGATAAACTGATGACTAAAACAAAGTTCAGAATTATAGAAATAGTTTTTTTAAGTTTTGAAAGGTGACTGTACTATTTTGCATTTTGCTTTTAATAATTTGGTTTGATCACTAATAATTAACTAACTAACTATGTGAAGTTACCTCATTTTATAAACTACTCTGAGTAAACATGTATTTAATTAGTTTAAATAGTTAAGCGTGAACTAGTACGTTGTAATCTTTTCAATCTATCTAGAAATTCTTTCATAAATTATCATGAAAGCGTTGGTCATTCATTATTATCTGTAAAAATAAGCAATTGGAGTAGTACAAACCACAAATGAAAGAGATATGGGAAGCGGAATGAACAACATATTGAGAATAAAGCCCAGTACTTTGGGGGTTCATTCATAAGAATCTCAAAAGTGATTAGCATTGCTATTCCCAAAGAGCTGTTGATGTTTGAATTAAAATTTATATCTATTCAAGTTTAAAAAAAAAAAATTCTGGAAGTTGGTACATCCTATACTCTTGATATTGTTTATCTTACATTTAAGAAAGTTGTGCAAAGAAATCAATAGTATATAGGTCGATTTATTTAAAATAAAAAAGTTAATATCGGCTTCTCGTTTAATAGAAAGTATACATAAATAATAGATTCTCTTCAATTTCAAAATTTCAAATTTCAAAAAAATATTTCGTTGGTTTTGAAAACACGTCGATTCAGTAGGCTACCGTCGTCAATGATCCTGTGTATTGTAAAAACAGATTTATAAGTAAACCTTAGTTGATCAAGGAATAACGAAAAAAATAGCGACTTTTTTGCTTAAAATCAACAATATATCACTAAAGTGACGAGTGAAGGTTAAACGGGGAGCATGAGCTTCCTAAACTTTGTCATGACCTCAGGAGATTTTTTTGTGCGTGAGTTGTATGTGTAAAGTGGCCGAAAGAGTGAAGCGCCGGAATTTTATCGGGCCACTAAGAAAATTTGATCCTAGTGGGACTTGAACGCAGGTCCTCTTACCACTGGGCCGCCAAACCCTTTAAATGAAGATCAACATGATCTAAGTATACGTACGAGCGATTGTCTTCCCAAATCTTAATTCTCCAATCACCACTGCACGAGATAAATATATCATCGTTGTATTTGTTGAAATCTATTCTATAGATTGGCATATGGTGGGCCCTGTAAGTCATAAGATACATCGAGCTGTAGTTGGTACTGCATTTGTAAATCATCCCCATTTCGGTTCCAACGAGGTAAATTAGTTTTTGTTTCGGATGAAATGCAATACAAGAAGCGGAACCTTAACGAGATGGTAGGTTAATGGCAATTTTATTTGAAAATTCCAAGTAATTACCTCTTACTTTTACGAATGTACCGTCCGGGCCCGGTACCGGATCTTTATTAAGATATAAAGTGGTGATAGTTGTCACAGAGAGCTCATTTTGCATCAGCACCCAATTATTGATATTACCATCAGCTCCTGCAGAGTAAAAATTCATTTCACCATCCGGTAAATCCGGGGCCCACTTTACCTAAAAAGTAAAATGTATTTTTTAACATTTAATTTAGACGAAAATCGATCTTAATTCTAGTAACCTCCCAAATAATTCCTGCGTGCTTATTGAGAACGGCGTTACTTTTAAAAGCAGGTTTCTTACACGTTGCTTGAACGTTAAAAACCACAACGTTTCCGTCAAATTGACCGACAACTACCATGTACGGATACTTGGGATGAATATCAACACACATGACTCCGGAGTCGGTCATACAGATATGTTCTGGAAATGAAGGATTTTTTATGGTGAAAAGGCAAACGGCACCTTCGGTTGATGGTTTCATAAAATCCACTGGAATATAAAGGTGCTTTTCTATTAGTTTTTCCAAGCTTTTTATGTCTTACGAAATCCGAAACATACTGCGAATAAGTCGTAGTACCATGGATTCCAGCAAATATCTGTAACAGTATTTTTCTTGGTTTTCTCATAAATGAATTTCCATAACGGTAAAAGGGTGCCTTCTTCATCACGAAATTCATCTGAAGGGTCCTCCCAGTATCGATAGTCTAAATTTATTAAAATATTATATTTAAAACAATTTATATTTTAATCAACAAGAACGAGTATAGATTTTTTCTTCTTAAATGTTGTGATTTAAATTATAATTGATGGCTACTTAATGAAAGTGATTCAATAAATAACGTCTAGAATATACAAAACGGTCTACGTTCTCCTATCTAGATTCCATAGTTTACCGTTTTAAAATTCCATAATTTATACAGGACGCCACAGGATGAGTTTATATTAGAAACTAAGCAGGTTGCAAGTTTGCAAATTTGCAGACTTATTTTGTTCGAAAATATCGGGAGGTAGATGATGGAATATTAAATTCTTCAACGAATGATATTATATTTTCCTACGCCTAAAATGAATACTTGGGCAATTATACAAACTGTTTTTTTGCAAAATCCGAAAGATGACCAACAACTGAAAAACATTCTTAGAAACATTCAAGTGTGTTAAATGTCTAGCAAATTTGATGTAGTAAAATTTCAATATTATTACACACTAACAGAATTACTTTTTGCAGGTTCACTGTTAAGATTAACGTAAGAAGAATTAATTTGTGGAATAAAAAAAATTAATTAAAATTGTTGCGATATGCCATCCTTTCAGCGCTGATGTGCTTCTTGACATTGAATTTTATTGGAAATAGATGTATATACATATGTTAAAACATTAACAATCAACAATTTCAATACGTGTTCAAAATTGACGCAATTTCTTTTTAAACGCTTATTAATTTCTTTTAGTACTTGACTACCAGCGACGTTTCGTATTTGCGCTTCTGTTAGGGGATTCAGTGTTACTCGTTTTCTTTTTTTGGCGTCTTTAATAGTTGTTAGCGGAGTATTGTAAACTTTATTTTTGATGTAATCCTGGATAAAAAGATTCAGGGATGTCAAGTCTGGAGAACCTGGAGGCCGCAAGTATGGATCTTCGATTGCCATCCACTTTCTTTCAAATAACCTCTCCAAAGATGTGTCTTTCTTGCGTTCTGATTCGGTGCATCATCCATTTGATACCAAGCGGTAGCAGACTAAACAGCTGGCAATGATAAAGTTTTTCTTTAACAATATTCCCTAATATGAATAAATACCCTCCGCCATTTAAATTTTCGTTATAAAAATGCATTGCGCAAAATAACTTTCTTGAATGCTCTCTATCTACTTACATGAGGTAGTGTCTATTGAAATTGTAGATAGATCTGTCCGTATATGTTTTTTCATCAATTTTCTTTCTGATAAAATGTGATAAATTCACCGCGTTCTTTCGAGAAAATCCTATGAATGCAAGTTTTGTTCTTGCTGGTATGAAAGAAGGCCTCCAATTGTGTTTTTTTTAACACATTCAATCGATATTCGCTAGATTTTTAATTTTGTTGCTTCTCGAAGAGATCTAGTTGGGTTGATATACAAATATTTCATAATACCGATCTCAACAACTTGGCCATTAGTTAATTTAGTTTTTCTAATTTTTGGTCTAAACTCTCCATATTCTAAACAATTTTTAATTAATTGTTCAACAACATTTTTAAACGGTAACTGGCCTGTCCGGGTATTTTTCGCGAAACAGAGCGCACGTTCTACTTCAAATTTTTATACGCTAAATTCGTGATAAACGTTCATACCAAACTTTCGAATGCAATGAATTCGAAATTTTTGAATGCAATAACATTAATTGGGAATAATTGCCCAACTATTCATTTTAGTTATAGAGAAATGTAATATCATTTGATTAAGAATTTGATATATACGTGTTCTATTTAAAATTATATAGATATTAATGTTTGAAGTGTAACATATTTGATCGATAAATACTGACACCTTGTACGAAAGTACTTTTCGATAGCTCATATTTTTAGCTTGCTAATTAGTAATTTATTAATTTATTCATTATTAATGAACACTTTCGCATATCGATGAAATAAGCGGTAAGATGCTACGATGATTTTACTGATACCTTAATAAAAATCAATTTACCTTTAAAACGGTAACTTTTAGACCTACCAAAATACATCGATTTTACAAGTTAATTGGTGAATTCAAATGTTTTATAAAAATTAAGGCAATCTGTTAAAAAAAATTAAGTATACGTTATTCCCTGTGAAAATCGAAAGTTGGATAGACGTGCCAATATCTTCCAAAAGTTAGCCCCGTCGAACAAAATAAGTCTGTAAAGTTTCAAATTTTGGCTCCTGTTTAGTTTCTGATATACGGCTAACTTAAGCTTATTCTGTGACACCCGTAGAATTGTTAAACTTGTTTGTAAGTGTTTTCTATGATGACAGATTGAAATTCCATTGCCAATGATTTAGACACCGTGTGCAATGAACATACGGGAAAATGCCTGCGATATTGGACCGGTTATTGCAGTAAAGGGTTTTAATTCATCTGAGATACAACAATTATACAAACCTAATTCCAAAAATATCAATGCAGACGGACGAACAGATTCTTAGAATAAGATTTTGTCGTTGTAGGTATTATTTTTGATGTGAATATAGGCAAGCGGATATAAATTTCACTGTAGATACTACACTCTACTATAATTATATGTATTCAGTGATCATTGAGCACTATTAATTGTGTGAGTTCCCAGGTTTTGGTTCGCTCTCTCTGTCTCCGGGGTTCTAAAAACTAAACGTAATTAGCCAAGTCTTATATTCTTTCGTTCCTCAATCTTCAAAGTTAAAGTGACTTTATTCATTAAACACGTATGAAATAATTCTACTTGATTTTTTGCCTAAAATTTAATAGCGCTATCGGTACATTTGCTAGTGAACAACCAAATTTAACCAATAAAAAGAATATTAAATAATTTCACACCAATAAGAAAAAAATCTCTTTTTTTGATACAACACAGTCAAGACGTTTCAGTAAAGCATGTGATAAGCTATACGCGTAGTACATACTGTATTTCTCATAAAGTTATGTATCATTGCAATTCATATGAAAAGGAGAAAATATTGTTTTAAAGACATTCTATTTTTCGTTTATGGAAATTTTTGCTCAGGTAGAGGATGCTAGAAAATCTACTACAGTTACTGTATAACACCTATATACCATTAATGGCGGTAGATATCGCTTCCACACATTTTATATAATAGGATAAAGTTCTAAATTTTATTGCCTATATTTTGGATTGAAATCGCTGCTTCTCAGGACTTAAAATTATAACTAAGGTCCACTGAAGTCCAACGAATGAAAATGTTAATCTTAATACGAGATCCAAATGCAAGAGGGGATTTTCTGGTTGTTTACCTCGGTTGCCGTTGATAGTCGGATGTAATGGAATTTTATGCTCCTAGTGACATAGGTAATAACTAATACAGTAAAAAATGCCAATACAGAACAGCAGTTGAGAACACTAATCATTAAAGAAGAATATAAAATACAGATTTCTTCGAAAAATTAGGCCGGTTCTGAGAAAAATATTTTATGCTGCTGGGATTGCAAATGGTTTTGGTAAATGGTGACCGCAAAACCACACTTCTGTCCCTTGTGTTATAAACAATTATTTATTAATAACATAATGACAACGCTACGACCGATGTTTATTAAATTATTGGTTATCTTTAGTTGTTGATGGTTGTTTTTATGCAATATCCGATACGAATTAAAATTTAATCTTTTGTTCTAGATTAAATATTTCGTTAGTTCCTGTCGGTGCAACTGGCCATTAGAGATATAAGTATCCATTCTCGAAAGAAGGCGAAACTCCTCAAGGTCAGAACTAACAACCACAAGGATGATAATTCATCATTTTCACCTTGTAGCGGATGAATGCGAGAGGACTCAGATTCTTCAGATTTCATGTGTTTCGCTGTGTATGCAAAGGTTTAAATGCTTTAAAATTTTGCGCCACTTACTACTTTATAATCAGCATTATCATCCGAAAATCGCAGAAATTTTCCTGTTAAAACGGTTTACATTGTACATATAATAGGATGGAATTTGTAAGTTGTCAAAATAGTTATACAATTCTGGCTCGTCTAAAAGCTTACAAGGATTGTTTTCTATGTAGACGTAATCTTTAATGTTATTACCTTTAGCGATTTCATCGTATGTATTCTGATTTAGCATTCTTTCAAGTACCTTCCAACATTCTAACACTCGCCCTTGAACGGCTTCGCTTAGTTGAGCTCTTCCAGTTGGTTTCTTGGGTTGGCTGGTTGAATGTTTTGCAACAGGTACTTTCTCCTTCTCTTTCCTTTCACGTTCTCTTAATTTTTCTAACTCTTGAGCTGCATAATCTTCTTGATAGGCGTCGTAAATTACCCACTGCAAGACGTTGGCGGAAAACGTGGCCATAGGGGGAGGCGTTGTTTGGGTTTCTTGACACTAGAGTACGACTATTATAATGAAATAGGTCTAAATGGTTCATTGCAGGATGAGTCCAATAAAAATTTTACTTTTGCTATAACAACTGTTTATGTTTTTGGATAAAAGTGTCCAAGAATATTTCATCAAAACTAATTTTAGTTTCCAAAATTGATCACAATTAGTGCGAAGAAGTAGTAAAAGCTTAATTTATCAAAAAATTGAAATGGAGTGTTGGATTGCTATCACTGTTAGTACATGGCCTACGTAATGTTGCATAAGTTTTGCCTTAACTCCTGATGATATGAATGCTGAATTAATTTTCGACGAATAGAGGTTGATGAACTCATCTTATTAAATATCTCGTATTTGTTTAAAATTTTAAATTGTGTGCGAATAAATAGATTTTCTTATTGTAGACAGCTAATGTTGGACTAATAAAATGGAGAAAATAATATTTTAAAAGGTAGTGCCTTACCCTGACTGGATTATTGTACGTTAAGGCTGCTCTTTCGCTAAAATTGAATTGATTGGTGAGTTTCTTTTGTGCTCCTTTTGCGGCAGCAGCTTCTTCTCCTTCCTCGCCTTTACCTTCCTCCACTTCGTGTTCTGGTTCACCTTCGCCAGCGTCAGCGCCTTCTCCATGACCTTCCTCTTCCTCTTCGTCATGCCCCTCTTTTTCTTCGCCTTCTTCATCATGCTTCTCCTCATCAGTAGTTTCGATTTCGCCAATAGTTTCCATTTGAGTTGAAATTTCATCCTCACCTTCTCTCTGATCAAAGGTTGCAGCTTGAAGAAAATATTTGTTGTACAGATAATATACCATCATATGTTAATTTAATTCCTTTAATTGAGTGTTAGAATTCTGTTTTGTCAGGAGGAATACGCTTTTACTTACGATCAATGCCTTGAGCAATTAACTGTTCTCTACCTTCATCGGTATCTTTATGGATGTATGTTCCAATTCTTTCATATACCACTACAAGATTTCCAGTTACGGGTAATGGAACAAATTGTCCCGAATTGTGATTGTATTCAACAAGAGAATCAGGTACATGTGGGTTGGTAGTTGTTAGAACCCTTGCAATTGTTTCTTTTAGGTCCTAAAACAAAAGTAAAGAAAAACGATTACTTACGCAGTGTTTTATTATTATTTCAATACTCACAGCATCTGGCAATTCTAGTTGGTCCTTGGGTTTTGCTAGTTGTTTAGATTTTTTCCATTCTTCAAGATCATCCTCTTGATCTAGACGTTGAGCACTGGTTTTTGCTCGTTTCTTTAATTATATACCATTCAATTTTCATTAAATGAGAAAATAGATATATAACAAGCAGCGGCGATGGGTCATGACGTAAACGGAGGTGCGGAGGTACAACGATTCGACTTCTTCGTATATTTTCGTTGCATAGTACAATGTACACAATGTGCCAGGAAAATACACGAGGAAATTGAAACACTGTCCGCGCCCATCCATTAACACATCATAGCCGCTGGTAACAAGAAACTAACTATTGAAAAAATAAATTAAAACATTCATAGTGTTATAGTGTTAAAAATTAGGCAGTGTGTATCTATACATAATTTTTATAAGATTTTACTAACAAGTGATAGGATACGTACGTTTTTTAGCCAGGGAATATTTGCTAACTAGAAGAGGCAGCAAGGAAAAATATGCAAAAATTATTGAAAGATTCAATTCTGAGTAGTTCGTGTTGCGATTGTTAGTACAATGTTATTTGCGCATGCTAACAGCTGGTGTGTTTTCCTTGGTTGAGTTTGTGTGCCAGTTGGAAAGAGTGTAATATTTTGCAGTATTAATATCATAGGGAATTGAAGCACGATAATTCTTCCCTATGATATTTTGGATTCTTGAAGTCTGATGTGTCTATGTTTTTGTGTTCTATGTGTCTACTTGTAAGATAGTTTTGTTAAGGAATCGATAGGAATACGTTAAGAACTTACTGCAGTTTTTCCCTGTACAAGGGCCTTCTTGACTGCCGCAGTAGGGGGCATTTTAGATAATCCGCAAGCAAACTAAAAACTGAAACTGGTTGATGAATTTTGTAATGGATTTTAGTATTCGACATGGAAAACTGTCATCGTGACGGCTTTGTTTACTCGTTGCTACGGAAATGCTATTAAGAAATGGGGGATGTTCTATTTCTATCATATTACGTAAAAGAATGCTTAATTGTTTCAAGAATCTCTCAAGTATCAATTGATTTATGTAGTTAAGAAATATAAATAGATACACAATTTGCTTGGTTTCATTTTGATTCCTTTTTTTTTCCGCGGTTTTAATACATATTTTGGTGAAAATAAAACATTATTACATTCATTATAGCGCAAACCTTTAAAAACTTAAGAAGCCTATTTACAGCTGGTTTTCATTTATTCTTTTTCGGTTGTTTATGTTGTATTACTTGATTCGTTGATTAGAGTGATCTTTTGTATGTGTTTAAGCATCAATTGGAAGAAGACAAAGCTTTGAACAAACTATTTCTATTATGGTGTGCTCCTGGAATTAAAAACAAAGGAGGTACAATAAATTTAGTACAGGATCCTTATGCTTGGTATAATTTGCTACGAAAACAGACTTTGCGGATTGAAAAATTACAAAATCTGATTTTGCAATGTTTCCCTAATCGCTTTAGAGCCTCTATTACATTATATATCTTTATATGTATCTAGAATCCTGTGAATATGAAGGGAAGAAAAATCCAATGGAAATCGTGCTGACCAATAATTGCAACACTGCTACCAAACCATTTGCTCCCACACATTTGTGTTAATATTTTTGCCATGCATTCTACGATTCTATGCTTCTGCACATGGTTCCAGAACCATGTGTAGAATCCCTATTTTATTGAAAGTAAAAAAGGACGCTTTCTTCCAATCACTAATTCTCCCCCCTTTTGTTTTTCATTTTATAAGTATACTAAAATATAAATATTAGAAGTAATCGCTATATTTTAAAGCCAAACGTTAGATGTTAAAAATTGTAATAATAAATTCAGCTAAATTAGCTCTCTTATGGGAAAAATACCAAATAAATTAGAATTAGTGGAATTTTACAATACTGCAAAAGCGCGGTTAAAAAAAACAAAAATTGAGTGCTAAAAGAGTACAAATTTATTGAAAGTGAAAAATAAAAAATTTTAATATTCTCCTAAGATAGTCCTTGCCGATAACCACATTTTTTAATTGCATTAATATTCATTTTCAAATATTAAAGAATTGACCGAAAGGAATTATGTAGTACGTAATATCTTCCAAATGAAAAAGAAAATGTTTTCGACCTCTTAGCATGAGGATTCTAGGCTCTTCAAAATTAATTCGTTCTCGTTGTAAATTATATTTCTAATTCTACAGAAACGTATAATATTTTTGTACGTATGAAAATATGAATAATAAAACACAATATTAGTCCTGAAAGATATATTTCAGTCAAGACATTTCGTTAGCTTGCATCAAAATTCAATGTACATTTATAATTTAGATTAAACCCTAGCTGGATAACTACCAATAAAAGTCCAGTTACTTAGTTTTCGAAAATGTTCGCGTATCCATAATTGAACAGGTTAGTTTTGTTATACGGGAATAATTCATAATTTCGTGTCTGCCATAATGCATGTGAGTAGAAATAGACACACAATTATTAAATTCATCTAGTAACTTTTATTAATACGTGATTAAAGAAACGATAGCACAATTTAATTAATCCGAGTTCACCATTTGCGAGGAATGCCTGGGAAGGTGAGGTGAATGGTTTTTGCTTCGCTGGTGAGGCTGCCTCAGGAAGGCCAATGGCAGACAGCTTTTGGTCGCGTATCAAATATGTGTTTGGATAACGTTGCTTCGCAATAAATTAGCTTACCTTGCCTCGCGCTAAATTGGCTCATGTTACTTCGCTATTCATTCGACAAAGGTCGAGGTACATACCTCCTGAAGTGTGAACTCAACTTAACGTGTAAGATAAGGATGCACAAAGGAACTACAGAACTAGAGTTACTTACGTTGCACCTGTGTGCAATAAAAATGTAACATTAGCGAACTTGAATAACAAGAAGCTATGCAGAAAACCACAACAATATGCAATGCAAGTTAGTTCAGAAACGCGATGCGCGATTATTCTTTGCTAACACTGTTATAGAAAATACTACAACATTCGTAATTTAATCAAAGTTACAGCACCTATAGTAATAAAGTTAGCAATACGCTGCCTATATCTTTGAAGTTTGTATATTGCTCATTAATGGCTTGCTATGCGCTAAACAAAAATATTCATAAGCATAACACTTTTCAAAGATAAGAAAAAAATAATAAGAATAATAATCTTTATGCGTTGTCTTCTTTTTTTCTTTTTAACCGATTTTCGCTCAAATATTCAGCCTCTTTTGGGGTATCCTGGTTATGTTGAATAAAACTTATAAGGATTCAACCAAAAAGAGGTGAAAATGTACACTAATTAAATGTTTTAATGTTACAGCATAATTATCCGATAAAAATTCCGAAACGCAATGAAATAAGAGTTTTATTCAAACAACACAACCGATGTACTCCAAAGATTTTAAAGAAGATTTAAAATTTTTATAAATTGAAATAATAAAATAAAAAAATAACAAAAACATTGTGTGCAGAAATAAATATTTATTGATTTGGGAGCTAAGTTTGTTATGCTTTTAAACTATAAAATAGGAAATAAATTATTGAACAACTTTTATTCGATAAATTTTCCTCTTCAAACGATTTGTTATAAAGATCGTATGACAGCCACTCTACATAGGTTTCGCTCGATCTGGCTGAACATGCTTTGGGTAATTAAAAAATTGCGAGTCCACACAACTGACCAAAGGCAGTCATTAGACGTTTCTGTTTTCAAGTCTTTTAAATAAAAATAGGACCGAACTAAGGCACTTGGCAGCAACAACACATTAGTGAAATGCTACCTAAATTGCAATTTTTTAAAGAAATTTGGATCAAATTCAGTGAGGATATCATCATCAGCGGACTTAGTAAAGCAAGAATATTTCCATTTCATTTTGACGTTATTCCTAGCGATGAATTTTCCAAGGCTCTTTTGGGCTCACCAACATGAAACCGAAAGGAATACGTAAGATATTGTAGAACTTGGGAAAGATATTGAGCACGGTATCCATCTCTACATTAGTCATCGTCGACTATCAATCCATCAGCTTCTTCGGATGCAATTTCATTAACTTCGCAATTGCCAAGTGTTAACTTAACAGATCTGCGTAATTCTATATCATTCTAAAGAGAAACAAGCCCCCTATGCCGAGATTTTAACAACAATATCAATAGAGGAGATAATCCCCTCAATTATATAGCAAAAAGATTTGCCAAATAAACAGAGAAAACGCAAAGTTGCTGCAGGCTCTGAAGTTGTTACGTCTGTTGAAATGTTTGAAGTATTAAGGAATAATGAAAAAAGAAAAATGGCTGTAACATCAAGTGTTAGGTAGTTCACTAAGTAAGCGAGTTATAAGTTTTAGGATGTTGGGAAACCTTGATCCCTATCTTTAGCCTTTTTTTGGGGGTGTAATTCGAAAAATAAACGCGATGGGTAAGTGAGGGTGGCGGGAACCGATTCTCCGAGTCCGATTTTACTCAAAAACAGGTAACTGAAACCTTTGTATTGAGCTGAGAAGTCCTCAATTCCTCCATTAATGTTGGAATTTATTAAAAATTCTAAAATTATTCATTTCGTGTAGAAATCATCTGATGGTATCTTTTAATTAAATAAACGCGTACTTCAAAAAAGATTCAAAATTTAAACTTGAACATTTTTGTTAAGATAATACAAGTGAAACGACTCCGTATATTGTGTTAATTGCATATATCACAATTTCATTTACAAGCAATACATATGCTATGTCAAAATATTATTATTCATTCTTATTCCATTTTTTGTTTCATAAATAAAATTTCATCCCTTTTCGACATGTTTTGAGGGATGTAGCTCGAAAAGTAAACGAGATGAGTGAATGGGAATCGATTATCCAGGCCCCTTTGTACTTAGAAACATGTAATTTAAAATTTTAATTGAAAATTGTGGCAGGTGCTATTGTACATACGACTTATGCTTTAAAACGGTCTAATTTCCCCGCAACATTCAAATTTGTGAATTGCACGATTTCGGGGTGAGGTATAAATTGATAAAATCGAGAAGAGGATGTGTAATATTCATATTGTGGATGTTAAATTTTAAATAATTTATTAAAAGAAAAAAATCAAGTTCTTAAAGGATAAAATTAAAATTACACAGATTTTGACATTTCTTCAATAGTCTAAGTTGGTAACATACGAGAAATTTGTTAAAATAATAATTTTAATGATTGAGACAATGAATTTAGAATTTTAATTAATAAATAAAATTATTTATTTTTTTTGACACAAAAGGTTACAAGTCTTAAATACTGCTTTCTACCGTACCTCCAAATTGTACAAGTTCTCATATTCGTATTGCAACCACTTTTTTTTAAGGAAAAGGATAGTTATTACACGTATGTGCTATCGATAGTTCCCAACAGTAGTTACAATCGGATATATTGTTTTCATATTTGCCGATTCTCTTTTATATTTCCTTCTAAACTCAATAGTGATAGTTTTACTCCTTTTATTTGTTTTATTCTTTATTTCTCAATTTTATTTTTCATAAAGTGCATAGCACTGTACGTCTTTCCTTCTTTAAAACAAATTCTATTTGCGCATTTTATTGCTATTACCTCAGATTTGAAGTTATCTACGCAACTAAAAGAAATCTCATTATTATTACATTTGTTCCTATATCCCAACAATACCCTAATATATGTTTAATACACAAATTCTATTGTATAGATAATTGTTATAGAGTAATAAATGGTTTAAGTTTGAATATTTTATTATATCTACGGCATCCGCATATCTCACATGACCCTAAGCGAAAAATTGTAACTCGCAATTATTTTTCTCTAATTTGTAAACTAATTTCTTAAGACGAATTATGTAATAGCGAAGCCAAAACGTGCCACATACATGACAAGAAAGAATTAATTTCAATTTATTAGACAAATTGGCTTTGCTTCTAAAGGATGTCGCTTGCTAATAAAGATGTCAGCTCAATCGAGATATTGATTTTTCCAATTTCAAAATGGCGCTAGTGTTACCACTACTATGAAGGTTTCGCCGGATGCGTTTAACACCGTTATGATAACGATATCTCTAATTTATTTCGCCCGACGATATCTTCTTTACTAATAATGTTCGTTTTGTTTCTAATTGTAAGACGATCGCCGTGCTGTAGTGCGCCTTTGAGTGGCGAAGTTACATCTTTTGTAATGTAAATAAAGGTGCAACTCAAAAAGATATGTGAATTATGGAAGATAGTGGAATTGATAGCGGTGATCATAATGGTGATAATACGAAAGCGTCTCAGAATGGTGATATATTTCATGTGAGATATTGCTATAACTCCTTCAACCCTATTTTAACACGCCCCCTTTAATGGTTTAAACATATGTTTTTTTTTTAGATTGATTGAGAGCAAAATAGTGCTATATTTATATAATGTCAGTTTAGTTGACATTTGTATGCTCCTCTTTGAATCAATATACTTTGATGAATTATAACTTTTAAAAAAATTATTGCTACTGAATCAGAAACACGGACAAATGAATAAAATTAAATTAATTAATTAATCTAAGTTGGAGAATTAATAATATATTGCATACGGATTTGGCATTATTGGTATTTTGTTTCTTATGGTAAGCGGGTGGTGACTTTATTCTTTTGTTTTTTATTATGGCATAGAACAACCGCTTTCATCCCTAAACTACGAATACAGATTTATGTTCTCGTTTGCTTATCAGAAAATGTTATTTAGCCACGTAGCCAGATTATTTGCTGTCGTTTACATTTGAGTAAGTAAATACTATTTGGGAGAACCATGAATGATACAGATATGTCACATTTATTTTTCCACTTAGTTATAAAAAAGTTGTACTAAAATCCAGTCAAATTGGAGTAATATCGTAAACAAAATTCTGTTTTTATAACATCTCTTCCTCTGCCCTATTTTTGCAAATCTTACCCTCACGACAATTATTTGTTTCAACTATCCACAAAACAATTGAGGTTTTCTTAAAAAAAAAACATTTTTTTCAGCGCTATTTTCTTTATTGATAAAAATACATATCTTGTCGGTCTAATCAGAAAACCTAACTCTAACTCTAGCTTCTTAATTTTTTAGGAAACACAAAAAGCGTGACATTTTAAACAAACGATTACTTAAATGCACTTTTGGCAGCTCTACTCTACTCTATGTTTCTAAGTACCCGGATTAATCAATTAAACTTCTGTGTTGCGGAGTGTGCCGCCACATTTGTGTAGTTTCCCATTTTCCTAATACACGATTATAGCGCGTATACTTTTGCCGCCGCTGATTACTGATGAATATTCTTCCGAGTTTTAGTGGTTAGTTTGCAGCATGAACAGCGATCTTAGCAACTTATATTCTGCAAAACTAAGAACAAAAAATGTTGTCAAATACAAGGCAACAATTACTTTGTTTAGTTAGGAAAATTTGGGACAACTACATTATCTATTGTTGCTCTGAGTTTTGTAGTTGCATTATGATATTTGTACACGCAGCTCAAGTAGCTTACAAAGAAAACACCAACGAGGTAATTGCGGATGGTATGATCAATAAAGTTCATGATATCGTATTAGCAGTCTACTGGGTGAAGTTTAGAGAGTTTACTAATATGATAAATATCTCAATTGATTGTATGCCAAACCACGCAAAATTGAGTGCGCCCCGTCGGCTGACAATTGATCAAACTCGGAGTAGTGTGGATTGGACATATTTAGGTATGAGTTTCTGCGGCCTTTAGGAAAGATATGCGACGATTTATAGGGATTCACACGGCATTAATTTAATTAATTTCTTGGGGAAGGGAAGGACAATCACGGGACAATACCATGCTGATATATTGAACCTACTCGACGCTGACTAAAGAGCAAAGAAGAAAAGGCCTTACCTAACGAAGAAAAGAGTTCTTTACCATCATGATAAAGCCGCAGTCTACTCATAGGTAGTTGTCCTAGCAAAACTAGTCCAGTTATTGTACAAATTGGTGCTCCATCCACTATATTTATCTAAATGTAAGACAATTGCTTTGTCTTCTTGACATAGGTATTTATTATACCACCTTCGTATATAGTAGCCGCTAGTGTAAAAAGTTCTATTAAGAGTGTAATGTTCGTTCCTATAATTTAAACGTGTCGCCATTGTTTGTAATTCATCAATGCCGAATTGTTTCATAATCGTCATCACTAACTTATTCTACCAAAGTTGAACGATTAAGAAACTATGTGAGCTACATGCTCACACCGTACATACATTGGCGAGTACTTCTACTACAATACACATTTTCCTAAATATCTTTAAAGGAATACGACATTTTTTTTGGATGTTTTCAAGAGCAATTTGATAAGAAAGAAAAAAATAGCTCGTCCAGGTGATAAAATTGAAGTATGAATTCAAAAATGTAATAATATATTAGGTGTTCTATTTAAGATGACAAAGTTGAGAGCTAATTCCGGTATAACCGGAAGTGCTAATGTTAGAGTACTGCCAAGTTTTCAGTTTTCCAATGTATACGCTTTTATATATCGATCGATGCAGTTTCCGGTCAGACACCCTGCATACAATGTCTAATTTGGTAAACAACACAAAAGTATCGGCAACCTTCGCACCACACAAGTTTAATTAATTAATCCGGGACGGCCGTTTCGAGGACACGAATGGTTCTCGTGACCGAATTCGGTGTGCTGGGGAGGTTGCCAATACTTCGTGTTGTTTACCATACTACGCCACAGTCCTTGCTATAATTTCACTAGATTTTACTGCAACTTCTCCAACGCATATTTCTGAGTAAGCACGTGCAGAAGTAGATGTGGGACGCATATAATGATTTTAACATTAAACACAATAACGTGGTAATTATTTATAGATTTATAATTTGATTGAAATTTCCAAAATCGATGGTAAATATTTTCCATTGACTTAGAAAATATATGAAAGGTAAGAGAGAACAAAAAGGGTAAAGGGAAAATTGTAAAAAATTAGTGCCTATGGTAACGATTAAATAAGATTTTTCCTTTATCCGATGCTTTGTTATCTATGCCTAATATATCTTTTTCACGTATTTGCATTTACTGATATCACAGTACAGTTTTGTAGATAACAGTCATTAACTTATTTAAATAGCAATTAACTAACTTGGGCCAAACGGAAACGGTTTAAAAATCTAAGTTTTCAAAATATTTTTTTTTTACAATTAATATGTTTAAAAATAAACAATCTTGAAGTAACATGTCCAACTTCTTTATGCGTATTTTCGATTTTTTGAAGAAAGAATTGAATTTTGAGGGTTTTTAATCAAGCTTGAACCATTAATTTAGGGTAATCAAGGAAATGTAGTAATCTTAAATGATGCGATACTCCATATTCTTCAAAGGAGGTAGATTTAGCTAGAGCATTGTATCTTACATCCAGGTATTATTTCAGAATTTATTCAAAATAAAAATATATTACCATTCTTATTAAGGTTAAAATAAATCTTTTTGGGTAAGAACGATCTTGAGTATACGCTCGCTGAAATTTTATAAATCCGCGAAAATTTCGTTTTGATAAAATTGTAACATTTGAAAATTTATTTCTAAAATTAGAAAATTTCTGTCAGTAACTAAAATTAATATGTAACAGTTTATTTAGTTAAAAGCGTGAGCGCTTTGATTTGAAATCGACTTGGGTATCAATACAGCTGGGGTAGCAAAACTAATTTTCTTCAGATCGAAATTGGTGATTCGGTGTAATAGAAATGGACAAACGAACACAAATATCGTTAATTAAATTTGCCGATCAGTTTGGTACGTTTAAATTACAACTACATCTTCAGGTCAAATATCTTAGATTGGGAGACGATAGAATGTAGAGTGAAAGAAGAAAATGTAGAATGTAATTTCTTGTGTCTCGATGTACGTGTACGAAACCGGTCGCCAAATTTAATTAAGGATATTTGTGAGATTTAGTCTTTCATTTACGCATTTCTATTAATTTTCCTCAAAGAAATGTACCTATTCTATTTTCTTGTGGTGACGGTCCAACGGAGTGTATAAGCTTTCTTATTATCACCTCCTCGTCATAAAGGGTGAAGCGCAGTTAGCGCAGCAAAATTTGATCACAGCACCTAACTCTGCTCAGTCAGACGCAGGCCCTCTTTCTAGTTTTGAATGGGCTATATTTTATATTGTCATGTTTGGAAATAGAACGTACTTAATAGTAGTGTACTTAATAATCCGTTGCTTTAAATAGAGAATTAAAAAAAGTCAGTGTTGAAATGGTTTCATTAGCACATATAATTCGATTATATAGATCTTTTCAAAATTCGGTTTCTGTATATATCCTAAGAAACATCATTAGATTAAAATATCCTTCATTAATAATAAAAACACACACCAGGTGACATCGGGAAGTGGGTACACCCTGTAACTGTTTTTACTTCAGATAAAATATTGAACTTTGGAGGGAATGTATGGTTATGAACGTCAAAAATAATTCACTAACTGAAGCTGCAAGATGTAGGTGAACATATTCAATTGCAACGCTGATTTGAAAAATGCAGGAAAATATGGGGTGTTTCATTTAAAAATCGTTAGGGACACTTTGAGCAGTTTGACCAGAAAGGACATTCAAAATTATCTTAAAAAGAAGTTGCATGGTATAGCTGCTTCCTATTGTGACTTGGTACAACACAAAACTAGATTGAAGGATTCATGGCAGCACTTTTAAAAATTCGTCCGCTTGTTTGTGAATATTTTTTGAGTGATTCTTAACTTAGAAGGTCTTTGACGTTGACCTTGGCAGTGGACCATCGCAATAAAAAACAACGAATTTTTTTTTTTAGTGTTAGTCGTCGAGATGCTTGTGTACTAGATAATAAATTCAAAAAAGTAGTTAACTGATCAATATTATTAATAATATGGCTTTGTGGTCCAATGATAAGTTAAGTGCTTAAGCGCTGTGAGTCTTGCCAGAATCAAGTAGCAGATTATTCCGGTGGATCCGATAAAATTTTCAGTTATTATTTGAATGTTGGGGAATAGTTTGCTACATTTTACTCTTTGCGACAAGGCTGTCATAATAACAAAGTTATGGAATACTATTTACATACTAAAAGATGCTTGAGACTATGACAATTTTCAAAATTTATACATCCGTCCAAAAACCGCCATAGATAAAAGAAATTATGCTTGTTGTGAAAACTGATTTTATTTACTGACTTGTTTTTGAATAATTTGAAACCTTTGCCTCAGGGAAGCGATAGTTCCAGTGCTGACAGCAGTAAGTCACCCATAAGAGCTCCCCCTGTTCCTACATCCAGGCAGCTCCAACGTCGGCTAGAAAGCCGAATAGAACATGCCAGAAGAATTCACCAGGAATATCATGCTACGCCCGGTCTTATTCCAATACAAAGACTACCGATACCTGGTGCTAAAGACCATCAACCTTTAGTCCAGTGGGATACCGATGATAGGTAAGATTTTCTTTTTAGATTCAATTGTTTTCTAATATTTACTCGTAGTGAGGAGGATATAGTCAATTTTTTTCCATTGTCGCGAAAGGAATCCAGAGTACATCAGGAATTAACCGACACATTTAGTATAGAGGAGATGAGCATATCTGGGGACGAAGAGGAAGAAGAAGATTTACACCTTGTACCACCACAAACAATTTATAGAAAGTTTTCATGTTGCCCGTTTTCTGTTTGTAGTATATTGTAAAAGCGTACATTTTTAGTCTTCCTTTGTAATACAACCTAATGAATTATTATTTTATTTAGTGAACAACTTAGAGATATGTATGTAGCAATCCTTATATTAGAGGGTACCTATGGCTTTAATATATTTTAGGTCCGTTCGATAACATTTCGTTTAATGTACATATGTAGAGAACGACAAAATATTTGAATTATATGTTTATGATTATTTTCGATTTTTTTTAAATAAAAACGCAATTATATAACTATTTAAAAGAAAAGTTGTATAGGATGGAATATCACGAATATTTCTTTAAAAAAATTAAGGTGATATACAAATATAATACATCTGTACACATAGATTTGATTTTATACGAACCTGCAGATTATTTATTTTATATGTTATTTAAATATTTGTGTAAAGTGTTGATTATCTCCTACTCTACTCTACTACTTTTAGTATCCAAATTGTAAGAAATTAACGTATTGTAATGATCCTTGTACCTACAAAACATGCACGGTGCAATCAATACTTTAGTACAAGGTTTGCAGAAAAATTAAAATCTTTTGTTACAACGAAGTTCTTTGGATTGTTATAAAACTACATGAAAAGCCATACCAGATATGAAAACAGTAAATGATTATCAAGTTGTTTTTCACGTAAGCATCAAATACCAACAAAATATTGCGTGTTACCCTTCGCCTAAAAAGAAAATTAAACCCTCGCTTCAATTGGTGTGATAGTTATATTTTTAAAATTTTTAACGTTGAATGAGGGTGAATGTGGTTTTTGATTCTCTGCCAAGCAAAACAGGTATAGATTATTGTTCGGAGGTTTCTGCTAATATCTCAATTAATTTTTTTTTTTTTGTTGAGCCAGTAACAATTGAGATATGTTCACAAAAATATGGTACATTTGTACAAATTTTTGTGTTACTTTAAGAATTAGCATAAAAAAGGCGTGGAAATACTTATCTAACTTGATTTTTTCCAAGATTGTTCATTTCTGTTTCGGCACAGCGTGACGTACAAAAAAATTATATTTTTTTATTATTTTTTTTTATACTAAATTCTAATTAGCATTTGTCTTCTAATTTTCGCTATTTGTTATTTGTACGTGCTTGTTAACTCGCTAGAAAAGTATAGAGGAATATTTATAAGATATTTCTTATAAATAAACTAAACGCCCTGTATGTCTTCGTACATCTTTTATTTGGAAACTTTTCTCTATATTACTCAAGAAAGGAATTTACTCTTCCTAATTAATATTTTCACACTTATTTAATTATAACTCGATTTTTTTCGTTTGTACCTAATTACGTACTAATTGCAAATATCTTCGTTTACTATTATCCCGGGTTCGCTTGTTTTTATGGCTTTGTGGTCTTCAATTAGATATTCATATTAATGTTCAAATTTAATTTATCCCAATTTTGTTGTGCTGTTCCAAGCGTATTCTCTATTTCACATTCTTATTTCGTTCTCGACTTATATCACTCTCTTTCGAAAGGACGAGCCAGGTGTATTTCTTTGCGCTATCTAGTACTAAGAGACATACGTCTTGGCACTAGATGGCCCCACCAGATGTAGCTGGCTCGCTGTTTCGAAGGAGGGTGATATAAACCCAGGGCGAAATAATGTAAGGTGGAGAATACACTCGGAATAACACTAATGACGCCGGGTAGGCAGAAACGTGTTCGTTGGTTAGCGGTTTCTCTCTCCACATTGCTCTTGCCGTGAGTGTTTCCATTACATAATATATTTGCATATGAAGGGAGATTAAAAATATTCTTACCAATTTTCTATTCTGCAAAATTACTCTCTAAGAGTGGGTGCTCATTGTACATAGAGATACAATTTTATTTAATATAACCTTCTGCAGAATTTGTTGGTACAAGTTGGTATTTGATGGAATAAGTAACTTACTAACTTGCGAAGGCATGAAAATTCCCAAAATCTCTGCATTTTCATTAACAATAAGAGGATGTTTGTTTTTTTACATTATGCTTGTCTTAACTAAATTAATTGAAAGTAAGGGCTAGAACTGTTCTGATATTCAAAGATATGCTTCTAATTATAAATATAAAAAAGGGAATAATTAATTTCGTAGTCTATCAAAAACAACCCTTTTAAAAAATAAACATTGAATGGATATATATATATTTCAGGTTAAAAAAATTTGTTTGAATATTATGAAACTTAAAGAAGGGACTAAATGTATTTTTGTATGCTTTTTGGTCTTTCTAGATTCTTAAGTGACGATGTTGTTATATTTTGGAATACACTTAATATAAATTGTAGAGGAAGTGTGCATACACCTGCAAAATGAACAATTATGTATTATGCATATTATATCGTAGCACATATATGTGCCAAATATATTAAGTACTTATTTTTAATTTATGTTGATAATGTTTATGTTGTATATTGTAAGAAAATTCTAATGTCATTACCAGTATTAAAGGACATTTTATAGCAATCTTTGTTTTAATTACGTTTATGTCTTTTTTTAACGGTATAAATCTGCGCCAAGACTATGTCATTTGAGGATTCTATTTGTAAAATGTACGAGAACGGTTTAGATAATATTAAATATAACAAAAAATATCAAAAAAATGTAATGCTAAGATAGCTTAGTTTCCTCATGGTATTGATGGAATAATTCACGGCAAACGCAACAAAAGGAGAGAAAAAAATACACTAACACACGGACATGTTCCTGCCTACTCGGCGTCATCAGCGTGGTTTCGAGAGTATTTTTTATTTCTACCTTCTATCGCTGTTGCTTCACAGTTAATGTCACAACTTTCAAAACGACAAGCTCGACATTTCTTGGCGCCCTCTAGTGCAAAAGAAACGCCTGCCTGCCGTTCAGGAAGCCGCGACATAAACCGGGTACTGTTCCTCAAACCATCCCTCGAGCAGTTCTCTGACTGCTAAACACGAGATGGCGACGCTGGTAGCGCTTTGGGAAACCGCATATGTGAATATTCCGACAGGCTTACCATGATGTCTATAAACAGAACACATCAGAAAATGTCTAAAAACAATAACCAAAAAATATAATGCTAAGATAGCTTAGCTTCCTCATGGTAATGATGGAATAATTCACGGCAAACGCAACAAAAGGAGAGAAAAAAAAAACACTAACACACGGACATGTTTCTGCCTACCTGGCGTCATCAGCGTGGTTTCGAGAGTATTTTTCATATCTCTACCTTCCATCGCTGTTGCTTCACAGTTAATGTCACAACTTTCAAAACGACAAACTCGACATTTCTTGGCGCCCCCTAGTGCCAAAGAAACGCACGCCTGCCGTTCTGGAAGCAGCGACATAAACCGAGTACTGTTCCCCAAACCATCCCTCGAGCAGTTCTCTGACTGCTAAACACGAGATGGCGACGCTGGTAGCGCTTTGGGAAACCGCACATGTGAATACTCCAACAGGCTTACCATGATGTCTATAAACAGAACACATCAGAAAATGTCTAAAAACAATAACCAAAAAATATAATGCTAAGATAGCTTAGCTTCCTCATGGTATTGATGGAATAATTCACGGCAAACGCAACAAAAAGAGAGAAAAAAATACACTGACACACGGACATGTTTCTGCCTACCTGGTTATTGTTTCTAGGCATTTTCTGATGTGTTCTCTTTATAACAAAAAATACTTAATATTCAAATAATTGATAGTGGGCCATTATCTTCAATGGTCCTTAGTTTTTTTCTGACTTGTACTTTCATTCTCTAGACAACAAAAGGGTCGATTTCCTTAACTTTTTGAAAAATGCAACAGCTTAGTTGGTTTTCATTTGCGGCTTGTCATTGTCTTATACTTTTCAGGCCAATATTGACCAAAAGTCTTGCATTAGCCGAATCTAACGTACATTCTAGTTTAGGAACAAAGTTTATGTTGTTTGCATTATACCATTTACTCGTTACTCTTGTATAATGACATGAAGCAAGGCGAGGCGAAAACATTTGGCTTTACTTAGCACCCTACACTCAAATTTTATTAAATTTGGATTCATCTTTTAGTTTGACATTGTCTGGTGTGTTTTCTATGCCGTTGGTATAAAAATCGTCGTTTTCCCTCATCTCTGAATGGGACAAAGTAATAAAATATGTCTCATTATCCACAACAATCAAATTATTGACAAAATGGATGCTGCTTAGAGCACGACAGTATCCTATCTTCGTTTTCGAAGCTCCACGTTATTTCCGGAAATCAATCCAAGATTAAAATACGAAATTTTCCAACTAATTTTTGATGTGAATCTTCCATCAGTCGTTCCCTCATCCGGCTCAAGATTCTTGGGCGACCGATTTTGGACAAATTAACCCACGATCTGTGTATGGTTTGATAAATTATTGATACGGAAATATGTTATTATCGATAAATGGCCACTACATCAAGCATGGGCATTCGCTGAACTAGATTGTAAATACCTTTACGAATGTGTAGCTTAAATGCCGTTAGGTACAATTACAAACATTTTTATTGCCGTATTGGTTTTCATATCGAACGTATCGACGTGCCAAGAGAGTTCTCTAAACTATTTACATAAATTCGATTTAATCATACATTTAATTTTTTCAAAAATGCTACTAGGGCTGCGATCAGGTAGAAAAAGTGAACGTAGCGATGATTCAGTGATTAATTTTTGAAAAAGTTCTGAGTTTATGGAAATCATTAGTGATGTTGTTAAAAAGAAAACATTGAAATTGTTGCTCTTAGGAACGAAATTCAAGTTATCAAAGAATCTAACGTTGAGGTTATTAAATTACTGATATACAAAAATGTTAATCGAGGCTTACCTTGTAATAGGAAAGAAGGAGAAAAGGTAGTAAATAAGGTAACATCTGACGGCAAGATCACCTATACAGACAATGTATTTTCAAATACAAACACAAACCCGAATAAGAAACCAATTGCAAAAGAAACCGAGAAAATAAATATTTCAACTTCTTTCGATAAAGAGGATTAACAAGCATTAAGCTGATTTATGATAAAACTAGCTTTCCGAACGAGAAAGTTAATACTGCGGTACGGCGGATAAAAATTGCACTACAAAGGCTGTTACAAGATATACGCATTTCCAAGTATTCCGCCTGGATCCTAAATTGCTAACAAATATATTAAAAACAAAGAAAATTTCTAATCCAAAAATAGAAAGTTGCATTCTAAACACCCGGAAGAATATTATTCTTTTAAGGTGTTGGTCACGGAGGACTACGCGAACGTTATACTGTACCCCAGCTTTTCGATATAAGGATGCATTAACCGTTTTTTCTTTCGCTCCACAGAAGATCACCAGCGGTTAGTAGCTTGAAATCAAATCGTTAAAGCGGATATTTGTGATGTACGCAGTTGTCTTATTATTCTTGCTAAACTGTCAAGGTATTAAAAATAAATTATTTAGAAGTTGAGTTAGCTACACATCGGTGTCTGATTACTTGCTTAACTGAGATGAAATCCATAATTTCTTTATAAACAACTATAAATTAGTTAGTAATTGTAGAACATGTAGTATCGGAGGGGGCTGTGGTATTTGGTGTCAAATTAATTGCAATAGTTTTCAAATTGCTGTACCAGAATTCTGTGTTGAAAAAGATATTGAATTATGTGCTATAAAGATAAAATTGTATAAATATTCTAGTTATCAATATATATAGGCCACCTAGTGATGAATTTGACATATTTTTGTTGAATTTAACAGGTTTTAGAAAAGTTATTTCTTCTTAAATTTATAGCTCATTCTTCTGGTCATAAATATTCATTGCGCTTAGGATAAAGCTAATTAAATACATTACATTCTTTTGGTTTATCAGAAAAAGTCTTTAACCCTATTAGAGTTGCTTCTACCACTATTGACAACATCACAATTCTTCAGTCTGAGATGTGAAATAAACGGAGATTGTGCAATTCGTCTAATAAGGGAGTTTTTTCAAATTACTTAGGCAATGAGTCTTGGAATGATATTTATTAGGTAGATGTTTTTAGTGTTAAATTTGTAACCTTTTTTCAACATTTCTTATTACTATTTTGATATATCTTCTGAATACAAAAGATGCTGTATCACCAACGAAAATAGAAATGATGTGAAGAAATCTAGCTTAATGCTTAATGACTTATTCCTCCTTCAAAAATCTTACCCGTCCCTGAAGCTTATCTATAAACAATGTCATATTCAACACGAAGAATTAATCTGATTTTCTAAACATAACTTTTTCGATGTCTAAAATTCTAAAATCCGACAATAAAAGTGCCATCACATTTGCCATTTTTAAGAAATGACAATGACACTGTAAGTTCTCTATCTGTATATACTAGACAGATACTTTCAAGAGGCTCCTATCACTACCTCTTGTTCTGTTGCTAATATTTCAATCCCTAACAATCACATTAAGCAGATTCAATGTACAAGCTGGGCCAAATTCGATACTTTTAATAGGGAACTTTCTAAGGGAATTAGATAAAAACTGATCTAGGCCTCTGGAACTCGATTTTAAAGAGAAATCGATTGGTGAAATCCCTATTTTTGTATCTTCCTTAATATAAGAGATACAGATTTCGTTTAAATATGTCGGTAAGAACTTTAGAAATCAACTTATTTTAGTTCTAGTCATGATTAATTTCAAATTTTCAATACATTATGAATTTTTACCGAATAAACCCTCTTAATTCCTTATAGCTATAATATCAATAATGCTGTTAATGGTTTCCTTAGTTTAGTTTGTTTGAATTGTTATTTGTAACATTTAATATTAATACAATTTTTTCTGCTTTGTTGAAATCTTTCATTTGCTTATTTACCGCCATCCATAGCCATCTTAAAATAATGTGAAATGAAGAAAAACAAATAATTTAAAAATTGTTTAAATAAAATATCAAGTGTGTTATATCATTCTAAAGGTAATTTTATATGCTTTTCAATAGTGTAAAAATATATAGGATGTTCCATATAAAAAAACACAGGTCTTGATAATATCTAAAAAAATAGGAGTTTAAAAAAAGAAAAAATTAGAGCATAGGATTTTGCGTCAAAAAGCGCCCTAATATAGTTTTTATATAAATCAAGCATTTTTACAAATAAAAAAGTTACAAGGGTTTTCAAAAATTGCACATTTTAAGAAAACGCTCTGTATCTCTTATATTAAGGAAGATATAAAAATAGGGATTTCACCAATCGATTTCTCTTTAAAATCGAGCTCCAGAAGCTTAGGTCAGTTTTTGTTTAATTCCTTTAGAAATATAAGTTCCCTATTAAAAGTATCGAATTGTACCCACCTTGCACTTACTTCCTTATTTTGAATTTCAAATGATCACAACATGAAAATAAATTTACCTGTGGTTCTGAGGGTATCCTGCATCTTAAAGGAACTCAAGCATGAACTTGTAACTCCTATGGTATACCCAATTAATGAATCTTTTGATAAAGGACATTTTCCGGAATCTCTTAAGGTCATATCTATAAAACCTGTCTCCAAAAAAGAAGATAATAACATCTCAAATTTCGGGCCCATTGCGCTTCCCTCATCCTATTCGAAGCTATTTCAATACGTTATGTTCAAGTAGAAAATGTTATAAATAAATTTGATATTTTGTCCTCTTCCCAACGTGGTTGTTGAGCTTGTAAATCCACAACCACCCCTCTATTAGATATGCATACTAACATAATTCGCAGCAAGGAGAGTAGGTTATGCCCGATGGGTATACTATACGATCTAACTAAACGATTTTATTCAACACAATTTGTTACTACATAAGCTTAATCGTTTAGGATTTAGGGTAAATGTGGCTAATTGGATCATTTCCTATCTCCCTAATAGAATATATTTTGTTGAAATTAATGTAATAAATTTGAACACGAAACACAAGATCAGATCCTTTCTTTTACCGAGGAATATTATTGATTTTTTGGGTGACTACACTGTGATGTGTTATGAAGACTGAACAAGTGTACTGGGTACTGGCGATGAGCAGCATGAATGTACAGCTGGTGTTGTGCAAACGGGCTTTTACTAAATTTCGATAAAACGAAGTATTTTCTATTTCACTCTATCCAAAACAAAAATTAATTCCTACCCTAATTTACAGATTACAAACATTATTGATTATTTTAGTTCAGGTTGTGTTAATAGAAAAAAAATAACATTTTCAAAATAACTGTAATAAGGTAAAGAACACCTGATGAAATTCTAGCTAAAATAACATGTGGAAATGAAATATTTAATAAAAAAAGGCACCATTCCGTTGATTTACATTTCTCAAAAATCACTAAGGCCGTGATACTAGATTACCTTTGTGACGAGCTTATCGAGACTGAAGCCGTGAACAGTTCGGCTTTCGAGCCGACTTTTTAGGGAGTTGTAGTTATTTAGAGTCACGGAGACGGTGAGGAATGTACTGCAGGACCACTGTACTGTCCAAGCGGTTCTCATGGATTTGATGTAAATATTCGAGACGGTATGGAACCAGCCTGATATACAAGATGATCGTATTAAAGATCAACGCTAACATCGTTCGTCTGATATACAGTTATTCACGAGACCGCTCGTTTTGTATCAAGAGAGAACGCTCAACAAGAGCGAGAGTTCCACAGGGTTCCAACCGTCTAGTAGTTTATTTTTTTTTTATTCTTTTTTGTGCAAAGATTCCAGACTGCAGTGGACAACTTCTAAAATTGGACAAGGACCTGGACACAAAACTTAAACCCAACGAATGGGAGAGGCACACCAAAGAAGATCACCATCTCAAGAGGCATGCTTTTCTCATTGCTATGTTATAACACCGCGTTAGTTCGTAAGAACAAAATCTTAATCTCAGTAATACCTTCACGATAGGACTCGTTAGAACATGTGACTCTCTTCATTGTGTACGTGTTAGAGGAATCGGAGGAGTAGGGGAACCGTGGTTTGTCAGAAAACAACAAATACATTCTGATCTTCAGATTTCATAACTGAAATCATCATGTAAAACAGTTGCTACGAAACGCATTTCAACCCGCGGAAGACAGCAGTCATCCGTTGGTAAAGAAAGCCATTGAGCCACCCCTGAGGATTAGAGTTCGCCGAATCCAGGATGCAATGCCAACGATGCTGACGGGAACAACTCTGGAAATGATCTAACTGCATGAAACATACACTCAACCACAGGTAGCTTGCTTGTAGGCTACATACAGGACGAATAAAGGGATAATAGAGTAACCTGTGCCCTTGAAAGGAATAATTAATGGTACAAGTGTATATTTCGTCAAGCTCTCAGTTTTGATGTTTTACGAGTTCGTATTTCTCTCAGGGTAAGGCGGTTTTCTCTTATGGGGTGAACACATATTACCGCAGGCCGAATATTTTCATGGCCGGTTAATACCTTGCGAAAGCTGTAGGGAATTTCCATCTGAAGTACCGGTTTATTATGTACATAGAGTTTCCGATACTAAATAAAGTTTCGACTTTAAAGCATTTTTACTAGAATTTAAATAAAAGTATCGATATTTTATTTGTATTTATTTGAGTCGATGCATTCGTAGTGAATAATGTATTTACATGGTCCTCACTGATTTGTAATAATATATGCGCGTTTCACTAATAAACGCTATTACAAATTGTATTATTACCATCTATTTCATTTTTGAAATAAAAGTAGTAGTGAAACAAGAGAGAAAAGTTTTTTTTAAAATGCCATTTACAATTGTTAATAAAATTTTCTTTTCTTTAATTAATAAACTCTAAAAGCACGTTGGATGCCACGTGGCATTTATGTCGAGGGTATTGCATGTTGTCTTGGAACAAATGCTAAATACCTAAGTGCTCTCGTAAAGTAATAGTAAAATGAAGGCGGCCGATAACAGTGAAGCACGATAACAATAGCAGGTGCAAAAGAAAGCGTAAGAAAAGCGTAGGCGGTAATGAACTAGGAGCAAATGTATAGAGAATCCTCCGCGTTAGAAACACTCAAACACGTAAGATCTCTTCAAATGTGCTTGTTTGCTTTACTTTTCCTTGTTTTTGTTTATTTAATTTTTTAAATTATTCCTGAAAATTTTATTCATTTATATCTTGTATGTATCTTTTTACAAATATATATATGTAAAGAAACTAAATGGGGAACATGTTAAAATTTCAAAAACAATTTATGCCGGAAAAGAGATAAATAAAAACTAAACATATCTAAATGAAGGTTTGATATTTCCATAGCTTTATGCTACAATAAGTAACTTGATAAAATTTTGCTTGTCTAGCTTTACTTATTGTAATCTGGTTGTTGCACCCTCTCACATATTCTGTAGTTTAGTTATTATTATTTCATTATTATTAGATTTGTTTTGGCAGAAGTGACAAATCAGTTAGAGCCAATTAGATTATTCGAGATCGTACGTTGCGTGATATGTTTGTCTGCATTTATTGTATATTATTTTAATTCTGGGAATCTCGAGCTAGCTTTAGCACACGTAGTGGATTGAGAGATTTCGAAGACCTCCACTCTCCTTTCTATTTATTCTATCACACAACGTTATTTCTTCAGTATCTCTAACGAAAACGTATACAAATAATCTCGACTAAATATTGTAACCAAAAATAGTACGGGCAACAGATGATCTGCGTCTGCCTGTGACAAAATTAGATGTTATGAGTTCGAGTTCTACCAGCCTCAAGTTGCAGATTTTTCTGGGTCTGCTAGTTATTATCTTAGTATACTTTGCATTTCTTATAAGGTATTTTGAAATCGTTAATGTAACATTGTTTATTCTTAATTAGGAGTGAACTTCAGTGACGAGCACGAGGTCGGTACTGTCAATCAAGTTTGTCCCCTTTGCTCGATGCAATGGCGGTCTGGGGAAGTTAGGCCATATCATTCTTTCAATATAATTGATAACAAGGCAGTTGTTCACGATATGAGGTCAGCGAGAACGAGTATTATCGTCTACAAATACAAAATTTTTTTAAAAATTTCACAACGATACGCAGAACACACAAGCTTACATTTCTCTGCGTCTATAGACTGGCTTCTCAAAACCACCAGTTCGGAGCGACTGTTTAAAGATATGCTACCCCAAACTGTAACACCCCCACTTCCAAATGGCACACGCGGAGCCATGTTTCTTTCAAGATACTTTTCGCCTTCTTCACACCAAGATTTTGCCATCACAATGATATAGAGTGAATCTAGGTTCATCAGAGAAAAGGCATCCTTTCCAATTATGGTAAGCAATTTGCCTCGTGAATAGTGGGCATATGGTTCTTTTTTTACCCCTTAGACCAAATTCGTGCAGCTTTCTTCTTACTGTCAGATCTTCACTTCCTCGGAATCGTACTATCACTCTGTTAATGACACAGTGAGATTCACTGTAGATTTTAGCCACTTCTATGTTAGAATATCCATTTAGTATTAATTTGAAAGCATTGTTCACAATATCTTCACTAAGGTGGTATTTTTAGCATTTAACGTTTACTCAACAATAAACTGGCAAATGTAAGCCAATGTCAAAAAGTCAATGCCAACCTTTAATTTTAGGTGAAATATTCCAATAACAAAAAAAAATATATTAGATTTTATGGGGTAATAAGTTAAAATTTGTCATATCTTGCATGGTTAATTACTTATAATAACGCAAACTAAAAGTAACATAAATTACAGAAATTTTTCTTTATTAATTAGCGATTTTATAGTAGTGGGCTACTACAATTGTTTTAGTTGTGTTTTGTTTAATTTGCTGCAACTCATATGAATGTCGTGATTTAGAACGTAATCTCTTCAGGAGCTTGTGAAATGCAAGTCCTTTGTAATACGTAAAGCCCATTTTTATGCAAGTAAAACTGATTTTAAATTATTTTCATTGTCTCAAAAACCTACGCAATAACTTACGCAAAGTACATACCTCTTAGAGGTTTCGATAGTACACATTTTTTTTATCCTAGCTGGTACAAAAAGGATCACATTTAATTTTGAAACAATGGTTTTTAAATACAGACTCCATTTTAGTTTATTATTGAAAGTAATGCCCAGCAAGCTATAACTTGAAATTAACATCACCCTCTTAGTGTTAATATGCGAATATAATGAGTTCTCTGTATTAAGAAAGAGCATTTGCACAATTCACGAGAGGTTCATATCTACCATTGCCAGTCACAGCCACATTCCTATCGTTGGCCTATAAAGTCACAAAACTTGGTAGATTTTATGGTAGATTGTTAATAAACATGACAAACAATAGCGGTTTCGATATGGACCTCTGTGGTACACTGAATGCAATATCGACAAGGCCACAAATGTGGCGGGATTACAGAGCCTCTGCCATCAACACTTCTCATCTTCGTGTAAGGTCTCTGTTTCAGATATGAGAAAATCCGAAAATTATCCGGCGCTACTCCTTTTACATTACATCATCTTTGTTTTAATTTAAAACTGTAAAAACATTCACACTACTAGTCTTTTAAGTTCGCGCAAATTAGTATTTCCATTTGTTCAAAATGTGCTAAAGTTTGTCTCAAAAATACTACTAGTGGACTCCTATTTTATGTAATTGATTAAAACATTCGTGTGGTTTGAGCATATTCAAATACAAACATTAGTTGGCTTAAGTATGTACTTATTGGTTGAATCAACAAATCCTTTTTCACGATGTGTTAACTTATTAATTAACAGGTCGGTGGTCTAACGATAATAAGTCTTTCTCGTTGTTGTCATAGAGCCAAGAGAAAATGAAAAATACAAATAAATGAGAAATTTGAGTCGCTTTAAACAGTGATGAAATTAATGTGTTTTGTAAAAATGTTCTTCTTTTCCCAAAATATATCATTTACGAATTTCTTCCTTTAATTTTGTGTCTATTTTAAATGGAGGTTTTTATTATTCAATTCATCCTATGTAGTCTCTAAACTAAAGCGGAGACTAAAAATAATAAATGTAATGGGTTTAGCACGAAGAAAATACGGGCAATAATTGGGAATTACCACGTAAAATGTATACGTGAAAAACATGTGTCTGTGTAACGGACTACAGATGTTGGTATTTGGAAATTGGCTTTGTTTGAATATTAAGCTATAATTAAAATTGCAAGGGGTTATGCATGGTAAACGTGGTGACTCCACCGAGCAATAGGAAAACATTAAGTGCCGCGAGAAGGCCGCGAGTGGGATTTTCTGTTCCTGATGAAGATGTACTCACATACATTTTCTCTCACACACAGACGCACACATGTACAGGTTCCTCTATGTCCACACTATACTCCGGATTCTGTTGGAGGAGTGTTCCCCCCAATGGAGCATGCGCCGGTGTCTAAAAGTCGCCCCGTATATAGCTTCAGTAAGCGACGGACCGGGGTCGCAATTGGAACCCCTCGCGTGATGTTCGAACGTTATTATTATTACTATGTGGAAGCATCAGTGACAGCGAGGCGATGCTGCTAGTTAAATCTGACCTATGTCTGTCAGAAGCCTTCAACGCCGGGTGTCTGGTCCCGGTGGATATGTACAACATTTTCACAATCAGTAAGTTTTACAAAAGAAATGTTGACGACGAAGGAAGGACCTTCAACTGGTCCCTCCTGATGCTGTTCAGAAAATAGAGAAGCTCCCAAGTTAAGAGAGAACGGATAAAGCACATCTTTGTGGCATGTTATATAATAGCCTAAACAGTTTACCAATAAGAGTTTCACGTTTCCTGTGCTGTTCTTTTCGATTGGAATGTTCTATCCTATTTTATTCCACCCACACCATGTGTGTATAGAAACCCCAATCGAAGGAAGATTGTTTATTTAATAATAATCGATATACACACTACTTATTAAAGAAGAAACACCTGTATAAGAACTTAGTGTCTATACAGACTTCCATAATTTGAAATTATTGAAATTTTAGTTGTCAGGCATTATATTACGTAACTTGCAATTATTGCACAAGCTTAAGTTTCTCTTAACGGGAGAGTAAATTATTTCAAATTCGCAAAAGAGTTAATTAAGTTGTAAATATAAATGTGGAAATTCTTTAGTAACGCGTTCGCCTATAAAGATTTGATCTTTGTATTAACTCATTGATTGTATTTGGTATAGCAGTATTGATGGTTTATTAACAATAATTCCAAAATTTATAACATTTATGGTTAAACATACATTTTAAAATTAAATTAACCTTTCGATATTCCCTTAATTTTCTTTATATCACACAATAAAACGGCCCGTGTAAGGATAATGAAACTAATTTTTCTGTTTGTACATGGAAATTCCCAGGAATTTCGTTAAAAGTTTCTTCGATATAGCAGATCTACAATGGGTTTTCAATGAAACTTTATCTTTTATGTTTTTAATTTTCTAGAAGAAAGTTTAAATTTTTGTACGTCTTTTTTGAATTCTTTGCTGGTCTACACATTTATTGTTCTTAAACCACGGCAATTTTTAAAAGCTGTTTACTGCTTCTAAGATATATATTAATAGCTTGATTAGTAATTGTTTGGGTTTAATAAAATTAACAGATTGATTTTTACGTCATAGCTTTGTCGGTATAACATTGTTATGTTAAGAAAAAAATAGATAAAATAAATTAAACTGGTCAAATGTACTCTTGAAAATCGTACGTTTACGTTTTCTTCACTTCACTCGTTAATTATTAACTTCAACAAATATTGAAATATACGAGCATGCGATATTTGAAGCTATCTAAATATGTATACGGTCAATTCCTAAAGTGCCCCTCTTCCCATACTAGCTTTAGAGCTAGCGTTTTTAGAAGAAGTGGGTAGATAGCTATTTTTTGTACAAAAAAAAAAAATTTCAGGCTATTTTAAATAGAACTGCCGATTTATTTTTGTTTTTGAAAAGATAATCGAAAGACGAACCCGATGATACCATATTAGCTAGGATACGCAGCAATAAAGGTTTTGGTAATCTATTTTTGTTGTTATACAAAGTTGGCTAGGAGAAGGCGTTAATTTGTTTTCTGTGACGCTAGGTTGATCCAAAGATTTCATTGTTAAGCAATGTAATCATGATAATTGCTGAACTATGAAATATCAATTCTGAAAATGTAAACTATTCTTATTATTTATTATTACTATATTTTGTACTTTTCACATCTCTGTTCTTTGCCCTCGTTGTTATTTGTCAATACTTTTACCTGTTTTATTAATCGTTTTTTCTTCACATTAACGAATTTTGCTGAAGTTAATTAATTGTGGGAGGTTTCTTTAAATTTATCGGTTTTTTGGTAGAAAACATGTTTTTCTGGTTCTTTATTTTACTAATTTCGGGATCGCTTTGACACGAATCATGCAAAAATGTCGTAGCAGTTCGTCTGATTTTATCCTATATATCCTGCCTTACTCATTATTAGTACAAAGTTCAAATACATATGTCCGGCTGCACAACGGCAGCGTTCCATTATCTGGACATATTTGCCAAATTCAACGAATACTAAAAATAATCGAAGTTTATGATAGGTAGTCCCATGCATATGAGCACATTGTATATCAAAAACTAACAAATTTAAGCAAACCTACCATAATTAGTTGTAATAAAATTCGATAAAGTAAAGAAATAATAATTAACAAAAAAAGTAAAAGTGAGAAAATAATAACGAAAATAAACGACGGAATTATGGAAAATGTAGGTTATAGTAACAATAAACAAAAATAATTTATGCTTTTGTAATTGAGATTCGACAGTTCGGCAATTGTTATGATTACGTTGAAGTCACTTCCTACACATCGGATATGCAAAAAGTTGGTTGCAAAAAGTGGAAATCGTAATTTTTCTAAAAACGCTGGCCTCTTCAAAAATTATTTACTGGTGAGATACTTTCGTACCTCACTGTATAATTCATTAGTAACGATTTTAATAAAGCTATTCCTAATCCCTACCTCCATTTCTATGTAGTTCGTAGTTATTACACCATTTAAAACGAGAATATGTGTTACATTTAATGCAATTTTTATTATCCTGTGAAAAATTGGAAATACTTAATTGTTTAAATTTTTGTTGACAGTTTAGAAATTTATGGTTTTTCTTTTATTTCATATTTCATTCACGGGCGTTAAGTGTAGTTTAAAGGGTTATATTAGTATTTAAAATTATATTATTTATCATTACGTATTGAACAGTTACTTATTATTTTAGAAAAAGTTTACTTGGGGTATATCGCATTACTTTCTATAATTGCATGCTGGAGCACAAAACTGCTCTTATATAAATTATTGGATTAGCCACGGTACCACTTGTGCAAGATAATACATATGCATCGAGCTTTTAATGTGTACTAGATTGTTTTCAATTTTTCTAATCTTCATCCGGAGGTCTGCTAATATGATATCATGAACTTTATTATCATATTGTCCGTAGTCATCTCAATGGGACAACTTGGCCCCTCCTCATCAAAAATGGATGTTCAGCCATGCTTAAATTCACTAAACCAGAACGTGATGAAGTGCTTCCTCTTTGATATCTGCAAATACATAGCTTGCTGATTTTCAACAAGTCTTAGGATAACATCTTGAGGATCTCATTTCGTTTTCAATTTCCGTCTTTATACGCCCAAAAACAAAAATATTGCATATATTATTTTCGGTCTTTATTATTTTTTTCTTTAAAATCCTTGTAATTTTTATTCCTTGGAGTGTTTTTACATATTTTGCAATTTATTACAGATAAAATAATGTTTCGATATATATATGCTTTACAAGTGAATAAGTGATAATCATCAAGTAATGACAAAAAAGGTTGATGCTGTCAGAATGAGCTTTATTGCTGAAGTGTGTAGTTTCGGTTAGCGAGATGCTTCATTTAAGTGTTAAAATTGTTTGTTTAGCCAATGAGGGGTGTAGACAAGAAGATATTGGACGGAGAATATCCATCAGTCGACGGTTTCTCGTATAGATACAATGAGACCGGGAAATATAAAAGGGCAAGGACATTGACCAGGCGGGCAAGGACCTTGACCAGGCAGTCATGAACATAAAAGAAGTCCGAGGCCAAGATATTGATCAATATTTGAGACTATAATCTTTAGGAAATCGCGCACCTACGTGCTGTAGGTGCGCATCTTAGCACAAAATTATTGAATACAAAACAATAGCTCCATCTCTGTAAAAAACAGTAATAAGGAGACTTAAGGAGGTCGACTCAAATCTAAAACGTTCTGCCAGAGTTGCTGGACTCCTCTCACATCACAAAATTTGACGTTTAGAATCTGCAAGAGTACATACTAACTGAAATAAACATCAAACAAGAATACAATTATGGAAGTCCGATGGACGAAGTCGTGTTTATAGGGGGCCAGGGGACGACATTTTACCTTTGGCGGCGGTTCCATTATGTTATAGGGCGGCATTGTTTGGGAGAGTCATTTAGGTGAATTTAAGAATGAATGTTGACTGATACATGCATGACATCCTTTAAGAACATGTTTCAGCGTACGCCGGCTTTTTTGGCTAAGATAATTTTGTGCTAATGTATGATAATGCTTGAGTTGTCGCAGAAACAGTAATTCAGTACCTTGAGGATGCCGGGATTGCGGCGACTGAGTGGATAGCAAATAGTCCTGACGCAAATCAAATAGAACGTCCATAGGACGTTTTCTTTTTTAAAAAAGAGAATGAAATCCAGCACCTCAATTGCAGAATTAAGAATTCCGCAAGAAACCATCAAGGATTTTCTACGCGAAGGTGCGGGCTATCTTTACAACAAAAGAAAGAAATACCCGGTATTAAAGTGTTATTATGTTAGATTGTTATTAAGAATAATTAACGTTGCTTTTTCCAATTAAATGTTTTAGCCAAAAACTAGCTGTTTTAATCATTTCTGCACGAATTTGTATAAATCTGCAATATGTAATTTATTTAACTATTAATAACGTGAAATACTCAAGTGTACAAGATTTAGCAACAGAAATTATAATAATTTCAAAGAAAAAATAATAAAGGCTGAAGGCAAAATATACAGTTGTCTGTGAATGTGTTTGCTTCTTAATGTTATTAAAAGAATCGTATACGAGAACTTTTTTTTTCTTCATTACGTTCGTCAGGTGGGCACAATGCTAAATCATCCAGTGTAGTTGACAAGAACAATATTGTTTTCTTTTAGGTTCGGCGATAAATGCCCGTCATTCAATACGTTCATGCCGCCCGCGATTGACACTTGCAAAGCTCCCATGTGCTGTCAAGTGGTATGTACTTTGCGGTATCGTAGCCATTAGAAGCGTAAATCGCTCTGTTACGGTCGTGTAAAGCATTCCTTGCACCGAGGCTTTCATTTAAACCTGATACTGTAACAACAAACTACTGTAACACGTAATCTACAAACATACGGTTCCCGGAGAAAGAAAATGTATTCTCTGGAATACGTCAGACCATTTCCGACGCTAACAATTAAAAATAACGTTATACCATTGACAAATGTTGAACAATTTACCTTCTTTACCTCTTACCTCTTTGATTGTATCTAAGATAATCATCTATTAAATATTGCTGCCAGTCTGATGTATTTCACGATCAAATAAATAATAATTGTGATTTAAATATTATTTATATTGTTTTTTTTTGTTTTTTAATTTCATCTTATGTTTCTACATTTTGCAAGTTTAGTTTGGGTTTTAAAGTGTTATATATGAGGAAGCGAAACACGAGCTTTCTTTCCTTTGGTTTCACTTTATTTAGCTATATTTTGTCGCACGTGTTGCCAGCCTCTTCAACCATTCTACAAAGAGTTACATATTCATCTAAAGTATTCTGTTTAATTTATTTTTTTTAGTGTTAATTACTTTTTAACTTTCTTTCTGTTCTTTTATGAAATCAACGCAATTTTCTTTCTTTCTCTCCCATTCTCCTCCATCTTTAATTGTTGTTTTTTTTTCCTATATAATAAATTTAATTTCTTATTTAATAATTACGTCACAATAATTTTGCCATAAATTCTATTTGTAAAGTTTTGTTTGTTATTTTAGAATATTACATTATCTGTAAAGGTAAGCAAACAAATATGTAGATTGAACGACAAACATGGTGTGTTTATTTGGTGCGGATCTTTTAAACGTTTTTTTAAAATTTTAAAGATTTACAATTTAAATATCAAAGAGAAACTGACTAAGTTCTAATTTGTTACGTTTTAAGATTTCTAAATTTACATTATGTTCGTAATTACTTAACTCCTAACTTACAGGTAAAATGATCTAATATTTTAAAATAAATAAAACTTTAGAAATGGGATTTATAAAAAATTATTGTGACGTAATTGTTGAATATGAAAGTAACATTTTTTATATAGGGAAAAACAGGAATAATATTTTTAAAAATGGACGAGGATGGGAGAGAAAGAGAAAAAAATTATATTGATTATATAAAAAAGTAGAGAGAAACGAATATTAATTTGCTATTAAAAAAATATATTGCATTAAACGGAATACTTTAGATGGATATTAGGAAAAAAATATGTGATTGTGAATGCGAGTATTTTTGTAACTGATTGTAAACGGATGATAGGTAAGCCTGCAGAAACGAGCGCTTTCGCAGTAGCGTACAGTTCGGTTACTACCAATATTAAAAATAATGTATGTAATTACTTACTAGTTTGATTGTATTGTTGAAGTAGACTGACACAAAAATTCGCTGCTGCGGTATTGTATCATTAGTATGGCTTCCATTGATGACTCAATCATACTCCTACGGCCAGGTGAAAATATGTTGGTGTATTTGGACAATGAGCGTTCTGTGTCTAATGATGTGATGTTCGCGAATTTAAGAAAGTCGTTCGCATTACATTCGCACTTTTGGTCTTGACTTGGACTATTCGCACTATCGTTTGAAAATCAGGATTCTTATTTATAACCGTACATAATTTATCAGTTGTTAACTTTCTTAACGAGGTTTTCAGGTTATCTACTACATTTAGCGTTTCGTGTAATTTGGAAATAGTATCTAAAAGAATTGAATAATTTTCTGAAATTTGCTCTATTTGAGTATGGATTTCAGCATCTAAAACTTGAAGAAAAGAAATTGCTTGGTCTTCTTGCGGATTTAAATTTAAGATACAACGTTTAATAACGTGCAAGAAATGCTCATAATATAAAACACGTTCAACATCTCGCCAATATCGGTTATGGTGGCCGAGGAATGCCCGGACAAGCCTGCTTAAACTCACAAATGCGTTTTGGAGATTTAATAAAAACTTTTTTGGGTGGAAACTATTAATTGATCTACTTTTGGATAACTGTTTCTAACAAATACAGCTACAAGATGACATGCATGGAGCAAACAGGTTACATAAAGCAATTGGGGATGACATTGTTTTAATAACTTTCCAGCTTTAACCATGTTTGAGCCTGTGTCTGTTACAAACATTATAAGTTTGGTTACCGATACATTGAACTTCCCAAAAGTATTTATTATAGTTTCTACTATCGTTTCCGCGTTTGTGTTATGTAATATTGTCACATCACTTTCTAAATTGCGAACTAACACATTTAAAATACAATTGTTTCTTGCATTCGTCGCTTCATCTACCGTCAGCCATATTTAACACTACAGAACAGCAACGCTTGAGACCGGAATATCTGGTAATAAAGCACAATCTGTGTGTTCAGAAAGTGAAGGTGCATGGTTGGATTCTGTGGTTTATAAATAGTATTTTGTAGATAAGAATATTGTCTATTTTGCTGAGTGTATTTCCTTAACTTTAAAATATTTTCTTGTTAAGTTGTGTTATTACTTTAAGAAAGCCTTTCAGTCGCAAACAGGCAATTATGAGTAACACCTGAAATTCCTGTTGGAGTCAGATATGTTATAAACATCATTTGCATAAACTTGATCTTCTTTTAAAAAACTAGAACGATATTTCTGAAAATAATTATAGTAAGCTGCTCAATGAAACATAATAGTTATAACAAAATGTTATTAACAAAATAATAAAAAAAAATGGATTATAATTAATAGTGAAATGATACCAAATAATAATAACTACGTTGACTTGAAAAAGAATCATAAAATGATCGATGATTCTAACGCGTTGTGTTGACTGTTCAGCAAGCATTTTACTATTGCCTATGCTTCTCGATCAGCAATTTGAGCCTTTATCTTTTCACTAAAACTGCAATAATATAGGTAACACGGCATAACAGAAACTTTTACGTATTTCATATGTTCGCAGACAAAAAAAAGTCGGATGGTATATTTTATCGTAAGAACTGCATCGGAGATCCTTTTACAAGACTAATAAATATTCATGATAGATGGCCTCTCTTGCATATTGGATGTAATCGATAGGCGTTACGTATTAAGGAATATCTCATACAATTGGAAATTGATCGTCGATTAACATGCGCCTTCTCTCTATAAGTTCCCACCAAATGGATGTCCTATAGGCAAATTGTAATAGGCAAATTGATGGAACGGAGTTGACCTTTTGATACTAATCATCGTGCTCGTTTTGCACCGAAATGGTCTATTTCTTCATATTTACCCCTAGTTTACAGAAAGTTAATTAAATAATTAATCGCGAATTAGTACAGTAGTAATGATTAACTTAATGTTGTGAAGTCACCAATCACGATTAAGAAACTTCAATCGTTAATTAAATTAATTCGTTAAATGTCACTTTAACATCTATCTATCAATATTAATGTAAACCATGGAAATTGATGTTATTTGCATAAATTGAACAAGAACTTATCTAAAATAGAATAGAATCATCTAAGTATAGTCATTAACACACGTTAACAAATTTCTGTGTTGTTGAGGGACTCAAATTTCATTTTAATTCCAAATTAGTTAATCAGGAATTAAACAAATTTTCAGTTAATACTAATTTAGAAAAAGCGAAATACTAAGGAAATAACTGTTAATTGTGCAAATATTACAAAAGTTTAATTAAAGTAGATGTAATCAATCACTTGCGCGTTGACCTCTTTTGTTTAACCCCCACTTAAGAGCGGGGAAATAGTAGTCAGAGTGACAAAAAAAAATCTCATCTGCGCTAGTTTGGTAAACTTACAGAAAGTGCATTTAGGGATATATACTTTTATTTTAATTCGTAATAATGATCTGATTTGCAAAAATCCGAAAATCGTAGAAATTTTAGAGGTCACCCACGAAAGGTGAGACTCTGCCGAAACGAAAGGAAACGTTACGAAAGTGTGTGTGTAATCGCTATATCTTAGCAACCTATTCTTTATTGTGTGTAGTGTTATTTTAGACGAGCCAAGACTGTCCGGCAAGGACAGGGCCTAGGTGACGAAAAAATCAATGAAACTAAAAATATATTAATCTACTACCCGTTCTTGAAACATTCAAATGGGCTAAATATAGCTTGTCCCGCTATCGTAACGAAGACTAATCGTCCGAGTTCATGAATTAAACATTAGTATGAACTTTAGAATTGAATGAAAATGAACTAATTTTACAGATTGACTATTGAAATTATCTGGCAGCACAAATTATAGTTAAATGTCTTATGAAATCCGATTTAGAATTTATAATGGTAGAGAAATAAACTTTTTGTTGCTTTATTTTATGGATTTGCGCTCTCAAGAATGCAAAGTGTAGTTTTAAGACGATTTCGATCTAACTTTTATTGCTGTGTCTTTGATTCACTAAGTGTATAACTATTTTCATAGTTAATTATTAGATATATATCGGTTGCCAACTAAAACTAATTTAATAACTACGTACTTAACAGAGAAGAGGATGTTGTGGTGGGGATAATAATTGGTATCGTCTAAGTGGTAAATAGGTATTCTTTATTAGATACGTATGTACGTTGCTATTAAATCAGATTTGGTTGATAACTATTATACATATATCGAGTAGCTATACAGGCTGTTTTACCGGGAACTGCATCGATTGATATACGAAAGAATATATTGGAAAATTTTAGAAACTTGGTAATATACTACAGCCTACATGCGCTATTGAATTAAAATATTTTTAATAATCTGATACTTCCGGTTATATCGGAAGTAGCTGTCATCTTTGTTATTTATAATAACTAACTATAATTTTATAATGGAACATACTATATATTATTATATAACTGTGAAAATGTTTAACTTGTTAAAGTTGAAATTTCGAAGAACTGTTGACCGTAAATCGTACGATTAAAATCGTAATAAATTTTTCGAAAACATTATACAGCTTGTCTCAAGAGCATGAATTATTTTTGGATAACACTTTCTGGACGAATGAAACCAAATTTACAAGAAATGTACTGCCAAACAAGAGCTATTCTCATTACTGGAACAATTCAAATCCCCACATATACAGGAAAGGAAAAATTCAATGTTTCGGCAATGCTGGATTGTTTCCTAATAGTCATGATTAATTTGGATATCTCCAATGTTAGCTGATATTTTAAAATACTGCTTAAAACTGCATTCTCGTTTCTAGTCACTCTTTTGTTTGAAGAAAATTGTGTTACAATATACATTTTTTTAATATCTTGAAAAGTGTGAACCTTAGATGGGATTTTTTTTGTTTTTTTTTTGCAAGAGCAATTTGATAAGAAAGAGAAAAATTATTAGTTGTATTAAAAAAGAATAACTTTTGATGCTTTATCCATTTGAAAGTTTAAGTGTAATTGTCGGATACGCTGTATAATGTTTTCGAAAAATTAATTCGGTTAGTAATACTACCCTATAGGGTCAACAGTTCTGCAAGGTTTCACTTTTCCAAGTTAACATTTTCAAAATTGTAGAAGTTCACATGCACTCGTTCATCTGTCAAAATTTTAAAAAAATGCAAATATTAGAAATATGGTAAGAAATAGTAATATGGCAACATAACAAAATGTCTTATAAAACGAACTTTAAAATTGAATAAGGGATTCAAAAATGTAATAAAATGAGAAATAAGAGATACGATGAAATTTAAAATGGACAATTGAAACTGCAATAACTGTTATTGACTGACATTTCAAACAAACAACTCTTATAACGTCAAAACTTCAAAATTTGAGAGAAATCGGGTTTGATATTTTTAAAACGACGACAGATTTGAAATGTGAATCAAAGCAAGCAAGCGTTGTTTGCAAATCTTGTTCGACATCGCGATCGCTTAAAGAATTTATTGGATGGAATAATTGCGTTCCTCCTCCGGTTTTTGTTTTTTTCCTTTGACTTTTACGGTTGTTATTATTGTTACTATGTGTGAGCAAATATGCTTGAGGCATATTTTGCGTGCAATAGAAACTGCGAAAGAGTCCTGCAGTGTTACAGCGAAACATTTCCGGATAAGTTGCTGCCTAGTAAAATTTACTTTCTACGGCTCTTCCGAAGATTTCGCAGGAATGAGAACAACTTTAAATCTAAACAGTCTAACGCAAGCTCTTGTTTGCAATTTGCATATGACCTGAGGAAATATGGTCGTATTTCTCATACCTTGAACTATTAAAAATGGCTAAATATGAAAAACCGAGAGCATTATGTATGTATCATGAAATTATTAGTACCAGGCCTCTTTCATCTTTACAGCAAAATAATATTTCGGACCGACGTTTATAATATAAATATCAGGTCATGGGGGCTAATTACACCGCCACTGCACCGCTCGTCTTTGTTCGACCGCTCCTTTTCATTTAACATATGACATAACTTACAACGCTATCCCAGACGGATTCAAGGGTTTGTCGTCTTCCACATTTACACCAGCTCATCTTTGATAAGCAGCTACATGGTACATTATTTTTCCGACTGTCTTTGTAATCAGGTACTTCTGTTCGATCACCCACACAGAATTTAGGTTAAGTTAATTATAGGCATTTTTTTTATGAGTATGTATGTTCACTGTGATTCCCAAGGTAGAGATGGAAGAATGGTCGAGTATTATGTACCCAAATCAAATCTGGCCTTGTGGTTTCATTCGTTGCTTATATATTTGGATACGTACTATTTTTATAAATGTGGGGAATGAAATAAAAAAATGTGGAGAAGCGGAGGTAGACGTTCTAGCCTACTTTGAATCTAATCTCACCAGTTTCATTCGTGAACTACTGCAGAGACTAAACATTGGTATAGAGACTATCTACGCAATTCTGAAAAGACACAAATATGTACCTTTGGAATGTAGAGCAGTGTAAACGTTCTTACTAACGGATTTCGAACATGTGAATGATCTTTTGGTTTAGTTTGAATATTTGGTACTGTATCTACAAAACCTAATCAGTCTTTATTTTTACAGAAGCACTCTTACAGGAGAACGGTGTATATCCAGTCTCACGTGGTGTGCTGCAAGAATTTTTAGACAAATTAAATTTGGAAGAGAGGGCTCTTTCAAATTTAATGCTCCTGTGCATAATTTTTTACAAACCGCAGAATCTTTAACTGAAATCTGTAATAAATGGATTGGAACGCTTGGCCCTGTTAATTAGCCGGAGCGTTCTCGCGATCTATTACTCATGGATTTATTCTTATTGGAGTTCTTAAAGAACATCATATACAGGCAACAACATAGAAATATTGACGAATTGCAAATGCAAATCAAAAGAACTGTAGAATGGTTGCAACTATTAGTAAATTTAATAAACGTAAATTTCATCGTATCTCTTATTTTTCATTTTATGCAAAGTTTTATTTCCTATTGAATAATTGAAAAATATATAGGATGTTCAGTTGAAAATATAAACACTGAAATGCGATGTGCACCTTTGTAATTAGCGAAAAAATCACATCTTTGGTAACTTAACCAATATCGTAGCTGCAACAATAACAAATGCCTGATAACTTTGAACCACCTGCGCCCTTGATTAAATGAAAATTTATAATAAATCAAATACAACAAAGAAAATATACCGTATTACATTATAAAAATTTCCCTATATTTACCAATAAAAATTAATTCATTCAAGTAGCCTGCTTGAAAAAGATTACGGCTCTCGTATATATACAGTTACATTCAAATAAATCTAGGACAAGTTTATTTTTCGGTTGCGAATTGGATTCAAAATTATTATTGATACTTATATTGCTTGTCAAAGTTTGTGAATTATCAGCAAATTATGACAAGAAAACTAACAATGTTTGATAAAGTACGCATTATTGCAAACCTAGAAGATAGTTGGTGCATAAGAATGATTTCCCTGCATATGCAAAAAAAGATGGGAAAACGAGGGATCTTTACAAAGGAAGATTGGAACCCGGCTGTCGTACAAAAAAAGCTACCGTTGAAAAGAACCGAGCAGTTTTGGGTTTTATCACAGATCATCCTTTTGAAACGGCAAGTCCTGTTATCATTACAAATTCTCCCGCTTTTAGTATTCATGTTGGGTATAATGGAGATTTCTTGACGAATTAATAGTATTTTCTAATCAAGCGTAGCAAAAAAAAAACAACAACAACAAACGGGGTGTTATGCGTAAATAGCGTCACCCCTTGTTGTCAGTTTTACCAGAAAGCCAACTCGTTCGTGTATGCTTTACGAAGAGCAAAAACTCGGCGTTTTCCAACAAATTTTTCAATAAAATTTTAATGAACATCTGCGAACATGTGTGCGTTTTATTGCTCGGTCTAAGTTGATGAAACGTTTGCATGCCGGTAGGAACTCTCGTCGCGAGCTATTGTCGATGTATTTTTTCAGACCAGTCTCTTTTTTATTACCCTAGCCACCCAGATGATAGTAGTTGAGGATTGAATTTTATCGAGTGCGATAAATTTTCACCGAAGCGGTTCGTTTTTCCAATTAACGCCGTCATTGCCTAAATTTGAAGCACATTGTTAGTGAAAATGATTAGGGACATACATATGTATGCAATTATGTTTTTGGTCTTACTGTGAGTAGTTTAAATATTTTCTTTTACAAGTTACATGGAGACTTAAATATTTTAATTACCACGCTTATATTCACATTGCAATTAATATTATTTTAGTCGTTGGAGTTATACGTATCTCTAAGATTGTTTTAGAAATATTGGTACCCCATATTATGGACAGGGAAAAATAACAATCTTGAAAATAATGATAGTAAGGACTGTGGCGTAGTTTGGCAAACAACATAAAGGTAACGGCACACTCCGCCGTTTCGAGGATGCGTGGGATCCTCATTCTCAACCGGTGACCGAATTTTATGAGAAACCTCTAAACCTAACATACCTGTTCTATCCCTATTTTCGAGAAAAATATTATTTACAAGTATCGCCTGCATACAGACATGCGAAAAAATACAAAAAGGTAAGACGGAAGAGTCTCTTGTCATTGTACTATGAAACATAAAACACGCGCAGCTTTACCCAAATAAATTAAATAAATTAAAAACCTTCTTGGGAATCCGAAAGATAAACCCATGCATGGAGGAAAAGTCAAGCGAAAAAAGCGATAAGCACCAGATCCAAGGAACACATCAGGTATTATCGATTTGGTGGATTAGAATCGTCAATAAACAAAACCGGAGATAATATTAAATTAGAAACCCTGAAATTGATTAAGAACGCGGGAATTAGACACGTACGAAAATATTTACATAAAAAGCAACGCAAATTTGATGAATAAAGAGAACGAACCGTTGTCATATTCAGTTTTACTTGATTTATTGGGGTAAAGTTGCATATGTTTTATGTTTCATATTACAATGACAAGAGATCCTTCCGTCTATATTTCCGTATTTTTCCGCATGTCTCAGTTTTCGGGTATGTAGGTACCTGTAATAATATCTTTCTCGAAAGTGGGAATAGAACAGACATGATTCGGTCACGGGTTGAGAATGAGGATGCCGCACATCCTCGGAACGGCCGTCCCGGATTATTTAATTAAACTTGTGTGGTGTGGAGTGTCCCGATACTTTTGTGTTCTTTGTCACAGCAATTTTGATTAAATTGGGAATGGATATAAACTTGTTCATTTCAAATGAAACACTCAGTATGTTATGAACTCTTTGCATAGCCTTCTTAAAAGCAAGTTACATGAAATGAATGATATGCCATTATCATGTAGGGTCCGGATGTACCACCTTTGAGAATTATTTTTTCTGAAAACTAACAGATGCAAACTTCAATTCAAACATTAATATCCCCCTATTAATAGAATCACTTACGCCAAAAACAATGATAGAAGAGAAAGAAAACAATAGCCCACAGACATGCTACTCGGCGTTATCAGTGTAGCTCCGAGCGTGCTTTTCTCCACCTAACACCATTGGTACCTAGGGGTACCAATATTAATGAAAAACTGTTTTCAGAAAGTGTAAAGCAAACTATGGATTCAATTACGTTTCTGAAATTTGCACCCGACTTGTATTATAAAATACATTTAACAGTTTACAACCAGAAAAGTGGTGGTTTTAACAGGGCGCGTAAAATAATTTTTACATTTTAGTTTTAATAAACATCCTTAGAGAAATGAAAGCATCTTCTCGCAGTGAGAAATGAGCAACTTATGTGTATAATTTTATATTTAATTTAATGGAATTTAATCTATGTGTAATTGTTTATAAAAATTCATTAGCCATTTTGTACTTTACAAAATGGCCATTTATTGCCGGGCATCAAGAAAACATGGGTATTTTGCAAAAATCTCCTCAAAAACTATTGCCTAAGAAATATATTGAAAAAAGTTAACATGAGCTAAAGAGAGACGTCAAAAAATAGAGTAACATACAGGATGTTAGTCCTAAATTACTCAGGAAGGAATTATCCTTCACCTATGCATTAGGTGGATACGTAAAAAATTGTCGATTATTAGCAAAAATATTCCTTTGGAGGAAGTACATCTAGGTGTGCAACTTGTGTTTGGCTATAGTAAATTATCTGTAAAAATAAAGTTTAAAATGGAATTTATTAAAATAACGAAGCCTCAGCCAATTACCTCCTGTATACCCAATGTAATTTGCTTGTATAGAACGGCACTTTTGCCTCTGCTAAAAGCCTACGTTATACATATTGTATGTGGAGTTTTATTGAAATGTATATTGTAGAATTCGCTTTATTTCTCTTTCTACGTTGTTTTAAACAATGTCACATCGAGGCGATATCGTTTGATGTAACCGTTTGATGTTATCCTTTGAGTTTTTATTGTACACATGCGTACATGGATATTTTTAGAAATAGCATTTGATCTGTACTTTGACAATGAAATTTTTATGTTTTTTATACATTTACCATCAGAGAATGTAAAATTTGAATGCGATGGATGTTTATATGTAGGACAGTGCGTAATTTTTATGAATTAGTATTATCTGCTTCATACTTTACCAATTTCTTTTCCGATTTTAGCTGCTTCATGTTTGATATTTTTGTTGATTGCCTGGGAACTGATATCAAAAATTGGGTGTCCGGCTCTTCTTATCAAGAAAATAATAATTGACATATTGGATTATAGCAACTATTTGTGCCGAAACTAAAAAGAAAAAATCCTGTATCTCTATTATTGTAACAGCTTTAAAAATTTGAAATAACCAGTTTTTCCGTAGAACTCATTGACGTGTGAAAAACCAACACGAGTGAGATGTCCCGACTTTCTAAGTCGACAATTTTTTGTAAGCATTTCTGCAGAGCCTATTATTTATTATGTCATTCTTTGTACTATTGCATAGTAGCTGGATTATGGTAGTTAATGTCGCCTCTGCAAAAGGTGGCAGGCAAAGCATGCTCACCATTGTTGCCATTGGTATAAACCTTAATGTACCCGTGACACTTACGCAAGCAGCGAATAGTATCTGCACCAGTCTTTTGATCGCGAACATGTTTACCACTTTGGACTTAAAGTAATTGCGATATATATTAGCATTAGCCTAATAGTAAGAGCAGAGTAAATCTACGCATGGAGGCTACATGTTCTTCCCATCAATCTGCGGTATTGTCTAAATGCAGTATTAAGAGAATAACTAAATGGAAACCCCTTTAGCGAAAGACCGAAAGTATGTGGAGAAATAAAGTCTTCATTGACCCACAACAGATGGGAGTAGTGAATTGAAGATTCGCTGCCAGGACAGGAAGTCGTGGAACTTGTTATAGATCGCATACAGCGCTATGAAGAGGAATTGGAGTATATGAAGACCGATCTTCCTCGTCGAAGTGGATCGAAATCATCCTTAATAATGATGGGCGACAACTCGAAGGGGTTTTAAAACCAATATATATAAAGCAGTAAAGAGGATTCTTGTATTTTACTTTCACATTATTGGTTGGAAATTAATAATGAATGTTACACTAATCCGGAGAAAAAGATAATATTCCGCGCTTTCTCCAACTCGATCTTGTTTCTCACTGTGGAAATGTAAAATGAAGAAGTTAATAGATTGAGAACTGCTATTTATATACAGAGGGGGTGTTGCAAACTAGAGAGATTGATAATGTTGTCATTTGTTCTATATTAATAGCTTTCGTTTTGCCCTTCTAAATCGTCCAAACTACTTAAAAATATAAAAAAATTGAAAACAATAATCGATGTAGCTGCGCTTCCAAAGTATTAATTCAGTTCAATATCTTCTGATAACCATGTGTGAGAAACGTATTTCTTACTTTTTCCGGAAATTGTTTCGCAGAGAACCTCACTAATAACGATTCGAGATCGAACTTCCATTGACGTACTTCGTGCGAGGACAAAAACAGATCGAAAAGAGATTAAAAAGAAGTTGAAGCTGCTTATAAAGGTTGTGTATTGATTTTGATAAAATGTAGAACGTACATTTGTGATATTTCCTCTTTGGTGTGGTATAAAGAGAGTTTTAGTTATTAAAAATGAACGAGAAATAGATTTCTAGTTTTATATTTTTACAATTAATATTTTAAATTTCTAATACTCATTTAATTTTCATATTTCAATTTCCGTTTAATTTTAATTTGCCGAAAGAGTGTCTTTGAAATATTCCCGACTCCCATTAATTTACTTAATTAATTTGAAAAAATCAATAATTCCTAAACTTTCCCCTCGTGTCTAATAATAATCTTCCGTCCATGCTTAAGGTAGACACGTTGTATAAGAATTATTAAATTAGTAAGTCTTTCCAAATGTAATTTCTAAATTGAGATTTTGGTAAGAAACTAAAATATGGCAAACTTTTACGAATTGTATAACGCCGGGGCGCCATGCAAAAATTATTAACAATTTAGGTAATATATTTTTTTTTAACGTAAAGACTTTTTTATTAACTTCTAAGGCAAATGGGATCTAAGGACTTCATGTAACTTCCCTATTCACGAGTATTACAAAATGAAATATTTTAGTTTTTAATATCTTGATTACTTAAACTGATTTCACCCTAACTCGTCAACATCTAATTTTAGATAATTTCAAACGTATAATTTTACACGTTTGAAATTATCATGAGAAAGATTCGTCTTCCGGCAAGTTTTTTAATCAAGCCTGAAACTTTAGAAAGAGATTTATCTTTAGAAATTGAACGGTTTGCCTTTTCTATAACTAAAACTTTGTAAAATAATAAGTAAAAGCGATATAAGTGAGGTGAATTACATTTCGAATTAATTAAGTTAGTTGTAGTGGCATAAAAGTTCATTTTGTTCAAATGAATCTTCATTAATTAAACAACATAAAAATAATAATATTTATTTAGTTTTAAATAAATAGAATAGCTCGCAATTTTCAAATCATTATATTAAAGTTCATGATCAATACACAGACACCACAATGCAGGTATTCGTACTTACAATATGAGACACTCGAAACTTGGCAGTCTTATATCAGTGACCTAAATCTCTATGTATCTATCTCTTCTCAACTTGCACATATTCTTTGTAGTGTAACAATTGTCGTTATTGAACAAATCAAACTTTCAGCAAATTCCTATTTCTTTTTATTTCAGTTATATATATATTTAGATCTACAAAATATTCGTTCTAACAGAGTAATGATCATCCAACGTTTACTAAAATTTGACAACAATAGACACAAATAATTAAATTATAGCAATTTTTCCAAGAAAATCTATTTCGTTACTACTTTTGATTCTGGAAAATTCAAAAGGGGAGTTCGATAATTAGGTCATTATCTAACTCCTCTCGTACCCCTTACTACTAGAATTGAAATAATTCTATGTTTTGTAAAAGTAAGCTTTGACAAAAGACCTATCAAGTTGTCAAACAGATACGCTGGTTAATTTGTAAATGTAAATCTATTTAAAATTAACAACTTTTGTAACAACAGTGGAAAAAATGAAATATAGAGTGTAATCGTTAAAGTTACATTTGGGGGAAGCAAAGAGATTATTTAGGGTAGGGTTATTAAAGGGAGAGGTAGATCTATGATACTTTGAGGCTAAGTGAAGCAAAGATATAACATTCATCAAAATAAGAAGGGCACCCGGATATTTTAAAGGAAAATACCAAATGTGGTTGTTTCAAAGAACCGTAGGGCAATTGATCAGAGACAAAAGAAAACCAAACTGATAATTAAGTAATATTTAAAAAAATATATATTTGATGATAAATGATAAAAGAATGTTAATGACAAAAAAATTATGATTCTAAGTTTGATGATCGGGAATACTTGTTTTGGGGTGAAGTGACGAGTGGAATTCTGGATCAAGATATGGGCTTGCTTTTCAATCATGAAGTTGGCTTTCACCGGTGGTTGATTGGGTTCTCCAGGTGATTAGTTGGCTTTTCCAGATGGTTTGGAAAACGTTTACGTAGTCACCACAAAATGAAGAAAAAAGGGCAGTAACCAAAATAAAACAAAATTAATGAGGAAGTTAAATGATGATCAGTAAATTCAGTAAAAAAGAATATAATTAGTTTACTCTGAAAGGCTATAATAAAAGAAAGCTGAAATATTAATTGGATTTGAAAATTGAGGTTAGTTGCAGTGTCCGAAAGAAAAGAATAGAAGAATTTAAAACACTAACATTTATGGAAATACGGAAAATACGACGGGCGATCGTTATAATGATACTTTGAGATTTATAACAGACTCATCCGTGGTATTTCGTAGTTCAATGCTGAGACTAACGATAACAAATGTTGAATATGAATAATCTAGGTAAATTCCACAGAATGATAGGCAAACTTTAATGTGGCAAAACCTTAATTCAGCAGCAACAAATTAACAATAAAAATAATGTTTCGGTAAATAAAAAGAAAAGATAATATTTCAGGAAAATAAGATAGATATTAAGATAAAATAGTATTTAACGTGGATGGCTTCAGATAAAAATATAAAACTTTTGCACACAACGTGGTGGGTGGTTGAGGCAAACTTGGAAACTACAAGAAATTAAACTTATTACTAGATATAACATACTGTAAAAAACAATGCAAAATCTAAATAAATTGAGAAATAAAATAAAACAATAAGTGAAGGTTCAAGTGGTCTAACGCACCCGTGCTTGCTTTAGCACAGCTTAAAAAGAAGAGAGCGAGGAATCTAGTACGAGAAACTAGGAAAACTAAAAAGGGGGCTAAAATGATAGTGCGTATGATGCGACAAAAGCCATGCAAAATATGTGAATTCGTGCTTACAATGTCTGCCAAAAGTAACGAAACAAAAATATCGTTAGAAGAGCAGTGATAACTATTCATTTTTGACAAAGAAAAGGAAAGATAGAACTCAGTGAGGATTAATGGCGATTATTGTCAACCTATTCCTAAGCTTAAAGAATTCTGTTTTATCAAGGTGCAGAGTTGTGCGTGTTGTCCCCATAAGTTAACAAAATTATTCAACTGATTTTGACGTACGTCATATGTGATAGAATGTGAAAAAACTTTTAATATAGAATGTACCTGACTTTTTGTTTTATATGGATAGTTAATGTAAGGATATTTTTATTTTATTTGAGACAGATTAATTCCAAAACAAGCAAAAATGTTGAATAATTTACAAGGATGCTAGTTAATATTTTTTTTTTAAATCACTTTATAACTTCAAAACAAATGAAAATCTGATAAGAGCATACGAACTTTTTACATTATTTTCACGTCTACAATACACTCCTGGAGTTTGGTCAGTTTCTTCCGTATATGTAAAATTTAATCTAGTTTTAGCTTAAAGAAGAAGCGGGCTCTGCCAAATCGTTGACTCGCCTTGTATATTTGCCCGTGTAATGAATAGACATTTAATATAGAAATTATTCGGGCGGTTAAATCACAACGTCATATAAATTAATGGTATCCTCAGTTTGACCGACAACCGGATGAACAGATACACACATAAACATATGTCACGGGCTTCTAAATTTATCACAGAAGCGCAAGGGGTGTTAATTAGTTAATGACATATTTGTGAACGGTGAAGGTCAACTAATTTGTCTAACCGCAGGACTAATTTGGATTTGGGAAATTAATAAACATCAAGAAGTACATTTACCTACCGCAAAATTATTTATTTCATAATCATCCAGGTAAAACTAATGTGTACATTCTTAGAAGAGTGAAGTGTAGTGTAGTTTGTCCATCTATATAACGATTTCACTTTTGAGGGATTAAAAGCATTATCGAGGACTATCTGGTGCCACAGGTAGCGAGAAATAATGTAAATGAGGTAATGGGCCGTATTAGGAAAAATTAGTTTCTTAAGTAGAGAAATTATTATGTTTCGTTCAATATAATCTACCATTTACAATTTGAACTTTATTATTTCAAAGCAAAATATTGTAATTTATACCTTTATAGCTGCATTAAAGATATTTAATGGTATTTAAATTAACATCCCTTTAACGTAATTAACTAATTTATAAAAAATTACATATAAGAAAGTAATAAATTAGAAAATGTAGTTGAAGGACAATTGTTGCAAAGTGCAGACGATCAAATTTGTGAAAAAAGAACATGTGGAGACCGCACAGTACAGATGACGGTTGAAGAAATCATTTGAGTACTGAAACACAGCAGGTAATCCTTAATGTATACAACAATTTGAAGAGTGAAAATTATGGGACTAAAACAGAGACAATGATTAGAACATCGAAATTAACGGGAGTGTCTTACGGAACAGTCCAAAAAATCGTTGAGAATGGTTTATTTAAAAGAAGAACAAGGAAGGACAAAGGAAAAACGAGGGAAATTAGTATGTGCGATTTTGATATTGTGAGAAGAGAAATTTACCGGTGCTATAAAAGAAATGAAGTTCCTACATTGCGAACTTTGTGCAACTTCCTGAAAGAAAATCATAGAATGCAGTGTTGTATCATTACGTTGTCGCACGATATAAAGAAGACGGCTTTAAATTTGGTGTAGTAAATAAGCGGCGAACAATTATGGAATCGCAAAGATTGCAGCTACTACGGGATGAGCACCTGACGAAAGTGAAGGAAGGCATTTAGAGAAGAGAAACGTTTCATTTGCTACTTGGACGAAACATGGTATGATACCCATGATAATGTCGAGAAAGGTTGGAATGATGGTTCGGGAATATGTTCTCTTAATGTCCCTGTGTCAAGACGGAAAAGGCTAATTATTGCACATGCGGGATCTGTGGATGGCTGGGTTGGTGAAGTATTACTGTCTGCAAAGAACATAAAATCTTCGTCGTTGGATTATCATGAAGATATGACAAGTTCCTTGTTTGAAGAGTGGTTTGTGAATAAGTTACTACCATTTTTACCTCCAAAAAGTGTCATTGTTATGGATAATGCCAGTTACCACTCTCGACAAATTATTAATACAATACCTAATGGGTCAAGCACAAAATTGGAAGCAACAAAATTTTTAAAGGAAAATTACCTTTATTTTGAAGTAGGCTATTCTAAGAAACAACTCCTGGAAGTCTTATAAACGAAAACATTTCCGAAGCAATACTTTACTGATAATGCCGCAGCTGCTACAGGTCACACAGTACTACGTCTACCTCCATATTACTGTATCTTATCTATTATCTCATATTAAACTATCGTAGCCATCGTTTTTTTTTATATTTCAAATAAAGATTTGACGTCTTACATTTTGGAAACAAGTCCTATATACATATCTTTAATGTTATTTCATATGAAAACAAGAATAACATTTGTCTCAAAACAAATGTGCGTTGAAGTTACATATCGAGCCCTTTCTGAAAATGGGCAAATCAGTTACCGTAATAATGATAATGAAATATTAACATTATTTTCTTATTTCGAAGAGACATTGCAAGTACTTAATTTAACTTGCAACAAAAAAAGATAGTAATCCTTACAATTACACTGAACGAAAAAGATACGTAAATGCAATAAAAAACAAAATCGCCCCAACGAACGAGTTTATCATTTTAATAAGTGACTGTTTATTATATCGATTAACACAATTTTATAATAAACGGATGTATTTAAAAATATATTTATTAATGTCTAATAAAAAAATCCCTAAAGTTTGTTTGGCTTGTCAAAAGGTAAGTTAGTAAACGGATATTTATGTTGAGATAAACTGATAAATGTAGTTCATTGTTGTAATCAATTTATTAGTTAATATAATTTTTTTCTGTTGTATTTTTTTAGTCTACTATTCGCAGGGATGAAATCACATCTTTAGTTAGATATTTAAAAAAATGCACAAATATATGCAAAAAAGGGAAACAGAATAACATATGGGACTTTCCTTTCCACTACTCCAGACAAAAGAATAATTACTTCAATTCAAGTTCCGCTATACGCTATTCTAAGAAGTGGTGGATAGTGCTACCAGAAGCATATTCTTAAATCCCCCACAGTATCTCATACAGTAATGCAGAGAATAAGATAACATTTATGCAGACCTAACAACATCTGTGGTTAACATTGTATAACGGCAGATAACTTCTCCCATTACAGATGCAAATTTACCGTTACAACTTTGTTAGTTACATTTCTTTTTATTTTGAATTTCTCCAACATAATTACGACAATTATAGTGATAGTCACTAAAATGCGAAAATATAATAAATAATATAATTATTAACTCGAGAAACATTTTGTGAATAGGTTACTGAATCTGAAATGTTCTTTTTTATTGATTCTTTTAGCTACTGTATGCATTGAGGGATGAGTTAATTTTTTTTAATTTTGCATTATATCTAATAACTTCATTTTTGATTTTAACATAGTTTTGTAATTATTAATAACTTGGCATTGCATCTGATATTGACAACTGTTTAAATTATATATTATGCATGTCCCTTTAATAATCTGTTATTATATCATACTGCCTGCTATAGAATTTTGTTATTTTAGTTTCTTTGGTACCTAAAGTTAACGTAGCATCTGACCGTTTGTTTGACGTAAAACAAATAGAAATAAGAAATTTGTTTTACGTCAAACATTTGGTACAAACAATTTTTATATTTATTATTATTAAGCCTGCAGAAACGAGTTACGCTTCACGAAATTATAAGACTAGACCGACTCGTGTCTATTCGTCTCATAAGAAAGGGTTCGTGTTGCTTACTGGTTTGCTCGACAATCGACAAAACACGAGTCTGTCTAGTCTCTGCTAATTTCGCGAACCGCACGGAAAGTGTACTCGTTTCTGCAGGCTTATTTATTATCCATAATTAGCATATGGATTTGGCACAAAGAATATTCTGAAGCATAATTCGTTTTTACGCAAATAATATTGTTTTGATATAGAAGTACACAAATTTGGCAAAATTATTTTTTAATCCTACCTGTTTAATTTGTGGTAAAATTTGTTTAATAGTGTTGTTTTGTATTTGTATAGGCAAACCTGCTAAATAATATTGAAATGGTTCCTTATTTACAATATTTATAGATAATATAATAATATGAAAACATAGTTAAGTATGTTGATTTTGGTACTTTTTTATAATAATACATAGTAATTTACTTAATTTATTAAGCTATTGAAGGAAACTCTATCCCTATTATTTTTATTGAATATCCTTAATACTACATAATAATGCATGTGATGATATGATTACTGGATATATATGCTAGTCTTTCCGAAAAACACTGTTCATGAGTTCTTTATTTTCTAGGTATAATATTTGTAAGATTTGACATCTAGTTTCTCACCAATTTTAGATTCTTTTTCGTTACGTTTTCCCTTTATCTTAACTATTTATTTTTTTTTAGTACTCTGCATTTTCTTGCAAGTCTATTGTACAGTTGTTTCATTCGTAATACAAAGCTAGCGGTTCTCCCGAATATATATGATCATTCCAATATGTTCTAGAAGTGTTAAATGTGATCTTTCAATTGGTGCATTTAATTTAGGTTTTGTGACGTTGTTAATTTTGTATATAATTTTAATAATTCTCGCAAAGTAACGTTATTCTAAACCTTTGTCCATAACAATTTCATTTGACACCAAAACACTTATTTTTGTCAACAACTTCTATAGTTGTTTTACTAGTAATGCGGTAAGCTTGTACATATTTTATCGTCAATAGTAAGAACATTTTGAGAAATAATCGAAATTGTATCCATGTCCATTTTATCCAAAGGTTTATCAACTTGTTCGGTAATTTGGAAAGAAACTTTTGGAAGATTTCTGTTATACTTAGTTCTTTGACATGTTACACATTTATTAATATAGTTCGTAACATCTACTTTCATTTGTGTCCAAAAAAGCTTCTTAATTTGAATGATCGTTTCACTCAAACCTCTGTGTGATGCTTTTCCTTTATGGTGGATTAATTTTTCTTCTGCGTCTTCTACTATTCGCACTCTTCTTGTACAGCTGTAGTTTTCGGGTTCTTTATTCGAAGTGTTGAATGTTGGTTTTACATATTTTTTGATAAATTTTATCAGTTATATAAATATAATATCTACTTTGTGACATAGTGTCTCGAATTAATTCTCCGAGTCCTTGTTGTATTCCATTTTTGTTTATTTTAATATGATGTATCATTTTTTCTTTATCTTCATCGAAAGATATTTTGGTGGGTGAAATATGAGATTAAATAAAGAATTGGATTTTTTGAAATGCTTGTCATCACACATGACACACCGTCAAATCCAGAAGAATATGCTATATCATCTTGATGCAGGTTTGGGACAACGTAACATTCAAACACAAATACCTATTACTTTGTACTTAAGAATGCATTTTTATATTTGTAATATCTCTGGATCAACAAGACTAGCGACAAAATTCTCAATGCATTTAGACAAAATTAGCGAACCGTTCAGTACACCGTTAAATATGCTTATACAAAGAAATTATAAGCCCCAAAAAAGTTAATTAATAACAATACAGAAAAAAAGAATACTGTTAACATTTTTAACGTTGACTAGTGTAATTGTGGGCGTACAGTAAATCTACTTCTTCCGCGAAGAGGGAAGTTAAAAAACAAATTTGTCTATCCTGATGTCACTGAAAGAAGGTAGGCCTCTTCATGTAACCTCTTGAACCGATAAACTGTCTACGCTAGGAGAAAATCTCCGACAAATTCCCTCTTATAAATTAACCTCTTGGAAAATTTTTCCTGCCGCCAAAAGCGGAACTGGGTTTTTTCGCATAAGTCCGCACATTTATTGGAGATCTACATACGTATGTGCTCTTAGAGAGCTTTTTCGTTTATTTTACTACAACTGTAAAATATAGCGCCACGAGTAATTTATCAAATATATTTTAGCAGATCTGCTCGATGGCGAAATGATCCCCTTAAAATCGCATTCACAGTTCTCTACATGAAAGCAAACTCCACGAAATTCATCATAAACAGCTTAATGGAGGCAAACACGGTGATCGTTAACATCCACTGTTACATTTATAGGCCGTAGGCCAAATTAGGTTATACAGTGTGGTCCTGAAGCGTTGTTAGAAAAACTAGGTTGATTTTTATATTTTTCGAGCTTTCAGTGTTGATGAATGAAAACGATATACTGCATCTACAATGTAATGTAATGTTACAACTAAGTTCTCAGAGGTTATCTGTCATCAGCACCACGCATGCATCTCGTCTCCAATGGTTTAGATCAGAATATCTTGGGGCCCAGACTAAAACCTTTATGACCAATCCATCGTTCAGGAATTGAACGGTTGAATGCACCAACCGTTTAGTTACGTGTCTACAGTTGTGAGATTGAGTGCCATCGTGTTGAAATCACATTTGTTGATCAAGAAGCGCGGTATGTTCAATGTTCTTAAAAAACGTTTCATTTAGAAAAGTTAGAGAGCCTGTGTGAAACTTCCCATTTACGCAGTTCTCCGTTAAAGATGCCAGCCTAAGTATTTTCACTAAAGCGATGTTGAAATCGCGATTATCTAATATCATGTGGATGTTGAAGACTCCATAAATAGCAATTGTGAGTGCTATTAATGTAATCTCTACTAAATTGGACCCCATTTGTTCATAATGTTCTAGTTAAAAAAATGAGATTTTCGATAACTTTTTGTAGCAGTTAAGTACAGCACTCTACTACGTAGCTGACCGTAATCTATCAGTTGCAAAGCTTGAACGCGATGAATGCGATAGGGGTGTAACTGTTCACGATGTAGTGTTCGATAGAAAAAGTTTTGAGGGATGCGCTGCAATGTGTCTAGTGCTAAGGGTGGGATTGTTCAACACAGCAACAACTACATTTTCTTCGTCGTTTATATTATTTTCTCTTGTGTCATTACCTCGATTATTACGTGGAACGAGTTAGCCAGTTTCACCGAGTTGATGGAAAATACGCCGAAAATTGTGAAAACGTTGACGTCTATCAGGAAACCTTCGCCGAACCTCTCTAAATGCTCGAAGACCGTTATCATCATAGTACCTGTTTTGAAACTAATGGTGCGCTATTGAAAAAATAATTTTTAACAAAAATATGTTACAGTTTAATCCAATATCACATCTGTTTAATGTGCGCTTCCGATGACATATATGGCGTTGTTTCCAAAACATGACATATCCATATCCGATGACATATAAAGCGTATCCACCAGTCACAATTAAACTTTCAAATGGGAAAAGTGTTAACATTTCATTTTTTAAATAAAACTAGGCACCTATTTTATTTCTTCTTACCAAACTGCCCTGACAAAGAAAATTTATATTTATCACGCATTTAAAATTGATACTTTTCAAGATATTTAGGAAAATGTGCATTGTAACACAATTTTCTTCCAAAAACAAAGAACACCCGGCAAACAGAGAATGTGGCTTATATAGTTTTTTAACATGTTTATCTAACTTTGGAGATATCCAAGTTAGTTATCACCATTAGAAAACAATCCAGCATTGATAAGATGTTGAATTGCCAAATGGCCTGGAAATTCCGCATTCTAAATACGGCTTCTGTTTCTAAGGATTATCGAATGGTGAAGGTATCGCAAGTTCTCGATGTCACTCTATTGCATGCTCCATAAATTACAAACAAATTTCAATAGTCTATGTTCGGATAATTTAAACGTACTGGCACTGCTTATAATTGATTTCGATGTCATCTTAGGAAACTGCATAAGCCATGTTCTCATTGGGATGCATGAGATTTTCTTTGTGTTTTTTTTATAAGTCTTTCATATATCGATCAATGTAGTTCCTCGTGAGGCACCCTGTAGTGGTGAACGAATTTTCGCCTACTAGGCTGCATTAATACAGAACAATATTCAGATTTTTCGAAATCATCATTCATTTACAGGCTATAAATGACTTTATCAGATCATTATTGCGATATATGTGATAAAGTAATTAACCAACATTACAATCATGGCTTTGATTGACATTTCCAAATATAAAAAAATCTATATTAAGAAAACCAACCTACTTTTCCCGTAGAGCAATATAAGAACGGTTAGGCAAATCTAAAAGCTTTTATATACTAAGAAACAAACGCCATAATCCAATCTAATGTAACACATAATATTTAACCTTTAGATAGATAATTAGAAAAGGACACTATAGTGATATAACAGCGAAACAGAGTTATTATCTTGGAAGACGTTGATTTACTTAGCAAAATGTTAAACTATGTAAACGGAGGTTGTTATATAAAACGAAGGAGACTCAAATTAATCTAAATTTGTCGATGTTTACATTTGCATTAAGCTTAATATGCTATCCATCATTGCCGAAAATGCATACCAGAAATAGTGTGCTTGAAAACAGATTGTGTTAGCTGTTCTTATTATATTTGCCTAATAAAACAAGCCTAACAACCGCAGGCTGTAGTACTCTATGTTTAGGAAATGATGCCTACCGGTTTCTAAAATATCACTCGGACTTAAATAACCTCATGTTTTGGAAACAACGATTTCAGTAATTGTCGACTTTTTCAAAAAAGTCCTAATAACTTTGAAACCCTCACTTTTTGGACAAAAGTACCTTAATACATTTTGCTTCGGAATTTAATGAGGATTCCAGAAAGTAATGTACAGGTGTGCCAGAATGAGCTTACGTTAGCTGCATATCAGAAACTAAGCCGCTTTAAAATGTGTAAATTTGCAGATGTATTTTTTTTTTTTTCGAGAGGACTAACTTTTAGTATATATATCTGCATGTTTATTCAACTTTTAGTTTCACCGGAAATAAAGGACACTTAATTTTCTCAAATAGATTGCCTTAATTGATATAAAATATTTGAATTCTGCAATTAATTTGACGTAAAATCGATGTATTTCGATAGGTCTAAATATTACCGTTTTAAAGCTTTCGATTTTTATGAATATATCAGTAAAATCATCGGAGTACTTTATCGCTTGTTTCCTGGGTATGCAAAGGTGTTGATTATGTGTGTATGGTTATGGTGTTTTCCATTTTTGTACAAATATTATACAGGGTGTCGGTATTTATCGTTCAAATATGTTAAACTTCAACCTCTCTTAAACGATGATGAAGACATGATCTTTAAAACGGTGATGTTTGGACCTATCAAAGTACATGAAACATTTGAACGCAACGTAAACGTTTCATAGAAATTAGGGCAATCTATTTAAAAAAATTAAGTGTACGGAAGTTGAATAGAAATGCCCACATTTCGATATCTGATATCCGGCTAATGTAAGCTCATCCTGGGATACCCTGTATATCATGTCCCATTAAAAAAAAAAACGCAACTTTGGGTAGGTACGAGCTAATAGGACCCTGTACGTTTCAATCATTTGAAAATATATCCACAGTTAAATCCTATAATACGAAAAGAAAACCGCTTTGAAACCACACAGATGACTTACTCTGTATAAGTAGACCTATAAAACAGTATCGTATGAGCTCATTTTTAGATGGATAAACCAGAAACCTAATAATATACTAGGCGTTTAAAATAAATACTTATCGATTAAGCTGTGCATGCACTAATATTTTTGGAAAATAGTTTTGAGCTTCTTACTATTTACACAATAGGTGCCATTCTAGAAAGTTAGAACATTGTGTATGTACATAATGATTTCGCGTTGCTGCGAATGTATTTACATCGTATGCAATATTTTACGGTGCTTTTTCGTTAGCACACACGCAATCAAATGTTGTTTATTACATGAACGGGAATTGTCTTCAAAGTGTAGAGAACAATGGGGGCAGTACTTGAATTTTATTAGGTTCGTTGTGTATGTAAAATCGGAGGAGGAGTACCAGAGGGCGGTTGTCCTATTGATCACAGAGAAGGCAACGTTGCGAAAATAACATTTTGGTGTGCAACATACGTGTACATTTACAAATGTTTGTTCTAACGGAAGCCTAGCAAGCTTAGTTCTATACCTAAATATTTATACAAACTTTTTTAATCGATTTACGAAAGAATTAAATGGAGGTTAAGATTAGATTAATTTGACGACAATTTCCATTGCTGAGTGCAGAACACCTTTGTAAATAGAATACATAAAATCCGCGAAAAAACAGTTGTAATCAAGAATTTCTGATGCTAACTATGAGGATTGTGGATAATATTACGTCCATCGTGTCATCTGGTGGCCGTGGGGAAGCTAGATTCGCGCGGCGGATGTGCTCGCGGTTGCTATCAGAATATCCGGGGGTTTCGCCCAAAGCTTGACAATCCATTTGCTGTTAGTGCCATAGTGGATTGCAATGTTATCTTATATACAGAAACATGGTAATGTCCCGATATTTCTAATTATGAGATTTTATATTTCTCTCTCGGTGTATCTAGAAAACGTTGAAATTTTGCTGCTGTAGACCGTGATGCTGGTAGCGGAACTTTACAATTAGTAATACTAATAACATTTGAACAATCCTGTTTCATGTACCTCGCTTACCAAATTTATCCCCTTCTATTGACAATCTTGTTTGTAGATGTTGTGGTAGTAGATACTAGGGAAAAGTACTTCCAGTAAAAAGTACAAAAGGTCCAGATTACTTTCGTTCCAAGTAATAAGCATAAAAAGTGCTAGAAGCAATAATAAATTCCTTGAAATCAAAAATTCGAGTACCCAATATAAAACTGATACATAATTGGGAATTGAATCGTATTCTCGTAACGAGGGTGATCCGCTTTACCTACCGTCTGTCTGTTGAACTGATGAAGCTCAATTCGGAATAGTACTGGCTGGAATTATTAGTAACACCTTTACCGGTCCCATTTTTTGTGACACTGATAATAACCATTTAATGTTACTAAATGAGCAAATGATGCCAATATTGATTAGTGGAACGCTACCATGTTTATGAAATCGCATTGTGTATCAATATGATGGTGGTCCCGCTCATAGCGCATGTACAGGACGAGGTTGGTTTGACAAAAGCTTTCCCAGAGGATAGATTGGTCGCAATGTACCTATCTTATGGCCACTACAATTACCGTACTTGACGCTTGCGGATTTTTAGGCTTTTGAACGAATTTGTGAAGCTGGGAAAACAGTGGCATAGTGGTGACACCCACTCGCGATTTGAAAAATTAAAAATTTGTAAAGGTACAAAGAGAAGTGAATTGAGCTCAGAGACAATAGGCCTGGTTACAAGAAAATGGAAGGATAACGACATACCAACAGAATGAAGAGTTTGGCGCAAGAAGCGTAACTTTATCGAGGTTGTCGAGACAAATACTTTACTATCGGCAAACGCGCAGGAGTAGCTGTATACAAATTTGCTGCCTTTTATGAGGAGGCCTCAGAGACAGACTTCTGCCTAGAGATACCAAAATTGAGCAGGATTTTAAAAGCTACCAGCGTCTCTTTTGAATGACTCGTTAGGTTTAGATTTTTTTAAATTGTTTCTGGAATTGGATTTCATAAAATGTTTCCCAAATATTACGATTACACTAAAATTATTCATAACAATTTGCGAATAGTCGTTTTGTGTAAGAGGAATTTAGCAAATTTAAATTAATTAAAAACTATTTAAGATCTGCAATGATCAACACGAGAATCTTACCATATACCATAAAAGCATTTTAAAAGTATTTTTTTTTTATTTTATTTCATTTAATGTTGAATTTAACGGTCTTAATGGGGTGATAGCTTCTTGTTTTTGTCTATAATTCAAAAATGGCCCATTTGCAGACGCAGTTAATTAAAGTTAAAGTTATGAACCTGAACTATATATCTTGATTAGAATCCGACTTTAATGTACTAATCCATAATAGTAATAATAATAACAATAATAATGTTTAGTCTCTTTAATACATATGCATAAGAAGGAGAGATCAAACAAAACCCATCAAAGACACCAAAATTAAGTTAAATAAATTTAAGATAATTAGAGACAAGCTGATTGAGTCGTCTCTAGTTGAGACACATGTTATTGTCGCACGATAGGTGCATTTTATCAACTTAAGATAATTAAAGTCGAGCCATCTTGAAAAGATTAAGTAATAAACATATGTTACACGTCAAATGTGTGTACACATCCTTACTAAAAATAATACTTTGTATATTACTATTTTATAATTTATGTGTTCATATCCACCCGATCGGCCCCGGATGTGAAGCATGTCTTATGTTAGCCCTTGTGTCCGTTCGGGTTGTTAGATATTCTGTTTTTTATATGTGCATATTTACAAATATTTATATATATACATGGCTAATGTTTGTAAGTGGTTAATGGCATAGCACTAAGGCCAATAGCAATAACAATAATAATAACAATGTGTTCATATTATAATATTGAAGAAACATAGATAGAAAAATGTGCAATATGCAATCGTTTTACGTGTATTATTATTAAACTATTATACATATACCATCGCCAAAACATGAAAATACCAACAAGGAATATGTTTACAGATATATTTTTAAAGTAGAATATATATTAAAACTAACGCGTTCCGCGTCATGGTTAAACGAAAACTCGACGTTTCGCCCACAATCATATGAGGCTTCTTCAGGAGAGAGAAATGTGGTAGGCAACAGTTAGCACGGTAACTAAACGTGTAAACTACGTTAGAAGCGAAACTAACGGAGCGGGAAGCAGTTGATCACGATAACTCGGCATGTGAACCATGCCAGAGGCGACATGATACGGTTCAAACCCGGAATACGTTTAGTTTTAACTGATTCTAGCCGTGGAAGCCTACGTTTTTATTTTGGAAAATATATTTTGCATTGCAAGTTTTTTACTACCGGTATCTGTAGGACTAAAATAGCAACTTCTACAATAGAATAAAAATATGAAAATAATCGTGTGCTACGTTTTAACATTTTTGAACTATCCGACCCGCAAGATTGTAATTTATCTAATTATGAAAGAAGTAATACAAATAGTATATTGAACACCTTCATTTGCGTACAATAGTAAAAACTAAGTATGAAACAAGTAATATTTATAATTTGTAAATATTCACAAATATTACAAAGTATTGCCAGAAAAAAAAGAAAAGTGTCAGCAATAATTAATGACAGGTTTGTTTTGTTATTGAGTTACTTATCTTCTTCACCTGATGAAAATAGGAAGATATCATCAATGTTCTTTTCAAAATGAATTGGAATACTGAGCAAATATATGCCCACCATCAATAAATTCAGCCAGTCTTCTACGATCTACATTTCAGAATTCTCTTCTTGCGGCCAGTTCACAGCCATATGGTTCTTTATCACTTTGAAATTTGCAACTAAGCATACATCCCTAGCCCTCTTGTACACCTAAGTAGAAAAATTAACCGTCCAATTAGTAAAAATTAATGTTAAATTAAATTTTCATTTACGTGCATAGACAAACAACAAAAAAAAAATCGGTCGCAAACAAATAACCATTGAAATATCAGTAAAATAAAATATCTGCATATAGTTATGTAATTGTTTAGGAAATAGGTGTGTAAATCTTTTGATTTAAAATGTAATTAAATGTACATACGGCTTTATTAAACAAATGCAATGTAGATGTTTATACCCTTTTTACCTAGAAGCCCCGTGTACTAATGCACTAGTTTCATATAAAACTAAAAAGAAAGTTTCGTGTTTAGGGCAGAAAGAACAGAAAAGCCGTAAACTACCAGTAATTAAAGAAAAACAACATAATTATTGATGCTTGGCGATAGAGTTTTAATGAAAATAATTGAAAATTTACCTTAAAATTTTTTGAGATCGGTTTGCACAAATCTATATAAATAGTTACACCTGAGCTACATTTTTGGATCTAGAATGAAACGAAATACGTGTTTTGATTTAGAAGGCGGTAAATACATACGTAGGATACACATATGTTGGTAGATATTATAAAGAACTTAAAAAACAATTTGTACGTTTATATAAAAGATAATGCGGATACATTATGAATTATTACGGAGAAAATTGAAACGGAAATTGAGAAAAAATATAAATTATTCTAAAATGCATGTTTATAGCAAAATGCAACCAATAATCTTTTATTACGTTTTATGGTGTTTCAGCAATATCATGGCAAGAAATACTGTCGCGTTCATTATTATTGGTTCTTGTTTAAATGTCTTAACCAATCAGGTAATATCCCTAACAAAATGAATTTTTTTAGGAACCTATTTTTGGAGGAAACTAAAATTTCTCCTGCCGGTTTAGAGCTTTTTCTCGTAGTTTGCAATTATTTCTTTTAGGCAAGCTTCACTTTTATCGTACAAAGAGCGGGTTCTCTCTGTCCAGAATACAAGAACAAAAATTTACCGATGCAATTGACCGAATTCAAAATGCATCCAACCAAAGATGGAAAATTAATGCATATTCAGTACACGGTAACTGTAACATCCGAAGTAGACTTCGGGAATGCTATGATTCATATCGAACTTGAGCGATGTGCTAAGAGAGAAGCACCGGATACTTGCGAAAATTTTGCACGTTTAAACCTAAAGGCCCTTTGCCGTGTAATGAACGCCAAAACTGAATTTTATAGTTCAGTGATACATTGCCTACGACCGAAGGTTACGTGTCCGATAAAACCGGTAAGAAAGAAAAACAATACTGTCACGTTACGATTATCACTGCGATTTTAGGCAATTTACAGAGGCGTCAATTGCAGCTTGAATATGGACGCGTATAATTTATTCCCGTTTGTCATCGGTTACTATTGGAAAACTAAGCTACTTGCTATGGACTCTGTTACGAAAGTACCGATTGCTTGCATGATTTTCTATGGTTACGCAAGGAGAATAAGTTAAAAAACTAACATTGAGGTTGTACTAATAATTGGCGTTTTTTTTTTTTTTTTTTGAAAAAAAAATTATGGTGTCTGCCACGCAACATATAAAAACACAATATTAAAGTATTTACTTATTTTGTTGTCTTACTTGGTGCGCGCTTAGTTAACAAATTATAGATAGTCGCTATTGACAACTAAATTTTATACATTCGAAACTTAGCAAACTTTAATATAAATAGCCAAATCTATGCGGCTACAGTCTTTAATAAGCGTCTGCACGAGAAAATGGATGAAATAAAAGAATGTATATTTATTAAACATACTGTCACGGTCAACCATGACGGAGGCATGGACTATTCCATTTTCAGAAGGAAATACTGCGTTTATGTAGATCGTATACAACGTTGCTAGATGGGGTATTTAATTTTCCGTATATTGTCGTTAGTAAGGCTAACGTTGGTGACATCTGAAAGTCAATTTCTCGCGGAAAGAATTCTATTTGTACAAAAATAAAGGGACAATAATATTGTTTTACTGCTATACAAAGCTCACATAAGAATGCGCACATATACACGTTGAACGGAGCCCAGTCTAAGTTACCATATAGACCCAACGATGCCAAATCATGTTGATAGGAAAGGGTAGCATTAAATGTCAGTTCTGACGCTGGCAATCACTCAATAAATCTTCATTTAGTTACCATGGCGTTTATTTATAGTAAAGAGGAAAAAAATAAATATGTTGTTCGGTATTATTCCTATAAAGCAGTCTAGTAAACATATAATTCTACTTACTTTTTAGGTAAATCAAGTAATTGATTATTTAGCATATCTGCACTGTAGGTTATGTTTTTTTTTTATAAGCCACTCCTGAACTCCTGCTTTAGTAGATTATGCAGCAGGTGGTTTGTTTAAAATTGTTGTATGGTACGAAAACTATTACTGACTTCTAATTGGCGGAGTAACTGATTGAAAATAGTTCACTCTGTTCGTTTCTCCATGGTAATCACTAGTGGTGGTTGCCGATGGAAATACTAGTTCACCGGCATCAATAAATCTGTCAGAATTTCCAGCATGTAATACCATTGATCTAGAACAAATGTCGATAAGAGATGATATTAGTAAAAATAAATATTTTGCACCTTCTTTTTCGCACCAGCTTTTCGTGCACGTACACTTCTTACATCGTCATCTTGCCAAGACTATGGCACAATAACATCCTGCAAAATTCAGGTCTCATTGGTGAAAACAAATTTATATGTTTCACATACTTTATAACGGAAATACTCCGATAAAATGCTTATTCGCTTTAACACAATGTGTGGTAATATCATTAGCGTTCATTTTGGGTCATCTATATAAAGAAATTAATGATTTCCCAAAGTGATGTTTGCCCCACCTGTAGATGTGGCTCTCTCGCATAATACACCGTTAATATTTTAATACATTGTTTCTGTACATAATGTACACAGCATTTCTGATAGCTCACTTAGCAAAATTGTCAATATTGACCACAGCCCCCTCCTCCCCCTTGATGTTTTCGCTTAGGACTATTCCTTTCCTTTTTGAACTTTACCTAAAAATGTTACCGAGTGTAGCGATACGTATTCCTAAGGATTTAAATGCTCGGTATAAAAAATATAAGATAATTAATTAGGCTATTAATTTTTATGAGTAAAAAATATACTGCCTCTCGTACAGCATTTAAAGGCCATAAGTGATGCAAGTAACGGTTTGCCTCGACTGCAAAATGCTTTTGGCATGGGAATGGGGAGTGAACAGTAGCAGAAACTAATAAAATTCGAAGGAAAATACAGTAGGGCGCCATATGCTATGACCTTAATGACAACTACAACTAACGTAAACATCACGCGTGGCGTGGCAACGTTTCTTTGCCACGCCACGCGTGGGAAAGAAACGTTGTTAGTTACTTTCAGGCTGGAAACAATACCCCTAACAAAAAAGGGTAGTAACTTACAAATACATATCAACAATCTAATCGTTTCCTTGCTTAGCTTTTGACTGTTTAACAATTTTGAAAAGCCAAATTTTTTGAAAACTAAACATCACTTGACTCAGGCAGGCACTTAGATAAGTACAAATTAGTGCCGTTAAATTTCTCTTAAAAATTAAAGAAAAATAAAATAAAATAAATAAACAATTTTCCTCATTTTCTAGCGACTTTGTGTCATTGCATATTACATGTAGACGTCAGTAACATTTAAAAATCGATTTGGATATTCGTTTACATTAGATAACGAATAGATACAGAAAAAAATTCAAGCGGAAACTGAAAAAAAAATATCAATTCTAGATTGCCACAAATTGTAACTACATTCCAAACATTAGTCTTCATTGCATGGTATAATGTTTCCTATTATATTATTCACAAATATTGTCGTATGTAATACTAGAATTACAATTAATTTTAATGTGTATTTCTTAATAAATTTGAATGTGCATTAAAATTAAAATAGCAAATATATAACAGAATGGATGACCATAATTTAATATCAGACTTAATATTATTCTTATCCATAATATTATTGTACTTAACTAATCCATGAACTGCATCATGATAATGCTGATGATCGACTTTAATCCAAGCGATTTGTACTAATTCATGCACATATTAAAATTAAGCTAAATACAAACTAAATATATGCTTAAATTATAAAAATTAACTACTGGATTGGTCATGCAAATATTTAAACTCCAAATTAACCATAGTCTATTTACGGCAATATTTAAGTATCTCTCCGTGTTTTCTTTCATGTCAATAGATACCTAGTTAGCTAATAGGAGGCGTTTCACTTCTAGATTTACACTGTGACATAGATGACAGTATATTTACTTCACACATGCTAGAGGAATAAATGCACAATAAAGGAAGTTGTTTACAACTTTGTGTTTAAAATTCATTTATTACGATTATTTTTTCTAATTTCGGCAGCTACATATTTCTTCCATTCCTCACTTTAATCCAATGTTAAATTTTACGATCCATATAACTTCCGGAATGTTTACCAATTCCGTTTTGATTACCATCAGAAGTTGGTTTTGATCGCGTCTACGGGCGAAGGTAACGCCGTTTATAGGCGTTTCCTTACAAGACTCAATATATCACCACCATCCATTGGTTATTCATTACAACCGGAGCGGCACCTTTCCGAACAACATCCATACGCTACGTTTATTCCAGCTCAATTTAGCGTTCGAATGGGCCTGATTAACGCCCTTACATTTTTCCCTGTTTTGCATTTTGCTTGTCGACGAGAGTAAGGCGGCCTTGACCCAATTTTTCGTTTATCAATCGTGACAGACTAAAGTTATTGCACATGCAACTTTACCGACGAACCTTTGAAACACGATGAAATTACCTGTAAAGTTTGCTATTAAGGAAATACCTACGTCAATGGACTATATATAAACGAATGCTCACCGATCGTTTTCGAAACCGTCTCGTCTTTTATACAGAAAAAAAATGTCAGGTTTTATTTAACTAAAATTGTTGCATTTTGGGTGAAGTACATGCAGATTTGGATGACATAATGATGTAACACTATTTTACCTTATGTCGCTTTTTATTATAGCTTTTAGTTGATAGAACATATTAGAAAATGCCTAGAAACAATAACCAAAAAATATAATGCTAAGATAGCTTAGCTTCCTCATGAGGAAGCTAAGCTATCTTAGCATTATTTTTTGCTTTTAGTTGATGTTTCACATTAATCCGAGATCTGCGCTAATAATAAATTAATCATACATTGAGATGTTTTAAAATCATTTAAGTTGATCAATCTAAATGTGAAGCGTGAGATTAAACTATGCCTTATTGGATACTTGAAACAGTGTGAATTAGTATTAGCTAAAATCGGCATTTGACAAGAGACCATTGTCAATGTTATTTGTATTCAATAAACCAGAACTACGCGACAATACCCAAAGCATCAGTATCGTCTTTGATGGTCCTTAGAATATTGTGTCTTTACTGAAACCCTTACCATATTACTTCACTCCCATTCGACGTTTCGATAGCCAAGCTACCGTCATCAGCAGTAACAAACTAACCTAATAGTAGTTACGATATGAGGCTGTCATTAGGGATAGTTTAAGATTTAGACTAACGGTATCAAACCCAGTGAATAATTAAGATACACAAGCCTGGAGAGAATATAAGGCTCATTGTTTCGAATATCAACAGTCCAATTTACTTACTTTCCAGGCCCATTTAGCTACTAAAAGTTCTTACGCGTTCATTGAAGAAATTAAGGGCATTGAGCTTAGTAACAAAGAAATGTTGAGTTTCGTCGAGTTAACTTTGGAATATTTACAAAAACTTTTTTTAGCCAACTAAATCGATAAAGACGAAGTTGTTAGTTTAACTTCTTCGGTAAGACTTTGTATGAAATACATTTTTTTCCAAATTTTTCCAATTTTTCTAATTTTTATCAACAAACGAAGCGAACGGCAATAAGTGACAGCGTATTCCCATTCATGACTAGTGTTTTTAGGGGTAAATTTGAACCGGTCTTAAGAATACTTTCCAGGGGTTTGAATTAGATACTTCGGATGAAATTTTTTGTATTCCCTAAATTCCGGCCGTTATCCTTTGTTCATTTGCATGCTTTAATTTTTGCTTATCTTTAGATTTGCCTAATTTAAAATTACTATACTAGGCTAGTTTTCGCTTAGCTTCTTAGTTCAGCTTTACTGCTGATGATGATAGCTTGCCTATTGAAACGTGCGTCCAGCGCAAGTGAAGCCTTGTGATAAGTGTTTTAGTGAAGTGTTTCAGTGTTCCAGTGCCACAGAGTTTGAGTACTTGTTTTTATTGGCAAGAGAATTGTACTACGGCCGATGTGCATACCTACCAACTTGCCGCTGTTGACTATTTCTCAAATCGAGAATTACGCCGTCTTCAATCTTACATAATCTTGGACAACTTCCATTCAGTATCTTCATTAATGATTCAATAACTTCGCCTATGTTGATGATATAAAATATTTCACACCACTGATAATGTGGCTAACGCGAAACGGTAGTAATTAACTCTGCGAGACTGGTAGGCTCATTATTTGATAAGTGATCCTCTTTCCTTCTACCTGGTAATCTTTAAAAGTTTTATGTCTTTTTGTAGGTTTGTTTTCCATCGTATTTTCTTTTCATTCCATCACTTTTTGTCATAAGTTGTTTAGGTACTTCTTAATATGCCCTATCCAATGTAATCGTTGCGATTCTATAACTTCTTTCGGCTCTATTCTTTTCTAATCATCCCTTTCCACCAAGTATCTTTGCCCCACTTCCAATCTTTTGTCTGCTCTATTCTATTTAAAATCCACGTTTTACTTGAATACATCACTCTGGGTCTGGTTATTGTTTTGTACAAATGAATTTTAGATTCTCTGGAGATATTTTTGATCATTGTTGCTGCCCCTGTTAAGTGCTCCCACGCATTTGTTATTGCCTTTTTTAAATTCTTTACCCATCCATTCCATATATTTTGTCTTCGTTTCATTAATATCTAAACCCATTTTTCTCGTTTCTCACATTCTTTAATTTTTCACGACGTCTTTTACTTCTTCATTGTTTTTTGTTATAAGAACCAGGTTATCTGCAAAGGCATATAAGCCTAAGGTATATAAGCCCTGGCTTTATGAATTTTTCTAACACCATATTGAAGACGATAGCTGACATTGGATCTTCATGTCTCATTCCTCATTTAATTTTGAACCTTTCAGACAATCTGTACCACGCTTTCCGTTTGTTGTAACGTTACTTTCATCATTTTTATTAGTTTGAAGATATTCCAGTGCTTTATAAAATTCCTTTTTATTTACTCAATTGTATGTTTGTTGAAACTCTACAAACATGATTATTGCCGTCTTCTATGATATTCCCAACGCAAGTTGCAAAATCCGTAAACTAAAATAATGTCGGCATATTCTTCATTGCTGAACCGGGTTTCACCTTTGTTTCCTTCTTTATAAATTCTTGAATACTCTCTTCTTTACTAGTATCTAATTTTAGTCCTGTCGCAATTGTATTATTCCTTCTCCTTTCTTCTTCTAGTCTTTCTTACCTTAACAATTCTGAAGTTATTCTTAATATCCTCATTTTCTCTTATTATTTTCTAATGATTTTTCAACCTTTAATTCTTTTATTTCCTCTGTCATTTCCTATGCTATGGTCTGATTGCACTTATCCATTTTAACTTTCTGTCCGTTCCTTATGTGTTATACTTTGACTATTAAAGTGACCGCGCAAAAAAGACTGTCCGCCTCAACGGTTCGGAAACGATCCTTTTCTTCAGCCACCCACAAAAAGCAACCGGCAGATAGATAGGCAACATACATAGGTATATGTAACACATAATAATAGAAGGCAGGAAAAACCATCCGAGATAAGTTAATCAGCAAGTTATCATTATGTATCAGTGGGTGCACGAAGTTTGGTTTAGTTTTACATCGTTTTGTGCCAAGTACTAAATGCTGGATTTGTACTGGTTTGTACCGAACGACAAACGTGTTGTACCAAAGTCGTTTAGGAAATATGTTATTTAAAACGAAAGTAGAAGTCATAGCGGGTAAATTTCGGTTCTTTGCATGCTAGTTGATATATTCTAGTTTTTTATTGTTTTGTACTGCTCACTAAGCGTTTTGTATTGTTTTGTACTGCAATTAAAAGTTTTGTACCAAAGTCATTTAGCGGATATAGGCCATTTAAGACGAAAGTAGAAGCCATAATGCGTATATTTCGTTTTCTTTTGTATGAGAGTTGATATGTTCTAGTTTTGTATTGCTCATTAAAGGTTTTGCACATTAGAAGTTTTGTAGCAAAGCCATTTAGCGGATAGAGGCCATCTAAGACGAAAATAGAAGTCATAATGCGTAAATTTCGGTTTTTTTTGTTATGTTTTAGTTTTGTATTGTTTTGTACTGTTCGTTAAACGTTTTGTACTGTTTTGTACTGCACATTAGAAGTTTTGTAGCAAAGCCATTTAGCGGGTATAGGCCATTAAGACGAAAATAGAAGTTATGGAACAAATCAAAAACCGAAATTAACGCATTATGACTTCTACTTTCGTCTGAAACGGCCTTTAGTTCCGTTTTTTTTTTAACTTTATTATTTATGTTGTGATGAAACCGACGCGGTGAGACGACGAACTAGGTTAATCTAAACGGAAATGTTTTCCCAGGAAAGAAGGTTAAGTAATTCCGATGACAAATATTTATATCAATATATTAAGCACGATCTTACAAATTTAGGTGACCTAATTTCAAGTCGTGGCACATTTTTGCGTGCTTGCGGTGGCCGTGGTAGTTTCCCTATGAACATGAATATTTCATTCACATACTCTTTTATGTTTTACATCCTTTCAGTTTATGAAATACGCAACGTAAGCGTGCTCATGCATACCGGTGGACATGTAATTATCTGACACATCTTCTAGGAAATAATGGTTTTATTTAGGGCAATATTGAATAGTGAAATATGTTACTGTTTACTTTTACTGATCGGCGTTTGAAGGTTATATGGTGAGATCTTGAAGAATTCCTGTTTCGCCGTGTGGTACCATTTGAACAGTAGAAATTACAGTTTCTAGAAAAACACGTTAATTTTTGGATTTATTTGAATTTTAATTTATTGAATTATGTTAACAAAAACGATCCGCATTGGAATTCCGGGGTTGGTACTACCAGAGTGACGTTTTCATTGTATTTTTCACTCCATGGCGAATACTGAGTGTGAACATCTTAAAATGCTCCATGGGCGCAAGCATATCTCCATCCTAGCGTAATTGGCGAAAGCCGTTGGGGGAAAATGACGCCATGAAGAACCGAGATTATCCGGACAGCTATTTGTATATTGCAAAAAAATATATAGGTATAAAAGCATATAGATGACACCGGAAATGGAATGAAATTGTCGATACAAGAAGTCAGCACACAAGAAACAAGAATCAACTAGCTTCGGTTATCAGGATCAGTTATCAGGATGCTTGTGGGCTTCACTATATATATATTTGTTACCTTATGGTCAAACCGTTTAATTTATTTTATTGTAGCTCAAGCAAAGAATGTCAAATAACGTAAAATAGGCAAATGTTGCGCAGATTACCAAATACATTGAGCCTGATTCATTTAAATTTTACACTAAATAAAAATCGCTTTTTTTAATCTAAAAAGACACGCTTTTCGTTCCAAATTACATTTTAATTTATTTTGATTAAGTAACTGTACTTTGTTTTTGTTCTCTCAGTGAAAACTAAGCATTCAAAAAACCTATTCTGTGGTTTTTGTTCAGAATTTATAGCAAAATACAAGTTACTTGCCTACACTTTCATTGAAATTTTGAAATAACATGATGATGATCACTATTTTTAATAGTTTATGCGATTTAATAAAAATACATTGATTTAAACTTTATCAACTAGATAACTTAATGGTTAAAATGTATATACTCAAAGAAATAGATAATAATCGATTTGATAATTACTCGGTTTATATATTTTTTGTAAGAGTAACCTTTCAAACAGATACTTTAGTTAGTTTGTGAGTAACAGCCATTGAAAGTGAACAACTTTTGTGATTTAACAGTTTATGGGGACTTTGCACCTTCGTTATCGATAATAAAACATTAGTCAGCTGAATTTAAACGTAGCCGTAAGAGCATTTTCAATGAAGAACGCTAGGTGGTCCAAATGAGGTTACCACATCAGAAATGATACGATATGGTAATACCCGGAATGACCGTAGCTTGCAAGTATGCGAGATTGGTGAGTCTGTGTTCATCTCAACTGACCGAGTGCGTAACATTTTAACAATGCATTTTCACGTAAGGAAGCTTTCCGCAAGATTATAAACACGCACGTGTGTCAACTTCAAAGATATGTTTGGCAACGTTAAAGTGAGAATCCAAATGATTTTTGGCATCGATTCATAACGATTGACGAAATATGGATTCATTATAGCACACCAGACACCAAAGACCTGTCTAAGCAATGGGTTTTTCGTGATTAACCGGCACTAAAGAAGGCCAAAACCATTTTACCGGTTAACAAGATCATGGTCACAGTGTTTTGGGACTATGTTGAAAAATAGAATGAATTTTACACATAAAAATGTTTTCTTTTTGCCAAGACCAAGTATTTATCGAACTCTCAATCGTAACAGAATCTAAATAATAAAAGTGAGATAAAAACCTTTATCACCATAGTAGAAATGTCTTTCGGGTGATGTCGCGTAGTTAATGTTTTACTTGACGTTTCGCTGGCCATGCTGTCAGCTTCTTCAGAAGATTTCTAAAGACTGGTGTTGAAATCTATCTAAATATTAACTACGCGACATCACCCGAAAGACATTTCTGCTATGGATTACGGTCGTGAAAGCTTACACTCACCATGTTAATAAGCTTATCAAAATTATGTTACCTTTTAATATGTAGTACATACGTGCTTTTTAATACATATTGTTATACTTGTTATTAGAAAATCTAGCTTTCCCTAGATAATGAAAGGTATTATAAATTATTACTATTATATTACCCCATAGCTGCTATTGCCATTTTTTTTTAAATATAGGTATAATAAATTTTGTTGATACATTAGTTGTAAAGGGTATGTGTTTATTTTTGCTACAATTTCCACTGATTATTCTAGTTGTATGTCCAATGGAATTTTTGAAAATAGTTTGTGCCTAGTATGAAAGATGTGCCAAAAACGTTTATCTGACAAAAAAAAATCCAAATTAAAAAAAAAGATATTTACTTTTTGTAGTTGTTCTTTTTAAAAGTAGCTTAATAGAAGCTTTCATAATATATGAAACAATATTTCAGAGTGCATTTCTAATTGTAGCCAGTGTATATCCCTTTCGCTATTTCGCTTGGTTACCTAGAAATGAAACGCTATTTTTTGGCTTAAATCCTTTAAGTCCCAGCGATCGCGGTTCTGCCGTGACCCGAAATCTTCCCAAATAAATAAAGTTCTCGATTGGTGAGAGTTTCCATAAGCTTTTTTCTAACAAGTTTTCTTATATGAGAGTATAAGCGAAAGTATGCTTGGAACCGTTCTTTTTAATAAAAAGTTAGATTGACTCTGTACAAAACAAATGCACGCGTGAAATATTCATTGCATATTTACTTGTTATACATATATTATGAGAGAGAGAGAGAGAGGAAAAAGCATAGCTCACTCAATTAACTTGCTTAATGAATATTACGTAAAACAGTTTCTTTTTATTGGAATGCAAGTTATTTTGCGGCGCACATAGTAATGCTTTTGTTCTCAAGATACGGGAAATAACAAACATATTAAGCAGAACTTAGTGACCTTAGAACAGAAACATAGTAACATTAATTTGTTATTCATATTAAAAGAAAAATTCCCAATTAGAAACATTTTTTTTAATAACAGCGACATGAAACTGGTTTTAAAATAAAGTACGGGGGTACTATTTAAAAGCTTCCTGTTTAGAAACAAATATTTTTTCTCAAATTCAGTTTTATTTATCAACGTAAGTCTCTTTGTAAGTTTATACACTTTTCCCAGCGATGCCCCATCTTTTTAATCCTTGCAAATAGTTGGCATTTTGTTCTGCAAAATGGACGTTTACAAGTGCGATGACCTACTCATTCGATGAAAATCTCTGTCCTCCGAGATATTTTTCCATTTTTGTAGAAATACTACGAGCTATCTTCATGTTAAGGCTTGAAACTTTTTAGACTATCTTCGTATAGCCATGTATACGATTTCATATAATCTTTCACTGCTTTCTATGTGTCTCTAAAATTTTTACCTACTTTGTGTTTTAAAGATATTCAAATTTTGGGAACCAAATTGATTTTATGAATGCAGAATATTCCGGCACTATTGGCGTGCGGTACGTGCGGTATTGTTTTGAATTTACCACAAAATTATTCAAATATAAACACATGTCTCTTCCAGTGACATTTACATACATCAATTAATATAGAACCGCAAACTATATTTGTATAACGGTTCAATGTTTGGGAAAGCAATTTTATTTTCGTTTGTGTACAAATAAATTTGTTTATGTATACATGCAATCTATTAGCTTCACTGTTTGTTTCAAAGAGTTTACCATGATAATTATTACTAACGTACTCGAACACTATAGCATTGGAACACTGAAACAGTTCACCCCCCCTCATTAACACAGCATGTAAAGCTATCATCTTCAGAATTAAGAGTCTAAGTTAGTTATATGGTACACCATAGCGAGTAAATACGCGATCATGCATGTCTTAACAAGGAGTAAAGACTGGAATTTAGGGATCCTAAGTCTGAATCTAGCAAAATACGTTTATTTTTGTAAAATTCTATACTTTCATAACAATTTAATTGTACAATGCTGTTTCGTTCTTAATCAAGCACATAAATGCCAATGAACGAACGAACAGCATGAAAATTTGCAAAATTGCTAAGGGTTGTAGTGAAATATTTCATTACCAAGCGTATTTTTTCTACCGGTGTGAAGTTAGCAATGGATTTCAGCAATAGATTTTTTTTTGGGAAATCCATTTCAAATCTAATATAATCGCGTTATGCACACAAAATCAGTTCGGAGATCATTCCAGGAGAGTCTAGCACTGGCAATATTGTTATAAACAATCCAATCCCTCTTTCCCCCCTTGCGCTCCTAGTAATTAAGTGAGCTGTCGTAAACTATTTGTTTTGACAATTTTTTGATGATTTTAATCCAAATTTCTTTTTATAGTCGTGTTGAGCAATGTTCGGAGATTGTTTTAGCAAAGTATAAAAATGACAATATTTTTATAACAATTTCTATAACCAATGATAGTTGACCGTTCCTACAATTTTTATTAAAATCATGCAAACATTGTAAAAAACAAATAAAGTTTACAGCAACGGGCTCGTATAGTCGGGACGGTCAACTTTGATTGGTTATGGAAAATATTGTCATTTTTATACTTTGCTAAAACGATCTCCGAACATTGCTCAACACGATTATAAAAAGAAATGTGCACTAAAATCACGCAAATGTTGTCAAAACAAATAAAGTTCGGCAGATCACTTAATTACTAGGAGTGGCAGGGGGTGGATTGCTTACAATAATATCGTCAGTCCTAGACTCTGCTGGAATGATCTCCGAACAAATTTTGTTTACATATCATGTCTATATTCCATTCGATTTCCAAAAAAAAATCAATTGCCGAAATCTGTTAACTTCACGCCAGAATTCTTTCTTATGATTTTAATATTACAATACAGAAAAATTGAAGTGGGCATTTGAAATAAAAACAATTCGTTATTGCTTTTTTTTCTGTTGTTTGGATTTTCCTAACTTTATCCATGCGTTTCAAACAATTATAAACACAAAGAATATCTTTTTGGCTAGATAAATAAGTTTTAAATATAACACAATTCTATCGCTTTTAATATCCTTTGTTTGTCTCTACATGAGGATACAGAGCTGCTTCGATTCATGTCGGTACTTCCCCGCCTTCTATGCCGTGTGCTCACAATACGAAGTTGATATTGATAAGTGTCAGAATTGAACGGAAAGCATTAAATTTGTCTGTTTGTTAATAGGGTAAACACGTATTTATAGCAATTTCCAGACGTAATATATAATGGTAAAGAAATCAGGTGTTTACTTTGTGATAAAAGTTTATTATGTAGAACCATGTAAATAGCGCAACATATAAATTAAAAAAAAACCGGAAGGAGACCATTTAAAGAAATTGCTGAAAAGATCATGTTTATATTGAATATGTCAAGTTTACTAATTATAGGCAATTTACAGGTGACACATAATATATACTTTTCGTGTAGCCCGTGTAAAGGCGCGGAATAGTTTGATATTGGTTACATTGAATAAAGTCGGTAGTTGCACTTTTACCCTAAAATTATAGAAAACATTATCATATACTTAACAACAATATATCGTCGTTGATATTGCCATACGTACTATGTTAAACAAAAACTATCATTTTGGGTTTATTAAATGTAGGTATATCCATTTATATAGTTGTTAAATATATTTTATATTAATAATAATAATAAATTAAAAAGATCTGTTTTAAACTACACGACTTATACCTTGTATAAGAAAAAGCGTTTGCAAGGGCTCGTTGGTCTAGGGGTATGATTTTCGCTTAGGGTGCGAGAGGTCCCGGGTTCAAATCCCGGACGAGCCCACAAAATTTTTTTCACATTTCATTTCATGAGACGGTACAACTTATAATTATTTTTTTTTTTAATAAAAGATTTATTATCTAGCTAAATATTTGAAGAAAATGTTAACAAAGATTTGTATCTTAATCTATAATGTTACATTATACATTACAATTTTATTTTGCAACAAAATTATAATAATTATTTAAGGCTAATGCTATATTTCGAATATAAATATATACAATACTTGAAAGCGTAGCATCGGTGGTTCAGTGGTAGAATGCTCGCCTGCCACGCGGGCGGCCCGGGTTCGATTCCCGGCCGATGCAAAGTTTTTTTCTTTTACTTTTAACTTAAATATTTTTTCTTTAATATTTAATCCAAATTTGCGATCAATTTACTTGTAAGCAAAGCAATCCCAAATACATATACAGTATCGTCCATTGAAGTTAGGACAGTTATTAGAATTTAAAAAAAATCAAATTTTTCCATATTCAATACTCTTAGTATTACTGTACAACAAAATTAGGATAAAAATGAAGTATTTAGGACAGAAATCCTCGTTAGAAACGATGTTTAATAAATGGCCAATAAACATGATTACAATAGAAGGGATTCTGTTAGAAAACCAGTTTCGATACGGTTGTTCAATTGCGGTGTTTGTGAAAATAATATTGAAGAAATGCCGAAAGGAAAGTCGATAACTGTAGAAAAGCGATCTCCTATTCTCACATTGCATCAGGAAAGACATTCTGTGCGTGTGATTGCGGAACAATTACAAGTGACAACATTATACTATTCGCCGCTACCGAGACACCGGAATATTGGAAGACTGGAATCGCCCAGGTCAGTCAAGAGTGACAACGTGGGTAGAAGATCGACGCCTTAAAGTGCTAAGTAAGCGAAATCGTCGCCGATTTTGCTTCGGGCGCCGTCAGAAATCGCAGCAGAAATGAACAGGGGACGTGAGCGACCGATTTCTGTAACTACAACTAAACGCCGCTTAAGGGAAGCCGGTCTATTCGGTCGCTTTGCGGTAAGGAAACCGTTGCTTCGTCGTAGGAACCGCCAAAAGCGAATACAGTAAGCCGAAACTTTTAGAAACGAATCCATGTTCGACGTGTTCGGGTAAAAGCGCAGAGTTTTTGTAAGACGCATGAAAGGCGAGAGAATGTTGTGCGATTGTGTCGTAGTAAAACACGATGATGGTTCAGTAATGGTTTGGGGAACACATACTGAAGGAGAATGCTGTAACATCAGGATTGCGGTTGATTTGGGAGAATTTCGTGTTTGCACATGATAACGACCTCAAATATACGGCACGGATCTGTAAAGATTATCTCTTCTCTCAAGCAGAAGAGAATATTTCGCAGATCATGCCCTGGTTTTCGCAGAGTCCGGATTTGAACCCCATCGAATTTCTGTGAGATGAGCTGGACAGACGATTAAGATAAGTCTGTGCAACTTCGAAAGAACGCCTGTGGCGGTTTAACCAAATTAACAGAGCGCATGCCACGAGTGGTCCGGCACAGTATTAAAAGCAAAGGAGGCTTTTCCGACGATCAGAAAATATAGTCGTGGTGCAATATTTTAATGAGAATGTTTTGTTTACCTTTTATTTCTTCTTAATATTTGTTTATATTTTTATTTCTACGAATAATTTTTTTTTTTTGAATTCTTGCCGTTTTTATTGAGTTAGCAGTAATTTACTAGTTGTCCTAACTTCAATGGCCGATAGTGTACATCAAACTTCGTTAGGTGTTACGTATGCATTAATTGAAGTTGATGTTTTGTGCAATTACAATTTGTGATTTTGTTTCGGAAAATTTGTTTATATTTGTAAAATTTAAAATGATAATAGTAAAAAAAAATCATCGAACCATAAATCTAATAAACCAGTTTTTTGTCATTTTTGTTCATATTCTTAGTTTGATTGTTATTGATCTGCAATTATTTGTATTATGATTATGTTGTATATTGTATACTATAGAGAAAAAAATAACTTTTTTGTTTAATTCATATTCGCAAAGAGAAACGCGAAATACCTGAAATAAAGAGCTTTGTTAATGGATTCACTTATTTTCGAATTATTGTTTATATGTTGAAATTAATTTTATGCGTTCGATTTAGCTGTAAGTAACCCAGCACCACACGCAGGTTACGGTCCTACCACTCGCCAACGAGAATCTGGGCCGTCGAAAGCTAGCCCCAGTAACCGTCCACAAAACTTTTGTGGGATCTTATTTCATTACTATTTTCATTATAACTTTATAATTGCAAAAGAGTCACGAACCACATTATATAGATAACAAATATACAGTCAGTAAATGATAACATACTGCAACCAAAAAATATATTTTATTTGGACAAAAACAAGTATTGTATACTAAGTCGTTAACCCGTAGCTTATCAATAGCTTTGTAACAGCCTTAACTAAACAAAACTTTCCATCTATGTTATAAAACTGAAAAATGGAGAAATTATTGTTAGCCTATTTATTGTGGTAAATCCTCGACAATGATTTTGGGAATTGCCGAGTTTCTCATGCAACCACCATATTTGTTATCGTATGTCTTCATTTTTAAATCTCGATTTGTGCTAGACCTTGTTCCATATGCGTGGTGCGTCTTCTCAAATTCGCTAAACTTGAAATAATTATTGATTTCTATCCTTTGAATATCTATCCAATTTTTTATAGCGAGAACTTTGGCAGACCTATGTTTCGTC